>JAPMUY010007374.1:0-577082 GCA_026901105.3 Galaxias olidus | reverse complement strand
AGTCTAATATCTATAGTATGCCTATAATTGTCTATTTCAGCAAAAAATCTGAGTAGCATATTATTTACCAGACTTCCATTGTGCAATCACAACATTATTGTTGTTTGGGGTGGTTGCTGAATGTAAAAAGTCTTACCTGTCGTAGACTGACTCGAACTGGGTAGACAATGTCAGAGCCTTCACGCCTAAAGTGTGGATGGGGTTTGTCCTTGATGACAAAGACAATGTCAGCTGGAATGGTGTTGGGCGACTCGTCACCTTCCCGAGGGAAAGTGATCTTGGTACCTTCTTTCCAGCCCCGTTTGATCTCTATGGTGAGAATCTTATCCTCACTGCGCATGGTCCGTCCGTCAGGATTTAACCTCATGCGAGAGATTTTCATCCTCTTGGTGCAGCCATGAAAGACCTCCTCCAAAGTAACCCGCAGTTCGTGGTGTATTGCGGGGTCTTGCTTCCGTCGCTGCTGCCCACCAAGGCCCACATGTCTCTCACGTGGGAATCCATTTATGTTGAAGCTGGTGAAGGAACCAAAGGGGTCGTTTCCGTCCACTTCCATGTCCTCATCATCACGCCCATTGGCTTTGCGCCCAAAGAACATTTCAAAGGGGTTGGCTCCTCCAAAAAACGTGGCAAATGTTGCATGTGGGTCCCCATGGAAGGTGTAGGTGAAGTTGTTACCTTGTCCATCACCGGTGGGTCCATTTCCCCCTTTAAGACCTGAAGGTAAACAGAAATACAATCGCGTCAACCATTTTGACTCTCACCTCTTCTCATGTCTGATGGGCTATGTCTCTGAGGTTTAATATAATTGATCAAGTGTGTTATTGTGTTTATATATGCAGGTATAGGCAAGGCTGGTTAGGTAAAATGTAGGCACATGCAACAAGAAAAAAGAAAAGGAAATGTGCCTATAATGGCACCAACTGTCAAATGGAGGTGGTGAGAGGATTGAGATCAAGTGTTTAATTCTTCATCATTTACTAATTTCCATTTTGACAAATACACACAGTTTTAACTGTGATGATATCCAGAATACAGTTAACATCACAGTTCCATTATGAAGGCTTTATACAAGCCCTTTCCATTTAGGACCATTAATGCTTGTTTCTGACCAAGAATGAGATCGACAGACCAACATAAAGCCTACAACACGGCCCACGTAAATGAGTCTCAGAATAAAGGTTAGAATTAGCCCAAGTCATGATGACGGGGTATGGTAAGATAGTTTGGATAAGAAGATCTACCTAATTATAGTTTAACCAAATGAAAAAAGTGAAAATTACACATTTTCGTACTGCACAGGCTGCATACAACGGCAAATAGATAATCTGCCGTGGAAATGTGAAAATACCACTGCAATGCTAAATAAATTATTATCATTGCATGGGAAATGTATAATATCTTACCTTCTTCTCCATATTGATCGTATATTTCCCTTTTCTTTGGATCACTTAACACTTCATATGCTTCTGCAATCTCCTTAAATTTTTCCTCAGCATTCGCTGCCTTATTTTTATCCGGATGCCATTTCAAAGCCTGCTTTTTGTATGCCTTTTTGATGTCTTCGTCCGCAGCTCCTTTAGATATTCCCAAGATTTTATAATAATCTTTCCCCATTTTCCTCCAAAAGCGGTCCCTTTTTGAAGGAAAACTACAGTCCGCACTGTCGACGGGCGCTGGTTCGAGACAAAAATATACTCAGTCTGGTGTTCTGTTGTGATGGCAAGTGGAAAACAACTACCTTCAAACAAGAATAGCGACAGCTCAGGAGTGAACAGCGGTGATGATGATGGAGCGTTTAGATAGTTACTCAACGCTATAGTCCCTGTGCTATTTATCCCTCTCTACGTACAACCCTCTTTAAATAGCCATTGAGCCCTCCCCTACGCCCAAGCGGGGCCCTGGAATTCAGGGGCTCTTCTAGAAGTAAATGCAGAGGCACGTCATATTCCATATTCGTTTATATTTTTATTTATAAATTTATTTAGTCTTTGTTCATTTTAGACTACGACTACCAAGCTATATGTTATATTTAGATTCATTATACAATGGCATCAGCTTTCGCTGTTAAGGACAAACGCTAGAGAGGACATTTGTAAAACCTTAGAAGTGTGCATCTGCGTGTGCGCGCACATGCGTATTTGTGTGCGTGTATATTTTATACTCCCATATTCAGATTTATGTGGTTTGTCTCTGGACAATACTCGCTATTCTATATATCCTACCTATTTCGTTATCAGATTATCAACTGTGCACCTATGTTTTGAATATTAACTATGTTTTTATTAATGTAGGCCTAATTGAACAAAGTCAAGACTTTGCATAATTCAGAATGAGTTTTATTATTTTCAAAATGTATATATAGCCTAATTTAACTTCATACAGAAATCTTCACTCATCAAGTAGTCGACAGGGAGAGACCAGGCCATTGTCCCGTAGCTACAGTGACATCTACCGTAATACAGTGGTATGGGTATTTTACAGTGAGTGGGCTACACTGCTGTTTGGGCCAGAAAGACTTTACCGCATTCTGCAAAGCTAATGACTCAGCTTCATCGAACTGCATTTGTCCTCTTGATCGTGTATTTGGGAATCTTACTATAGCAACATATCTATCACTCTTTTTTAAAAATGGATAAATTCCGCAGTTTATTTCTCAAACTGGACAGGGACAATGATGGCTTTATTTCAGTGGCAGAACTTAATTATAAAATGAAAAACACTGGAATTCTCTCTGTTGATGAAAAAGCTAAGGTGATAAATGTTTTATTTATTAGTCCAAAGCATGCTGTTGGTCTGCACACGTATAGGTCTATTTAAATGAATGTGGTTTATGTATAATTGTTAAAACGGCTTTGTAGAGATTTGATAAGAACAGTATAATTTTAATATTACTGGTTATTAAATCCTTTGCAGATTATTTTTGATAACTATGACAGAGACAACAATGGACGTCTGGATTATGATGAGTTTCTTAGTTATATGATGGATCGAGAGAAGAAGTGGAAAATCCACTTTCATAATCTAGACAAGAACCAGTGCGGTGAGTGCATATGCCCTTTTGACATTCCGATGTCCCTGGACATTTTAAAGTGAGCAGCAAGGTCTTTGTCTTGATTTTTTTCAAGATACTTTATGTGTTCCCTCTTATGGTTTTCAAGGTCAAATTTAGTTTGATGGAGTTAATTTACTTTGTCCCATGTTTGCACAGGCCTTATTATTATAATTATTGCATACTGCATAACCTCAACCTTTCAATTATGTAGATGCTAGGCTCTCTTTACAGCAAACATCATACTCTCATCTCATGTTTATATATATACATCTTTTCTCTGATCAGGAGTCATTGACCAGGACGAAATCATGAGTTTGTTTAAGGAGTTAGGACTGGTCTTATCAAAAACGAACGCAAAAAGAATAATACAAATGTAAGAGTGTTTTACCCCTATTCTCTCACTAAATGGTTGATTTGGATGCTATTATTGATCTTGTTTGCTCTACTTATCACACAAATCCTATTATGGAAACATGCTTGTTAGGCAATTGATTGTTCATTAATTAATCCTCCATTTACCTGTGGACTAATTTACAATTAATCAAACAATTGTTTGAAAATGTGTGTACTTGCTGTGAGCATCAAAGTTTATTTATATTTTCTAATATATTTTTATATAATTTCTAGGATGGATGAAGACAGTTCCATGACTGTGGATTGGGGGGAATTCTTACAGCATGTCATACTTAACCCAGCAGAAAACCTTGGGGAGTTGGTATCCTCATGGAAACGCAGTCTGGTAAAATATACATTTTTCTTGCCGAAGGCTGTACAACTTGCATAGTGGAATGTGAACTGAAATGGTCAGAGTGCCTAAAATGCAAAGGAAATTGTGTTTTCACTTTTCACTGGTTTACTCGTGATTATAGGACACAGGATATGATGTTATAATATCCAATATGCCATACTCCAAGATGAGCACTTCAAAAAACAATATTAAGAATGGATTTGCGTTGAGAGCAGATATGTCATTGGGGTTTTCAAGTGGGCACCCTCCATCATGGATGTTTAGTTAATTCGAGCCCACGAGACCTCCAAAAGGCTGAACTGTGAGCAATGACGTCTCAGAGCCACCCCCCTGTTTCCGACATGGCCAGATAATCAAAAAGAAAAAATACCCTACACACACCTCCAACTGCTGGCTTTAAACATGGAACGCTCAGACAGTCGAAAGATGAGTCTTACAATGTAAAAAATCCTTGTTTTGGTATGGTAAATATTTACAAAATATGAAAGAGTGAGAAATCACCCATTGTTTGTAGGTTTTTGATGTGGGCGAGAGTCGTGCGATGCCCCTTGAGTTCCCTGAGGAGGTGTCAGGCTGGGGTATATGGAGATTTGTCTTCTCTGCAGGCCTGGCTGACGCTGTATCAAGAACTGCAACAGCACCTATAGATCGTTTAAAGACCCAGCTTCAGGTTAGCAACACATCACACTCATCGGTCCCCAACATAATATTACTTTGAATTCTGGTAAAAAAGCATAAAACTGCATGTTTAATGTTTTTAGGTGTATGGATCTAGGGCATTCTCTCAGGGGTTTCAGGAACTGAGAACAGGTGGTATTAAGGCCATGTGGCAAGGAAATGCAGTGAACGTGATGAAAGGAACTCCTCAGTCAACTCTTCAATGCCTTCTGTATGCCCAGGTGAAAAAATAACAGTATATTGCACACACTTAGTGAGTGCATATAGGCATGTTTGTACAGCAATACACCAACACACATATTAGGCAGACATAAAATGAAAGATTTTTTTAATTCATCTCACAGATGAAGTTGTATACCCAGGGAAAGACACAAGAAAGTCTATCAGTACATCAACGTTTCGGGCTGGGATGTGTCTCTGGTGCTGTGACCCACGCTTTGTTCTATCCTCTTGAGGTATCAGAGTAAGTTAGCAGGTTTGAGTGCTTCACAGATTTTTTGGGGAGGGGGTTGGGGGTGGAGGTAATAATGAAATACCTTATTTGCTTATTTAGATTCTAAGTTGTTTTATGTCGCTCTACATTCTTGTATGTCCACTAGGTGCTGAAAGTACGTCTCAACCTGCAGCAATCTGGCAGCTATAAGGGTGTTGTACAATGTGCTCGATCGATCTACAAAAATGAGTCTTCAGCCTCTTTCTATAGAGGATTTAAGCCTAGCATTCTCTGTATGATACCCTACGCAGGTGTGGAATGTGCTGTTCACCAGGTGAGAAGAGCAATATCACGTGTACCTTTGTCAAGCATGTCTATCAGTTTTCTCCCATGCTGCATGTCTCCAGATCCTAATTTAATCTGGTGGTCTTTTGTTCAATTCATTTGTTGCAGTCAATTATGAGCTGGGCAAAGAGTGACCCAGCCTACAACAGCGATTCCAAACTATTTTTCTTTAGTTTTGTGGCCTTCGCAGCTGGACAAATTACCAGTTACCCCTTGGCAGTAATAAAGACACAGCAACAAGCACAAGGTATCATTGATGACTCTGAAATTAATTAGTCGTTTGTTTTTGGCACTCACAGTTGGTTTATGTTGTTTCCTTACCTTTCAGCTTTCAGTGCACTCTCATACCCATATGCAGGGGTTCTTCAAGGATGTATTGGAATCTATGAGAAGAACGGGCTACGTGGATATTATAATGGCATGGGTGCCAGTTTTGTCAGAGCAATTCCTTGTGCCTTACTGAATTACACTTTAACAAGAAAACTTGAAATTATTCTCTCTTCAACACAGTCATAGATATTTTTTTTATTTGAAAGCATATAGGTTTGTTACTGCACATCCTGTGTTAAGAATATCCTGAACCTGCACATATCTAAATGTACTATATGTTTATAATTTTTCTTTGTAATGCATTATAAAGAGCTAGCAAAGCAAGTATGGTGGACTTGATATTTGTACAATTTAGACACTTTCAATATAACATGGGATACAAGATAAATTGTTTGGTTTTGTATTAAAAAGTATTGAAAAATTACTTCAAGGAGCCATAATCATAGTTAACAGCAAATGTGCCAATTTAACTAATCTAAACTCTAATCTGAATAAAAAAAGATTATGAATACTGCTTAGTGCCTTGACAGTCAGTTATTCATTCATTAGTAAATTAAATTATTATTGTAAACCACTATACTTTTATTCATTTAGTTAGGGTTGTTATTATTATTGTAGGGTGCAGAACGGTTTTTACATTGTTGACGAATCACAGCAACACACACAGTTCATATCTACGCAGCAACCGTGAGCAGGCGGCAACCAACATTTATTTGCGACGTAATTATCTGACCAGATTGATAAATTCGTCAGTCTGGTCTGGTTAATGTTAAACGCCTAACCAAGCACTGTCAGATCTGCTAAACTGGAAGCAAGACCCAACGGAACGTGTCTAGACTCGCGAGTTGCAGAATCTCGGAGCGAGATTGCACATCGTCAGTGAAATCGGCCATCTTCTTTTGTTGGGCACGAGAGGAGAAGTGCACCAGTTATGGCCGACTACTCAAACGTGGCTCCCCCGTCCTCTAATGCAGGTGGTGGAATGAACGACGCCTTTAAGGACGCACTTCAACGAGCTAGACAGGTAATCCAAGCTGTATATGCTGTGTTGAAAAAGCGTCGAATTTCGAAGTCTTCACGCGCACTTTAAAACGACTACTTTGATAACTTGCCCTGTTAGCTAGCTAGCTAATATAGCTGCCTTTCTTGCATGATCATGGCTACCCAGTTTAAAACTAGCTGCGTAACGTGATTAAATGTGGTGTAACGTTATAAGCGAATTTATTTGCGAAAGCGTTATTTTCTATCTTGAATGTCCCAAATGTGACAGTATACAGTCTATAGGGATTGACCATTATTTATAAATCTAAAGTTATCAATTAGCCAATCTGGAAGTTCTGACCAGTTCGCTGAAACTACTAGCTAACATATTAGCTTTTCTTTGTTGAGACCAAACTTCCGTCCGACTCGTTACGTTAGGAATGAGTATTTGTTAGATAGCCACTCAGCCCGATCTTCTTCTCTTTAGGAATTATATTTAAATGTTGCTCGAACGTTTTAATATGTATGTTTATTTCCCCCCTGTCTTGTATTGGTCTTTAGATTGCAGCAAAAATTGGAGGGGATGGCGTGCCCACACCTACGACCAACGAATTCGGGTACGGAGGCCAGAAAAGGCCTTTAGAAGATGCTGGTAGGTATTCGCCTTGTCAAATGATGAATGTCCTTATCGACTTCCCTCTACTACTAATGTTGCACACATAGCGAGCTTTGTTTTGAAGATTGGCAAGAGATTATTAATGGTGAAAAATGTGGACGTGCCCCGGATTTATAACGTCAAATTCTCATCCTAATCGAAAGGCACCTTTTAAGGTTTTCCTGATTGCTCGCCCAGTGGCACAACGGTGCCATATTAAGCGTCCAGATAGCCTGACCAAGTTATCTTAAGAATATGGAGCGTGTATATTACTACACTGATGTACACTTATCGACAATGGTGGCGCTAACAGCGTTATCCAGATTTCGTTCAGTTTGGTTGTTGTTTACCAATCTGTTTGTATTCATGTATTTTAATGCAGATTGTTTACAAACTTTAATTTATCAAAAGGCAGAACACTTCTCCATTCTTGCCTTGCAATGCATCCCCACATTAGAAGTTGTCATATTTATTATGTCCACTAATTGGTACATTTGACAATATTATAAAATGACAGAATTGCGTATTTAAAAATTAACTCAATGATGTAGGCATCATGCTTCATTAGTGCCGTGTCGTGTGTGTATATGACTGTGTTCATTCTATTTATTCTACGTAGATGATGACTGTTGGACAAGTCTCAACAGTAGAGGTCATCGGGAGGGAATGAACTCTCCTTTCTCAGGCAGGATCCCTTTGCTAACAATAGGCGTCTAGGCCAACTGTCAAACTTGATGTCATGTAGGCTAGTTGTATGGTGCATGTAGGGCAGAAATTGTCATCTTGGCCTAATTCAATTAAATTTATTTGAACAAATTAGTCATTATGCTGTCGACTTTAATTAGCCCTGTTTCAATTGTGTTGTTTCTGTCAGATTTTATTACCACATTTATTTGCAGTATGTCTTGAACAGCCTGTGTGTAGAATGGTCAAAATACTTGTGTTTTTTGTTACTGTTGAGATCTAGTACATAGTCTTGCTCATGTACAGCTGTGACTTTCAGTTTCTATCCCAGTATGCAGATATGGGTGTTTTAAGATTGTTCAATCACTATTATGGCACTATGTCTTTTTAGGGTTTTGCCATTTCCATCTTCGGAAAGTAATCTACAGATCCAGCTCTGAGGAACCTTGCAGGCCATCTTAAGGGAGTTCCATGTGTACTTATGTATGTTTATCCTCTTTTTGCAGATCAACCAGAAACAAAGAAAGTGGCACCAAATGATCGTAAGTACCATAATCCTGTTCCTGGTCTTTAATTATTTATTCTGTTGTTCATGGTTATTAACTGCTCTTGTTTTTATTGCAGCATTTTCAGCAGCAATGGGTGGCATGGGAGCAATGGGTGGTGCCTCAAGGTAGGAAGTTAATCATGTTTGGCTTTTCAATGCTTGCTATTGTTTTGGTTCAAACTTTTGTTTTTATAAAAATTGCTGATGTAACATTGCTTTTTTCTTAGGTCAGCCTCAGAGGAGTTTAAGGTCCCTGATGGAATGGTTGGATTCAGTAAGTGACTTTCAAAAAAACTAAAGAAAAACACGATAATTAGACAATCGATTGCAGAGTCTGTCAGTTGTTCAACTTGTGTTTTTTGTTTTGTTTTAGTCATTGGTAGAGGGGGTGAGCAAATATCCCGCATGCAGCAGGAGTCGGGATGCAAAATACAGATTGCTCCTGGTAAGTGTCAGTCTGTTTTATACAAGAGACGTTGGTTTTTGTTTTGTTATTGTATTGGCGTTTCTTGAATGGTTTCCTCGTGTGATTCAGATAGTGGAGGAATGCCTGACAGGTCGGTGACGTTAACTGGATCTCCGGATGCCATCATGTATGTACTCCATACACTATATACATGTATATATCAGAATCAGAAACAGGTTTATTGCCAGGTAGGTTTACACATACAAGGAATTTGCTTTGGTGTAAATGGTGCATACATAAACACAGTACAAGGAATTAAGTTAAAAAAGAAACAGAAAATAACTTTTAAATGCTAAAAATGAATCTAAAAAAATATAGAGAAATGTTTACAAGAAGTATAAATATACAAAAAAAGAAATTACAATAGAATATGACTATGAATGAAATATGTGCAATATCAGAAATGTAAAAGTGGCAGAGCTGTGCAGTTTTTAAAAGAAGTAATGTTGTACAGGAGTGTGCAAAAATATACAGAGTTAACAAGAATTGCTCACATTATGTTATGTGCGTTAATGTAACGCATAGTGTCCATGGGAGGGGATTTAGAGTCAGTGTCAGTGGGGGTCCCGTGCCTTGTTGATGAGGACTGTTGCTGACAGGAATAAACTGTAAACCGCAGCCTCCTGCCAGAGGGGAGCGGGTCGAAGAGTTTGTGTCCAGGGTGGGAGGGGTTGGCCACAATCTTTCCTGCCCGCCTCAGGGTCCTGTTTGTCTTGCTGTGGAAGTCTATCTTGATACAAAATATTTTGTTAGCTAAACATCTGTGACAAATTTCTGTTATAAGCCTACAACTGTAGCTGTGAAAATATTTCTGATTTATTTATTTTATATTTATAATCAGGGCTGCTAAGAGGTTGCTAACGGAGATAGTAGACAAGGGACGGCCAACGCCAGCGTTTCATCACAACGATGGCCCTGGCATGTCTGTCCAGGAAATTATGGTTCCCGCCTCCAAAGCTGGTCTTGTCATCGGAAAGGGAGGGGAGACCATCAAACAGCTTCAGGTAAGAGATTATAACCTGCCCTTGCATCTTCTAGCCATCAAACCCCTCGTTATTGTTGCCCCAGAATGATGATTTTCTCTCTTTGAATCTTCAGGAACGTGCCGGTGTAAAGATGGTAATGATTCAAGAGGGTCCGCAAAACACAGGCGCAGACAAGCCCCTTCGGATCTCTGGGGAACCCTTTAAAGTTCAGGTGTGTGCTGCTCTTTGATATTAAACGTAATAAGTACTTTATTGTCTCAATCCGGTAAGTGTGGCAGTTAGTCGGTCTAGTTCGGTAGTGCTGTGTGCCTTACTTCCTCTCCCACCCCCTTTAGCAAGCCAAAGAGATGGTGATGGAGCTGATCAGAGAGCAGGGCTTCCGGGAACAGAGGGGCGAGTACGGATCCAGAATGGGAGGCGGCAGTGCTGGTGGAGGAGAAAGCTTGGACGTATGTATTTATTCAAACTTGTAACTGAATTACCGTGCTGCAAAAAAGTTTTTGAGAATACGGCGGTGCGGACGTGACATTTCTCCCGTTGCCCTGTTTTCCTCAGGTCCCTGTCCCCCGGTTTGCTGTGGGTATTGTGATTGGTAGAAATGGAGAGATGATCAAGAAGATTCAGAGTGACACAGGCGTACGGATTCAGTTCAAACCAGGTCCGTGTTTTGCATTTCCACGCGGACACATTTCCGTTGTTCTACAGATGGCGTGGCAGCTTATCAGCCCCAATGTTGTGAGTACCCGTGTTTAACGATGCCATGCGGTGTTATCGCTTCCCGTGTAGATGACGGCAGCACGCCCGAGAGGATAGCTCAGATCATGGGTCCTCCCGACCAGTCCCAGCATGCAGCAGAGATAATCTCGGACCTGCTGCGGAGCGTCCAGGCCGGGGGCCCCCCTGGTCATGGCGGCGGAGGAGGAGGCAGGGGCCGGGGCCGCGGTCAGGGCAACTGGAACATGGGTCCTCCAGGTGGCCTGCAGGAGTTCACGTTCACTGTCCCCACCATGAAGACTGGCCTCATCATTGGCAAAGGTACGCTACTTTTTTAAGAAGGCCTGTAGGCGCGTTGTAGACACTTAACATTTGATAAAAAATTCACTCTATTTTAGAGAGCAGAGATAAAGTGGATGCTAAATTAAAACTATATTTCCACTGCTAATTGGCCTATTTCCCAACCCTTCACAGGAGGTGAGACTATCAAAGGCATTAGCCAGCAGTCCGGCGCCAGGATCGAACTACAGAGGAACCCTCCACCCAACGCAGACCCCAACATCAAGATGTTCACCGTCCGGGGGTCCCACCAACAGATTGACTATGCAAGGCAACTTGTGGAGGAGAAAATTGGGGTGAGGCACTTGGTGGTTTTTGTGTGATCTGGAGAATGTGTATATTGGTGTAATACCAAGAAGTTAGCCTAGCCTAAATTGCGTCATCATAGGTGGATTTTTCTGTTTGTCTTGGACTTCATTTCATAATCTTCATTTCAGGGTCCCGTCACTCCAATGGGAGGCCCTCACGGCCCCCCAGGCCCCCATGGCGGTCCATCCCCACATGGCGGGCCCCCTGGCCCACCCGGACCCCCAGCACCCATGGGACCCTACAACCCTGGGCCATACAACCAAGGACCCCCTGGACCACAGTAAGCTCCCATTACCTTTTCCCTGCCTTACATTGACAACCCCATAACTTGTCTCTTTCTTCTCTTATTAAGGTGATTACATTGTGATTAAAGTGTGTTGTCTCATTTGTCTCTTTAGTGGCCCTCCTGCTCCTTACCAGCCTCAGGGTTGGGGCAATGGCTTCCCACACTGGCAGCAGGGTCAGCCTGATCCCGGTGAGTAGCTATTCTCTTCTATCAGCAAGTCCTTGACACCAGGGGTAGGATATTTATAAATGTGGGGGGGGGGGATTTGTGTATCAAGTTCCATCTGTAGCAAGTCAGCTACACCAAGCTAGAGCATGTTTGTTTGTGTCCAGGCAAAGCAGCTGCCGATGCCAACGCAGCAGCCTGGGCAGCTTACTACTCCCAGTACGGCCAGCAGCCGCAAGCTCCCATGACGCCCACAGCCGGAGCCCCCGGCACGGCGCAGACCAACGGCCAAGGTAACCCTTCCCATACCTCAACAGGCCCTGTCCCTCTCTCTCTCTCTCTTTGTTTTCCCCTTTGTAGAAGGAGGTCACACCTGCTGTGATAAGAGTAGTGTAGTGCTTCTATCGGCTTCACGTCAACGTCGTTGACCTAGTTCTGCTATGCTTGTCTTTCCGTACTTACCAGTTTGCTACTGGCCTCTCCTATCTGGCATTGCTTTGCTTCAGCAGGGTGCGACTTTCTTGTTTTCTTTTTTTTTGCCTTATGAACAGGATTATTTTTGCAGACTTTTTTATCGGGGTCGAGTACCTCAACTAAGCAGGCGGAGGAGGACTAACTTCAGACTTTCTGAAAATGATGGTTATCAATTATATTGTACCATTTTTAACAGGTGGCCCGCAGGCTCCAGGCCAAAGTGGACAGGCAGATTACTCCAAGGCCTGGGAGGAATATTACAAGAAAACGGGTATATAATTATAGCTTCAGAGTACTTTAATTTCAGAGAAGCAGTCTTAAGCAGCCATGGGGCATTGAAATAGGCTTTTTGTTTTTGTTGTACTTTTTCTTTTGTTTTTTGGTAGAGGTATTGTTGGATGTGTCCTAGTGACCTGTCGTGGACCCAAACAGTTGGTTTGTCTTTCAAGCCTGCGCTGTTAAAGACTGTGGTGCTTACTCTGTCCACAGAAGGGGCCCAGGCTTCAAGGGTAGCTTACTGTATAGACTAACCCGGGGCTATGGCCATAATGCTGGTCAAGTATCACCACCTGCTCCTGTGCACTGCTCGACTACTGTAATGAATGTACACTACAAATGAGCTGTGTGATTGTTTTTCATTTTAAGTGTATAATGTTATGATTGTATTTGGGGGTGGGACATGTTGGGTGGGGTTATGAAGTTGGAAGAAAATAGGCTGAGTTTCTAAATGCGGTTTTATTATCTCGTCAGGTCAACAGAGCCAGCAGCCCCAGGATTACACCAAGGCTTGGGAAGAGTACTATAAGAAACAAGGTGCGACAAATGGACCTGGTCCTTATTAGAGAAACGAGATACAAAATGAATAGCTGATGTGGGCAGCTGTGCCCCCTAGCAGCCCTCTCTGTAGTAGAGGGTCTGTACTCACAGCTGCCCCAGAGGAAAGTAGAGGGTTTCTGTCTTGCCACCCAAAGGACGTGTGGTGGGTTCGTTCCCCATCTCACATATGTTGTTGTTGTTGTTGTTGTTGTTGTTGTTATTATTATTATAATGTCAAGATTATCCCGCATCCTTAATGTCCGGTAGGGAAGTCTGTTTCAGTGGATGTCAGGTGAAGGGCTCACGTTTTGGTATTGACCGTGTACTTTGGTCTTGTCAGGTCAAGCTGCTCCTCAGGCCGCCGCTGCCCCAGCCGCTGCAGCCCAGCCCGGTGGACAGCCAGACTACAGTGCAGCCTGGGCAGAGTACTACCGCCAGCAGGCCGCGTACTACGGCACAGGCAGCCCCCAGGCCATGGGCGCAGCACCACAGGCCCCTCAGGTACACCCCCGGCTCTAAACCAAACCCCCCCCCCCCCCCCTCCTGTTTTTTGTGTGCCATTTCTACCCTTTTTCTATGTCTTCTATGTGCGTGTCTATCTTTTAAATGCTCTGTTACACCCCCCCCCCCTCATCTCCACACTCCCTGTTCCCAGTTTTTTTTTCTTTTTACTAACTACTTCCTCCATCAGGGTTTTACAGGGAGCCAGGAGACTTGGATGCCCAGAAGATTTAACAACATCCTTTCCTTTCACAGGCTTTCATTTTTTTATTTCTTGTTGGAAAGGCGAGTGTAATGTTTCTGCTGTTAACATGCAATGTATCTTTTATGTATTTCTTCTGCACAGGGCCAGTAATGTGAAGTGGACATAAAGTAAATGCTACATTGTCGAAACAAAATCCCTTTGTTAAATGTTTGGATGCAGCCGCCTTGATGGAAGATCTTAATTTCCTTGGTTTGAAAAGTGTTTCACAGAGATGGCAGATTCCCCCTGGAGAACACGTCCTTTTCTTTCTTTTTCGTTATTTTTCTTATTGTAAATGAATGGTTTGTTTTTAGTGAGGATTAATTATACAAATGGTCATTCCAGCCCTGTATCTTCATGCAATGTGGTTTGAGCTCATGTTTATTAACTGTAGTCATTACCATGTAAGTCATCTCAATTTTTAAATGATATGCCTGCCTGTTGTGTTTTGCAATAAACAAAATGAAACCTCCTGTGTTGGTAAGTTGGGGGTGGTAGAAAAGTGAACATGAAATCCTGTTTTTGTTTTCCCCCCCGGGGGGGGGGGGGGGGGTTGTGGGAGGGATGTAAAACGTGAAATCCAGGTTTTCTCTTCCTCTTTTGTTTTTGAACTGTCCAAACTTACTGACTAAAAGTTGCCCTATCTGACCTGTCTCTCCAACTGTCTACAAGGCTCCTGGTTATGTGCTAATTCCGTATGTGCGTTTAGTGACTGAGTGGTTTAGACAGACAACGATCACACTTGTTTCCTCTAAAGACGTATGACTTCCCTAATGACCGTTGTTGCTTTGATTTGTAGCAATAGGCAGATGTTTCTGTTGAGAAAGTTTAGAGATGGCTTAAACGTTTGACCTGTTCCATTTATCTGAAGTTGTGGCATTCATTCATTTTTAACCTGTACTTGCCTGGTTTTTCCTCACTTTGTTGAGGTAGTGTGCACTGTTCTGCAATCATAGACACTTTCTCCCTAACAGGCAAGTTTAGAAAAGCGGTAAGCAGGTATTTTTATGTTCCTCTGAAAAATGTGGCTGGAAGATATGTTGCATACCTTTTTAGTGATTCTGCTGCTCTTTTTCAGGGCAGTAGCCTAAGTATGTTGTCACTGTATCATATGCATTGCAACAATGACATTGAAACGTGTTGTTCTCTTCCCCTACTTCTGAAAGTGATCCCAAATGTATAAATTTGCTGATCTTTTTTGATACTATAACGTATTGCAAAAGTCGTTATTTTGATCTGCCCCATGTCTTATTAGTTTTATCCAACATAAGATCATAGGTTTGTAAGGTCTGGAGTGGCTAAGCAGTTCTTCAACCGTGAGTTGAGCCCTCCTATACTGTAAGTACAATGCTATGACATGAGACCCAAAGAAGTTAGTTATTTTTTTTATGTATCGTGCAATTGACAGTACAAAATTGTAGTGTTTTGTCAAATTCGCAAATCATTCTCCCCTTTTTTGTTTGGGTAAGTATACAAATTTGAAAAAGGACAGGAACCGTACCTGTGATTCTTGTACAACATGCCTTGTTAGACATTACATTTTTGCCTTGTTAGACTACATTGACTGAATTTAGGCTTTGGGCGTAAACTGTTTCTATCTTTACACTGCTGTTGTCCTAGATTTCTGATGTAGGTAGGAATTGTGTTGCCAGTCGGACAGTTCTTTTGTGAACTCTGAACTGAGGGCCTTTTTAATATGAAAGCTTTCCTCCGTTGAATGTCCCTGATAGGATGTGTTCTTAGTCAAGCCAGTTTGAATTGCAATGTGCTTTTGCCTGGATAAGATTTGGTGACTGTTGCGTTGATTATGACTATCAAATGCCATAACTGAAGTTGATTTAGCTTTTATATTAATACTGTGACTCAAGCAAGCACTGTAATGTAGCATGTATAGATATCTGCCATTTATTGATGTCTATCAGCATGTGGATTGTCAGTACTGGAGTAGATGTGCTTTTGACCAGTTTAGTGATTGGGAATTACTGTGGATTTATCTGACATGCCATTCAAATGAGCACTGTTATACTACAGGCTGGAATCTTAAGTCAGAATGACTAACTGAATTATTCACTGATGGCAAAACAGTGCAATATCTGACCTTTGCAGTGTCATCCCAGAGCTTTCACCTTAGGTTCTGCTGCCATAACACAGGTAAGCGAAACCTAAGGAAACAGTATTTTGACCTGTTAACATGACCAATATCATGCCCAAATTGCTTACATGTGTAGTTACATGGTTAATGCATCTGTGATTAGAATCAAGTTGATGTTTAGGATATTGAATTTCCACAGACCTTGTTATTAGAATTGAATTATGTGCTCATTGATTTACTTGCATGGTATGAGTTTGGCTTGAGTCAACAGTTTTGTAGAAATGCCATCTTAAGATTTGACCTCTGACATTTTTTTAAGTTATCTAATTGCTTTAGTGAAACTTCAGGTCTTTTTTGCCAGTCACTTGTGCTTAGAATCTCCTGTCATCTTTTTTGCATTCTGGTAAGTCCTGCGGTCTGACGTGTAGAGCTGTGACTATACTTCAGCTTTGGTAAAACAAAATGCATGCAATGCAAACCTGCTAAAAGATCAGAAATGTGCACACTAATTTTAAGACCAAACAGAAGTACATCCATGTTATGTTAATTCTGTGGTGTGAAGCCTGTGAATATGCCCCAAATCAGTTGCAAATATATTTTCTCTATTTTCAAACACTGCTCCCTTCACTTCTCACACAGTGTTGGAGGATGCTGCAAGTATAGGTCATAGAATCAGGCCCTGTGGTAGTTTGTCCCATAAGGAGGAATCCTTTGGGTCTATCCCACTGCGGAACGTAGACCATTCGAGAGCTCCAGTAATAAGGTAAAAGAGAAAAAAAGCAATACAATGAAATACTTGCTCTGTGATTGCGAAGTACATTCTATTGGACGTGTTTTCAGCTAAGCTTTTTTCTATTTTTTAAACCTATTTCTGAAGTAGTGTTTCACTGTCCAAGTACAGTCCATATAGTTTTTGCTGACATTTCTTAATTTTCCTGAATGCCTTTACCACTCATATAGGATTTATATAACCATGCTTTAGAAAGTTGGATGAAGACCAGGACCTATTGTATTTTGACTTTCAGTGTCAGGGTTTTACTTCTTTTGGCAGTAAATTGGATTAAATATTCGTGTATAAAATTTGTCTCCCATCAGTTTTCGGTTGTATATTGTTTGAAGCTGATATCTTTCTATAGCGTGTAAGATGCTCTTTCCTTCTGGGCTAAGTGTTTCAAGACAGATTTCGTGGGGGTGTAGAAGACAAAACAGAAGTGAGAAATATGGAGCATGTCTTAGAGGTAAAAAACAAAAAATAGGTTCTCGTGTTATCGCTGTGTTATCAATTGTGATTACTGCTTTGGAATATCTTCACTGTTGACCATTGTTGCATTGTCTAATAAAGTTGTTAGAAAAATGGCCATCTTCATTGTGCACAATAACTAGTAGGTAAGTTATTCAGCACTGTGTGGAGGATATAACTTGGAATACATGAAGGGATGGTACGGACAAGTAATTCAACGTTGTCAAACGTTTATTGCTCACACATTTCATATGGCAGTGACTTATAGGATATATAGGTTTCTTACAGTTGATAATTCAGACATTCACAGGATGAGAAAAGGCATGAGAATGAGAGCTGACGATAAGGCCTTGCATGTGCCAGATTTCTGCTGCCCATGAAGTGCAGCTGTGTAATAAACTTCTAACTGTAACTCAAGTATACCCATTCAGTGAGACATCGCTAGTAATTTTGTCACAGGACACTTTATATTGACCCTTCATTTAAGTTGTTTCCCAGTCGTTAATGTAAGCTGTTGAAATAGTGTTGTATATTAACTTACTGCAATGGCACAACAAAAGCAAAGCCATATTTCAGTTAAACACAGCCAGTCTTAGGTTGTTACCTTAAGGCATTCAACCAGTGTCTTCAGCCTTCTCTAAACTTGCAGTGGGATATGCAAACAAATTAGGGCCTGCACACCAACATTGGCAGAACTGGACAGATAAAAATTCCCATTATCTCAAAAAATAAATACCTGTCATATCCTTCACGTTCAATAAAATAAATACTATACTATATTAGCAGTGGTCTATATTGCTGTAGGCAGCATTGCAATTATGCTTATCTTCAAGTTCTAATGTCTATTTACAATGCATAAACATTTAGTTAAAAGCATCACTGGCAGGTTATTTGCTCTAATCAGAACAAATGATTGTTAAAAAAAAATACATCCATTGTAACATGCATTGTCATTTAACCCTGATAATGGCGTTAATGTGGATATAAGCCGTTCCTTAAAATGTGTGCTATGAAAGGCAAAAGACTATCCACGAACATTTGAGGGGCTACATAGGGATTAACTGGTCGTAGGCTACATGACCATACACAAAGGGGATTGCTAATCTTAGTGAAATGAGTTGAAATGTTCCTAAATTGGTTGATGAACTGCTGAGGTGTTTTTGGTATGGGTGGTGGGGTTTAGGACAAAAAACTTGCAATCTCTCACTGCACCCGTCGTTCAGGGACGGCGTTAGGAACCAGGTGCACCTGTGGCGTGACACAGCCATTGATGTGGCGCGGTGAGTCGGCCCCTAAGTAGGCCAGCAGCAGTTCACAGCGCCGATGGAGCAGATGCAGCATGTCCTCAGCCAGGCTCTCCACAGTGGAGTACCTCACCTTCTCCAGGTCAAAGATGTCCTTCAGGAAGAACACGACCTGGTCCTTAGGAAAGGCCAAGACATAATTTCAGGACACACAATGTATTACCCATTCTAAATTAGGCATAAGGCAATTCAATGTGCTCTACACAAGGCAAGCAGAGAACAATAAAGAAAAAGACTGAAAATAAATAAAAATTATTTCTAGAGATTGTGTAAAACAAAACAAAAAACTTTTATTCCCTTTCCTTCGGTATGATTTTTAGTTACCTTGAAGAAACGGCAGAAGTCGTGTAGGGAACTCTTTGGCCCCAGGAAGCCCCAGGCCAGAACAGGGCTGATCTGCTCACACACGGCATAGAAATGGGCTATGAACCCGTCAGGGACCTGAAACCAAATAGATCAGCCATGTAACTTGTGGCTGTGAACAGACCCAACATTTCTTTATTCAAATAGAGAAAACTGCACATTAAAATAAAGTTAAACCATATTAAAATGAAATTAAACCACATAACACTTGTCATGTAGGTAGGTACCTTCATATGTTGCCTCTTCTGCTTCAGTACTGACCAACAACTAGATGCCACCGCCTGAAAAAGCCAAATGGACAAAGATGATATAATTGAGTCTCATTATACAGTTCAATACAGCGAATTATCAACTGTGGGTATCCGCAGGACATGATGGTTTCCTTTAGAACTCACAGTCTCCTTAAAGGAGCTGTTGAGCCAACGGTTATTAACCACATTCTGGATGGAGACTGGTGGGTTCTCCAGGTCCTCAAAAGAGTCCATGAGGATGAAGTCCAACACAATGTCGTAGAAGTTCAAGTGCTTAACCTGGTTGAGAGGAACATTCAAAGCTAAGTCAAGTCCGGAAAGAAAGATACGGCTCAAATATCACCATCTGTATTGTATGTTGTCATGGTCTGAAACAAGTTAGGCTGGCTCATACCCCGCGTGTAGCCAGTTCTAACTCTGTGTTCTCCCAGTGTTCAGTGCGCTCCATGAAGGAGATCATCTCCTCAAACACTTCCTCAAACCTCTTTGGGCTCTGTTAACCAATCAAGATACATTGAGATCGCTTTAATGGTGTAACATGTTTATATATAGAACTTGTTTGCGGTCTCCAAACCCAAAAGCTTACCTTACATGCCTTTACAATTATTGAAGACAGGATCTTTTTCCCGGTGTCAGCTAGAAATGTCCTGGTTGCTCTCTCACATAGAATGAGCTACAGAGAAAAAACAGTGGCACTGAATAAAGGCAATCATTATATTATAAAGTACATGCCAAAACATGTATCATGGCATTACAATTGAGATAAATACCTGACACGCTTGCCGCACACAGTGCAACTTAGCCAGGAAGTCTGCGTCCCCTAAGCATTCCAGCATCTCAGTCCTAATAAAACAAAATGAGACAAAAGAATTGGAGAAAAGTGAATGGCAAGTACACAGTCAGAGGATAACACATTAGTTTTAAAAACCAAAGAACACTCCCCCTCCCCCCACCTTTCCCTGTTATGAAGTTTGAGGGTGAATCAAAAAAGGTTTCAGAAGTCTCACCGGAGCACCCTGCAGGTGATCTTGCCTTCCTCTGCCATCTGCAGAGCGTCCTCGTAGAAGGGGGAGTGGCACAGGTGGGCCAGGGCATAAGCATTCCTCTGTTCCCTCAGCTCTGACTGCTGATGAAGAGTCAGGGAGGAAACACGTTGTATGTTGTGTTACAATAAGTGCTGCCTTAGGCTAAGAGATTGAATCTGAGAGTAAATACTTGTCTTTCCCTAAATGAAAAAGCCCGACTCGACACTATTCAAGTAAATGTCCCTCCGCTGACAGCAAAGGCCTGTTTTTTAACCTGAACTTTAAAGCCCAGTCTCTTTGCAAAGTCTTGGGTCACCTTCACATGGCTTCCAAAATGTCACAATAGAATCGACAAGCAGGCCTGTCAGTAAATACAAAACAAATCAAGGAAACAGAGACCAATAACAGTCCGTTTTTCGGCCCTTGATTCCGTTGGGTTTGCCAGTAAATGAAAAACAAAGTGCCTGCATGAACATTTTAGGATCTTCAGGATTTTTTTTCTCTCTCGGGCCAACCACAAGTTTGCTTGCTTACTACTAGCTCAACCTGCAGGTACACGTCATCCATTGTAGTATGTATGTGTTGATGCCAGACTCTATTTGATATTCTTACACCAACAATGAAGCATTGATCAGCTGATAAGTATTTTTGAAAGCACATGGGACTGTAACAGGGTAGCCATTGGCGCTTCCAAGCTTTTTTTCAGTTTGGTGGCTCAACACCAAAAGAAGTTGGTCGTCATATCCAGTGCTGGCATTAAAACAGACGTTTGGTGTACAAGGCCTATGCGACTCCCTTGGTTTGTTGTATTGGTTTAGAATTACCGGTTAACATACATAACATGCTATGAATTCCAAGGCAACTTACAGTACCACAAGGCAAAATGACATGCTAACCTTAGAGGTATCAACACCATGCTTAGACATCTGACCTGACTTCAACCCTAATCTACAGTATGTGCTGTGCCATTAGCAGCCACAAAGTAGTCAAAGCAGACCTCCATCTAACAAACTGGGTCAGAGATCAGGCAGCCTGTGGAGTCTCTATGAATAGCAACAAACAGTCATCCTTCCAGTATAGAATATACACAGTCTGCAATTCATTTAAAAAGGACACGCTAGGGTAAACTGAGAAGTTCTGTCAACTCAACACACTCGTATTCAATGGTGCTTGCATGTCGTCCATTTAGTAAGCGCGTCACTTTTGTGATTTTCTTTTTAGAAAGAGGACTAGTTCCGCTACATAAGCATCCCTCTTAAATAATTTAGCGTAACGTATCCATTAGCCTAAGCCATAGCCTTAGCTTGCACTCACACAACCACTATAAGATGCATATTAAGTTACATGGCAATTTTGAGGATGAGGCTTGGTGTAGCAGAGGTCGTGATAGTAGGTTGTGCTCTCTCACCTCAGCCGCAGACACAAAGGAGTCTGTGGAGGCGATGCTCACGGTGTCTTTAAGACCGGACTCCTCCACATTCTCTGCCCCCTTATCTGAAAGAATACACAAATAGTTTAGGCTTTCATGACAGGGAAGCTGTGCTGTATGCTCACAATGGCCTTCCAATGGGGGGAAAACTGTACTTGTGTGTTGGTGTGTGTTTTGAGAGGAAGCGGACTCACCGTTACTGTGGCTGGAGGGTTCAGGCACGCCTAGTGCTCCCTCAAACTCCTCCTGAAGGCGGTAGGCCCTCTGCAGCAGGGACTCGAGCTTCTGGACAAACTCGCCACCAATGATGTCCTGAACAGCCAACAGACCACACAATCATCCCATGCTGTTCAAACATATTTCGTAATTTCACATTATCAATCAGCATGTTTTAATAAAATGAGTCGATTGCAAACAACTAGGACATTTCGAATTTGAAAGTAATATAAATTAGCTGAGTCGTTATATCCAAGACAATGTGATGAACTCCACTGCATTGTGAAGTTGTACTGTAGCGCAGCTCCTATATTCCTCTGGCCAGGCTCCTATGGATCCAGTAGTATGAAGAGGACTGCTCTATTTTCAGATGGCTGTGATTCTAGTCTATTATTACACTAGCCTAAGGTAGTGTGTGGAGGAAGCGACGCAGGGAGAACACATCAGTAGGAAGCAGTAGTCAGACTGCTCCGTGTATTATTGCTGCATTAACACTTGCAGGACAGGTTGAGCATGCATTTCCTTGAATCAACACGTCTCTTCCAGTCTAGGCATACTACACAGCACAGAAGAGAACACTGTCACTCTGCTGTTGGATGGAATATGTCACAGGAACCCTAGCTATACTTTGTGGGAGCATGTAGTTCCCTAATTAAATAGTGGTACATGTCATTCACAAAGCAACTGATGCAGCATGCAAGCTAATCACATCGGAGTAGTCTATAATAGGCTTTACAAAGGACCCCTGTGGTCTAGGCCATAGCTTGGTGAGTAGTTAGGATCCTTATCTGTAAGCCAAGAACCACACCGGGCATTTGTTTGGGTGCCAAAGGCTTTAAAGTTACCCGCCTTCCAGCAATCCTAGAAGCCTTTAATAGGCCTCGGAAAGCTGAAACTGAAACTCGTCCAACCCCAAGTACAGTGGCAAAATGGAACAGATCCAAGTAATGACAACTTATGGTAGTGGAACCTCATAGACCAGAATATTAGAATGAAACAGACACATCTACACTGACAGTTCATAGAGGGAGAATAACAACAAACCATTTAACAATCCATTTACCCCCAAGTCAACATCAACATCAAAATCAAGGCACGGATTTGTACTTTCGAAAGGTTGGCTAAACACCTTGGTGGTGCGTTTCCAATGTATCACTGCTGAGTTGATGTTGCTGTAATTACTGAATCTAATAAGTGGTTCTGTTCAGATTCAGACTCCAGAATGTACAGCATGCACCTGCATTTTAGTCTTTAATCTTGTAAGAGTGCCTACGTCTTAGCATTTTAGCTGGTGGAATACAGTAAATTAGTGTTGTTTATGGCTGTTGTTGTGTTTGTGTGTATGTGTGTGTGCCCTCACTTCCACGTTCTCCTCAGCAATGGCGTCTCCTGCCCCCAGTATGACTGAGGCGCAACTCTCATCGTCATCCGCCTGCTGGCACCTAAACGTCAGCGCCTGCTCCCAGCGTCTCAGAGCCTCCTCAAACAGCTCCATGCCTGGAACAAAGACCAGGGTTAATGCAAATCCCGACATCAAGAAATACAGTTAATTGTGTGCTTCATAAAGCCAACATACCATGAACAGAGAGAAAGAGTTTTTGCGCATGGTTGTGTCTTAGCATGTGCTAGCTTCTCACCTATAAGGTAGAAGTTTCTTAGTTTGTCTCACCCATGAGTTAGAGGTTTCTTAGCATGTGCTAGCTTCTCATCCATAAGGTAGAGGTGTCTTAGCATGTGCTAGCTTCTCACCCATAAGGTAGAGGTGTCTTAGCATGTGCTAGCTTCTCCTCCATAAGGTAGAGGTGTCTTAGCATGTGCTAGCTTCTCATCCATAAGGTAGAGGTGTCGTAGCATGTGCTAGCTTCTCACCCATAAGGTAGAGGTTTCTTAGCATGTGCTAGCTTCTCACCCATAAGGTAGAGATTTCTTAGCATGTGCTAGCTTCTCACCCGTAAGGTAGAGGTGTCTTAGCATGAGCAAGCTTCTCATCCATTAGGTAGAGGTGTCTTAGCATGTGCTAGCTTCTCACACATAAGGTAGAGGTTTCTTAGCATGTGCTAGCTTCTCACCCATAAGGTAGAGGTTTCTTAGCATGTGCTAGCTTCTCATCCATTAGGTAGAGGTGTCATAGCATGTGCTAGCTTCTCACCCATAAGGTAGAGATGCCTTAGCATGTGCTAGCTTCTCACCCATAAGGTAGAGATGCCTTAGCATGTGCTAGCTTCTCACCCATGAGGTCGAGGTGTCTTAGCATGTGCTAGCTTCTCACCCATGAGGTCGAGGTGTCTTAGCATGTGCTAGCTTCTCACCCATAAGGTAGAGGTTTTCTGGCGTGGTGACGGGAATGTTGACCAAATTGCAGACATCGTCGTCTCCTGGCCGATCCCAGCAGCTAGAGCCATTAGCACATGTACAGCTACTGGCAGAGTTGATGCTTTTCACCTAGGAAACCGAAGACGATACAGTGTGAGCATAAGAATGTCATGACAGTTGCAGGAATAGAGTAGGGAAATATTTTTTTCGGGTTACAGTGAGTATCCCCGCAGAGCTGGTTTAAGTGTCTGCAGGAATGGAGGAGGGATTTCACACAGCTTCAATAAAAGGGGGAGGGGGGCTTTCTAAAGTGCACATCTTGGACTATTGCATAATGGATATTATAACACCAAATGTCACAAACAACCACTTAGCAGCAGATAAGCTGCCGTAATGGCCTGGAAAGGTCTCAACAGTTTCTGCGTGTGTATGTATATTTGTGAAACACATGAAAGATGGCTTACCGAGCCCAGACTCTGCAGAGATCCAGACAGTTTGCTGTAAGGTCCTTTACTGGGAAGAAGGCCACAGGAGTAGCCTGTCTTTGACTTGATGGAGATCGTGAGGTTTTGTCGACTGGGGACGTCTGTAAAAACAACACACCGAAAGTCACTCAAACACCACAAGGAGCTCTGGGTCGCACAATGGTTGGGTAGACAACGCAAAGCGGTTCATTACCTGGCTAAATGCTTTGTAAGGTGATAAAAGGTTGAGCAGCCGTGCCACTCATTTTGGAAACGCATTCTACGTATTTGTTTTCTTCATTTTCACTGGTGTTTGCTTTTCAGTATTGTCAAATCACATCAGACTTCAGCCCACTTACCTTTCTCTGCTGTCACTGGGGTGGGGAACTCAAACCCGGCATGTTCCCACTGGGGGGACAGGGCCTTCTTCCTGCCTTTCCTTCTTCGGCAGTGACGTGCGAGGAAGAGGAGGGAGGCCGTGCCAAAGACAGTAGCAGCGACAAGCTTTTTGGTGCCTGTGCTAAGGCTCACCTGCAGAAAGAAAACAGGAGGGTCAGATGAGCACTTCACTTGGTCTAAAACATATTCTCCCTCTCTCTACTTGTCTCTCTCTCACTCACTCACTCACTCACTCACTCACTCACACACTCACACACTCACACACTCACACACTCACACACTCACACACTCACACACACACACACACACACACACAGTTTAGCATCACCAAGGAGCTCTATTTCAATGGCCTAATCTTGTTCATCACTGATGCTGATTTACGTTTGTGGTGGATAATGAATGTTGTGCTCCATGAGTTGTGAATGTCCTTTTACTTTATATCAGGGATCAGTATTTACTTAGAATAAACTGGTTTTACAACAGATTAGTTTATCTGACTAAACAGTCTAACAATAGGCTTTACTTAATAGTCTGCTCTGCCATCTGTCAGCTGCATTAACAAGACAATAAGGTTGACAGGATGAAAAGTGAGTTTGGCAAAGAGGACCAGACATTATTTTGTCTGGGTTGGGAGAACTTGGGACGCCGGCCTGTCCTCATCACAAATACAAAGACAGCTTAGCTACTATACTAATGCACAAAAATTTTGAATTGCACCATATTTCTAGAACGGTGAATATACGAATAATACATGAATCTACCACGCAAGGAAAATGGCTGATGTGGCATGTTGAATATGCTAGCACATGCTAAGACACGCGTAAGCTCTTGGTGTGGTGGTGTGGGGGCTTAGTGGAGGCTATATTTAAGTGCATTCAGGCATTATTCCTCAAAATATAATTAACAAATATGATAGTGTCCGCTTGTTGTTACCATGATCAAACATCAAAGTCAGAATGTTTCTTTTATATGCTAACTTTAAGCCACATAAACATTATGTTATAAACTATCTCCCACTGCTAATGAGTTGTAGCTTCGACTTTGCAGATTTTCCAAAGAAATGTAGTTCTTGCTTTAAATTGCTTTTTTTTATAGAGATAAACTAATATAATAATCTCCTACATAACATGAACAGATATTTTAGTTTCCTTCTGACTTTACTATCAAATTTTAAATCACAATTTTACACAGTAGCACTACTAGTCTATGTGACAAAGTCATAGAATCACCACCCAGCCATATTACCTGAGCCAGGGAGTTGTAGACCGAGAGGGGCAAGTCCACCACACGTAAGGCAGCCAGCTTGATGGACAGCTGAGAGCTGCTGAGTGAGTCCACTGTCATTGTGGCGGTTTATCCATGACTCCGCAGCTTAAACCGATGTCTGATTATCCTGTTCCTGGGAGCGGGACATTCTACAGGGACTGGAGCTGTGTAGGATGACAGTTAGGAAAGAGTGATAGTAGAGCTAACCTTGGGGCCAGAGGTGGGGGACATGCTTTCTTAAGGTATTTTGACACCATTGTGCGAGTACAAATACTTGAGTCTATAGCTATTCTCATGTTCACTTTACAGTATTTTCTTCACAACTAAATCATTTATGATACAAGCTAGTACGATGGCTTAGTACAACAACAGAGAATGCTGGGGCGAATGGAAATTGTGTGTGTGTAAAGGAGAGATGGCGAAAACATGTCAGGTATTAAGCAGCGAAGATACACAGGTTCTATTATTACCACACAGCGATGGATCATGACACTCATGGCTACTGTCTGTGATATCTGATAGTTCCCTATCTAGTTCAACATTTACTGTGACATGACATGAAATAATATATACAGTGCCTTGCAAAAGTATTCACCCCCCTTGGCTAGTTACTTATTTTGTTACATTACAACCTGTAATTTAAATGTTTTTTTAATCTGAATTTCATGTGATGGATCTGCACAAAATAGTCTAAGTTGGTGAAGTGAAATGAGAAAAATATAAATAAAGAATTATTTTTTTAAATAAAAATCTGGAAATTGGCATGTGCATATGTATTCACCCCCTTTTCTATGAAGCCCCTCAAAAGTTCTGGTGCAACCAATTACCTTCAGAAGTAACATAATTAGTGAAATGAAGTCCACCTGTGTGTAATCTAAGTGTGACATGATCTGTCAGTATAAACACACCTTTTCTGAAAGGTCCCAGAGGCTGCAACACCACTAAGCAAGAGGCATCACACCACGAAGACCAAGGAGCTCTCCAAACAAGTCAGGGACAAAGTTGTTGAGAAGTACAAGTCAGGGTTGGGTTATAAGAAAATATCCAAATCTTTGATGATCCCCCGGAGCACCATCAAATCCATCATCTTCAAATGGAAAGAACATGGTACCACAACAAACCTGCCAAGAGAGGGACGCACACCAAAACTCACAGACCGGGCAAGGAGGGCATTAATCAGAGAGGCAGCACAGAGACCAAAGGTAATCCTAAAGGAGCTGCAGAGTTCCACAGCAGAGACTGGTGTATCTGTACATGGGACCACAATAAGCCATACACTCCATAGAGCTGGGCTTTATGGAAGAGTGGCCAGAAAAAAGCCATTACTTAAGTGTTAAAAATAAGAAGGCACGTTTTGAGTTTGCCAAAAGGCATGTGGGCGACTCCCCAAATGTATGGAGAAAGGTGCTCTGGTCAGATGAGACTAAAATTGAACTTTTCGGCCACCAAGGAAAACGCTATGTCTGTTGCAAACCCAACACATCCCATCACCCCAAGAACACCATCCCCACAGTGAAACATGGTGGTAGCAGCATCATGCTGTGGGGATGTTTTTCAGCAGCAGGGACTGGGAAACTGATTCGAGTCGAGGGAAAGATGGATGGTGCTAAATACAGGGATATTCTTGAGTATATCCCTCAGACCTGTTTCAGTCTGCCTGTGATTTGAGACTGGGACGGAGGTTCACCTTCCAGCAGGACAATGACCCGAAGCATACTGCTAAAGCGACACTCGAGTGGTTTAAGGGGAAACATTTAAATGTGTTGGAATGGCCTAGTCAAAGCCCAGATCTCAATCCAATTGAGAATCTGTGGTCAGTCTTGAAGATTGCTGTTCACAAGCGGAAACCATCCAACATGAAGGAGCTGGAGCAGTTTTGCCTTGAGGAATGGGCAAAAATCCCAGTGGCAAGATGTGGCAAGCTCATAGAGACTTATCCAAAGCGACTTGCAGCTGTAATTGCCGCAAAAGGCGGCTCTACAAAGTACTGACCTTAGGGGGGTGAATATTAATGCACGTTTTCTGTCATTTTGTCCTATTTGTTTGCTTCACAATAAAAAAAAAAAATCACATCTTCAAAGTTGTAGGCATGTTCTCTGGATGAAATGATGCAAACCTTCAAACAATCCATTCTAATTCCAGGTTGTGAGGCAACAAAACATGAACAATGCCAAGGTGGGTGAATACTTTTGCAAGGCACTGTAGGTATAGGTGCCTAATTCAAGAGTCCTCTTTTTCAATAAGAGAAGCTAAAGAATAGCCAAGACTATCTTTAGCGTGCTCAAAACATTGCATTTGTTACGTAGGCTTCAACTTATGAGCCCCTGGCTGTTGCTTGGCACCAGTCTATTACAGCAGCTATATCCAATTAGGTGGACACAATTGACTCGGGGATTCTGACATATCACATGATTGATTATCCTATTCAACTCTCTTAAGCCTGAGCTAGAAATCAGTCTTTGGTTTCTTCTCAAAGCAAGACACAAAGATAAATACAAAAACAATGTATGAGGACAAACATCATGATGCCATATTTTACATGTTGCTAAATTCCTTTTTTTTAACCTGCTTACAAAAAATTTACGATACACTGATTCCAGGACAGAGACACTTTACTATATAAAGATCCAACAATCATGAAAAAGGGCAAAATGTATTTACCTAGTGGTTCCCTTTATTAAAAAATTTCCCAATGTCATTTAATCGAAAATGCATGTACTTATTCTTTCTATTTAAAAAAAATCTAACTTCCCCTATTGCTTCTTCTTTAAGAGAACATACAGTATTTAAATATTAAAACAAAACTGTACCAAGCATTAAGCATGTACCCGTATTTACACGTGCCCTGAGCTAGGCTTTGGTATACGTCCTGCTTTTGATAGGTTTAAAAAAAAAATCGAGGTTAATCAGAGGGCCCTATCCCTTAGATAGGCATTGTACATTTTCGCCGACCTTGGTACTTTGCTGTATAGTGATGACTAGAACAGTGCACTTCACTTGTCACTGAACTAAGGCTGTGTAGCAAATATCCTGCCATGCTATAACAAATCTCTATCAATCTCAATCATTAAAGTTAAACATACACGTTTTGCAAACTAGTTAGTCATTTGGTGTAGAAATTATATTCACATCCACCCACTCCAACTTCAAGGATTCAGCATTATGAAAGTGCTTCAGTTAACGTATACGATGCTAATGTTGGCCAAGATGATGAAGCTACATGTCTAACAAGCTTTACATGATATGCATGATGTGTATGTATATATAGGCAGCGTACATTTAAAATACAACTAGACCAGAGCTCATAAGCTAATTAAACGTTAAAAGTTTAATTGTAACGTTACGTTACGCTCCTTAACGTTAGCTGATTCACAAGTAAACTAGCTTACAACGTTATCTTACGTTCAGACTGAACGGTTCAGTCATTAGCTCAATATAGTTATAAATACATAAACATATGGCAGCTTCACATAAAAAATGACATTACTAAAATGCTCATGCTTTAACTGTATAGTGATAAATGTATTAAGTAACATATTTTGTGTGCGTACCCAACCAGCTTCCTCTTGCACATCGGCTTGGACGGTCAGACCAACAACAGTTTGGACTGCGACTAGGCTGCGCTGCCTGCACGTTGATGACGGTATAGGTCACTCAATTGCTTTCAAAATAAAATACCTGTTGTCTGTCTTTCACGTTACAGAACAAACACTGGGTGGCGCCAGGATTGGGTTATCTGACAATCAATGTTTTCCAGGAATGTTGTTACCCACCAGCTGTATCGCCCCGTATTTTTCTTATCCCAAGATGATTCTAACTGTCTGTGACACACAAAACAGCTAGCTGAATGTGCTCTTTAATTTGATAAAATGTCACGTTTTTTGTTAAACATGACATTGGATAGACTGGAAGTATCGACTGCCCTGTGATACTTTTAAGCGTTTTAGCCTGGGAAGGGAGCCACTTGTGATGCCTTTCTTTGCCAAGATAATTCAATCACACTCCACAATAAACTGTGGCTCTATATGGCTCAAATTTTGCGAAACAACAGGGGCACCAGAGAATCAACTGCACAAAATAATTGATACAATTGAAGAGCTTGACCAAGAGACTAAGAACATGACAAGTAAAAAATAATTATAACAATAGATAATAAATCAATATAAATATAGGATATCACAATTATAAAGTTTTCTGGCCTTACATGTTAATTTGGGAAAAGTAACAACAAAAAGCACAGAGAAAATCTGCTTCTTATTGAGGCCTTTAATCTGAAATTGCACTATAAATTGGTCTGTAAAGTTTTGTGCACCTACGTGAGGGGCTATAAAATGTGTCTGCATTGGAATTCGTGTTTGTAAAAAGAGAGTTTTCTTAAAAAAAAAAAATCAGAGTAGAACTTTGTGTTATAAGTCTATATTAAAAGAAAACTCTTTTCCCAATCACCAATTCCAATTCAGACATATTCTAGACGACCTCTGGTAGCTGCACAAACATTTCCAGAACATTTCACTGTGGAATTTCTGAATGAACGCCCTAGAAGTTCATTGTCGTCTGAGTAGAAAATATTGTTTTCAGTGAGTTCTCATAGGGCCTTTATTCTAAAATGTCACAGAAAAATGTTCTGGAAATGTTTGTGCAGCTATGAGGTCCTCTACAGTGTGTCTGAAGTGGAATATGTTATTGGAAACAAACAGTTTTATTTTAATTCTCTTGAGAGAAGAACATAGTGTTTTCTGTTTATACGTTCTGAATGCCTTTATTCTGAAATTCCACAGTGAATGGTTAGTGAAATTGTTGTGCAGCTACCTGAGGTCCTCGATAATGTGCAGTGTAATTAGTGATTGGGAAAGCACAGTCTTATTTTTATTATATTCTGAGTAGAACTTTGTTTTATAAGCGTATAATAAGTTCATGGGGCCTTTATTCTGTAATTTCACAGTGAATTGTTCTGGAAATTGTTGTGCAGCTACCTGTGTCTGCACTGGAATTAGTGATTGGAAACAGACATCTTTCCTTTAATTATCTTCTGAGTAGAACATTGTTTTCAATGTATAATAAGTTATTGGGGTCTTTATTCGGAAATTCCACAGTGAACTCTTTTGGAAATTGTTGTAGGCCTACAGCTACCTGAGGTCTTCTAAAATGTGTCTGCTGTGGAGTTAGAGATTTATTTCATTTCTGTATGGAAGCCCTTAAGGGACTTTATTGAAATGAAAATGTAAACTTTAATAAAAATGCAAATGCAATTCAACAATAGCATTATCACTTTCCACATTCCTATGTGTTATTTGAGACAAAATGTAAGTGAAAATGCAATCATCCCATTTGCATTTGCATTTTCAAAGGCTCTAATGGGCATTCTGTGTCAACATTAAAATTCAAATGCAAAAGCTGTTTGACACTACATTTTCAAAGTCCTACCCCGCCATACTGCTGACATTATTCAAATGTTAATTCAAACTTGAAAATTAAAATGCAATATTAAAAGTGTATTCTCATTTTCCATTTGTGCAAGCATTATTTATGTCACAATTAAAATTAAAATGCAGTTGTCAAACAATATGAAAATGAAAAGGACGTGTCTCCCGCACCAGCCATATGCCATTGCCGCAGAGATGAACGCTCAGTGTGGCTAACTCTTGAAAGACAAATGAGCAACCTCACCTTAATAAAATTGCCCAAAACAAGCGCAACACTACCTATGGGCACATATTTATAATACAACATTATTAAAACTATAGGTGTGAACGTTTATGAAAACATTAAAACCTTTTTCAGAAGAAATTTGCAGCGTTTATAATGCACCTTCTAATTAAATAGCTTTGTCCAATCTAAAGTGGTAGAATCCTGCCTTCATATTATCACCCATATCCCATATTGTGCTATAAGTTTATTTATTCAGTATGATTCTGATAATTAATAGTGTAAACATGCACGTGAAAGTTGAAAATAATGCCCAATCTATTAGCCCACAGCAAGCGTTCAGCTATATGACTGTCCGGCTTCTCTTCGTTTCGGCACTGTCATTGTGAATAATTACAGAGAGATTTTTATAAATGTACTTCTTTTAATAAATGCAAAAACATAGAACTTGCAGCACAAAAATATGACTAAGGACTTGCGAAATAGCAGCTCCAACAATGAGTTGGTAAAATGGTAATGAAGCAAGTCACTGAATGAGGAAGTAACATGCTAACTAAAGACCCGCCTTAATGAGAGGACTGACGGATTGCAATTGAACGTTCATGTTCTGTCCCAAGGAGTGCGTGGTGACTTGAAAATGCAAATGCAATAGACTCCTAGCGCTGATTCGCGTATTTCATTAGCATTTTGTCCACTCCACAGCGTAGTACTGAAGATGATGTGTTTGAAAATGCAATGGCAAATGCGATTTCTTTTTCATTCTCAAATTGTTTGACAACTGCATTTTAATTTTAATTGTGACATAAATAATGCTTGCACAAATAGAAAATGAGGATACATTTTTAAAGTTGGATTTTAATTTTCAAGTTTGAATTAACATTTGAATATCGCGGGGTAGGACTTTAAAAATGTAATGTCAAACAGCTTTTGGATTTGAATTTTAATATTGACACAGAATGCCTATTGGAGCATTTGAAAATGCAAATGCAAATGGTATTATTGCATTTTCACTTACATTTTGTCTCAAATAACACATAGGAATGTGGAAAGTGATAGTTGTTGAATTGCATTTGTATTTTCAAGTTTACATTTTCATTTGAATAAAGTCCCTTATGGGCTTCCATAATTTCTGAGTAGTAGTATAGCGTTTTGTCGACGGATTATTTTCTTTTTCAAAATGGAAAACCATCAGTACCGCATTAATTCACGCGTAAGAGGAAATACCGTGCCGGTACCGCCTGGCTTGACTGTGATTTTCGAAGTGCCTGTATGATTGCAAAAAAAAAGAAAAGAAAAAGAGGATGCTTGCATGTGAAAAGTAAAGAGGTGCTTGCTGCCCCAAAGCAAGGCCTTGAGTATTAGCTCATTGGTAGAACAGTGCACAAGGGTGCCTCTTCAGATGAGGATGTACGGCCACATGATGGCAGTCCTTTTCTGTAACTGTCATGGCTCTGAAGCGCTTTCTGACTAAATGTGATGCAGACGTCTGGGCAAGTGCCCAAGTGTCAAGATGCCAGTTTCTTTAACTTAGTAATTTTACGCCTCGGAAACAAAATCAAATTCATTAGAAACTATTCGAATCCACACATGAAATGGTCTTTAACCTTCTATAGGTTGTTGTCATATCAAATGAAAATAATAGACACAGGAGTGTGGAATATGTTAGAAGGGCATCATTCATTTGCAAGTTCCTTTTTTAGAAGATCATCTAGGTATTAATTTTCATGTAAAGAAAAATCCTTCTATTCCTAAAAAAAATTTAACTGAAAGGAACACAAATGATAACCTCAAGGAATGATGAAAACTCACTTCATAACGATTTTTTTATGGCAGTAATCTCATAACAGTTTTTCTGTTTTTAAAACATTGAACTTTTAACAAAACTATTTGCAATGACTTTCGGGGGGAGTTATGTTATTGTTATTTTGTTATAAAGAAATAATAATAAATAGCTATATGTATGAGAGGGCCAGTTGTGCTCTACTCTTTCTAGCACTTTAGAAATAAATGTTGGCTGTCAATTTCTTCGACCATATATAGGGCTAAATCAGATTGTGTGTCTGCTGACTATGATAGAAAAAGACATCCGAGACTGCCAGGAACGCCCCTCACCGAGAGGTTGTATAAGACAGTCGATCCCTTGTCACTGGTTTGGCACAAGACTTTTTCTCCAGAGCAGGACAGTTTAGTAAGTATTTACGGCTATACATTGAGTCTTTACTTGTTTGTCTGACGTGAAAAGAAATAAGTATACAAATCACAACGACTGTTGCCACAAACGTTGAACTAACATGTTTATCTAAAAGTGTTAAATAAAATGAACAAATATTCTTTATAAATCTGGTTGTTTTCATGAAACACCTCCCCGTGTGATTCAGCCGACCAAGTGAGACTAATTATTTTACGCTTTGAACATATTTTATTTCATAAATCTAGGTATCCACGGCTCCTCAGAGCTTTGCTTCTTGTGGTGTTTAAAGAAGATGGTCTATAATGGTTTTACTACAAGAAACCGCAAGGAATACACCAGTTGTCTTTGCCGTTACACCTGAGAACTCACACTTCCAATCTGAGGAGTAACAGCAATAATTGATATATCCAGAGGGTTTGGCGGCCACCTTTACATTACTACAGAACATGGGGGAGTCAATGCAGGTGAGACACTAGAAAAGACCTAATGTAAAAAAGTGATCACTCGGCCATGGCATACTTGGTTCCTATATAAATCTCCAAAATTCGATTTGAACAAAAATCTTAATCTGATTTTGCGTCACGTTACTCTTGGGGTTATCGTTTAGAGGAGTTTGCGCTCATTTTTGTTCCTACAGTCTTTAGGAATTCAGTTCTGTTAAATAATTATCAAGCTGACAATGTAATTATCAAACTGCGAAAGGGCCAACATGTTCACATGTAGAAATAATAAATGTGAATATTAAAAAAGCTCTGCTTTAACATTAATGAATATACATAAAAAATAATTAAGTTGACCTTTAGGATTTTCCTATGCGCTACAAATAAACATGGCCATCAGAAACATTATATGCTTGCAACATTTGAACTTTTCATTTTGCAATTGATTACTTCACGACGTGTCCTTGATTTTCCAAAGTACACGTGACAACGTGGTCTGGTGTCTTGTGTTCTGACCTAGACGAGGCTACACAACGGCATGTTTACCACATACGATTCTTGAATTTTCCCTCTTTCACACTTTCTTATTTCTATCTGTATGAGATTCAGTCTTGGAAGAACGTTCTCTGTTCTACTGTATTATTTTGGAGTTTGAACCTTTCATTAATCATTAATATTATATTCTTAAAATCCCTTTATGGCTTCTATAACTAAGTGAAGGAATTGCAATACAAAAATTATATCAAATGGGAATGAATAAATCAAAGTGTCCAACTGACATTTGGTAATGATTGTACCTTTTGCTTGCAGCATGCTTCGTGCTTAGTTTGTTATTAGGACACATGACTTTCTCTAAATGAGTTGGTTTGGTAATATATTCATTGGTTGAGATTCTGGACGATTTCTTTTACACCAAAGAGTTGTTCTCGGGTTAAGATTCAAGATGAAACAAGTGGACAAACACAAACCCTTTTTTGAACTTTGGAATTGGAATTTGATGTTCCTTTTCAGTATGTTCTCATATGACGCAAACAGTTGTCATAATTTATACCGTGGCAAAATCACATCTGTTCCCATGGTTTGGAAATACCCCTGACTCATGTATAATGGGGGTGTGTCAGATGTTGTGGGGGTTATGTGTCAGCTGGTTGTCTCTTCTCTTCCGGTCTCTCGCTGCCCAAATATGGACAAAAAACGGGACATCACTTTTGGTTACGGTTTGGTTGCTATGGGGCTGTGACATTGGAACACATGCCAATTTGGACCACCTGGAGGGCAGGGATTGGTCCAGTGATTCAAACCAGGCTACTATGGTCAGGAAAGTGGGCATGTGAAGACTTATAAGTGGCTGTCTATACAGAGACACAAATACACTCCCCTGACACCCCAAGCATCTGACCTAAATACATACTCGCTACCAGCCACCAACTTTCCCCATCCTCTCTGAATTGTTGGCACCCAATGACTCCCAGAAATGCATCACAAGACACTTGACTCTCTCTCTCACGAAAAGTGTGACCTTATTTTTTCTTTTTATTGTGCCGAACATTCGCAGGATATTCTGTTCCTGCGGCATTGTAATACAATGAGAGACTAGGGATTTATATGAATTCACTCTTAATAAAAACATAAGCCAGTAATTGAGTAGTGCAGTGTTTACCAGATAATAGATGAAAGGTGCTTTAATTCAGACATTCAAAACAATGGTTGACACTAATTTTGGAAGTCACTGTATGGTTTCGTGACTAAAGAACTGTAACATAGAGCATTTACAACATTTTTTCAGTTTGAAGATGCCTAGCGAAAATTAAATGTTTACATATAGGTGGTTGTTATAGGTTAGAATGCTTGACGGGGGAAACTGTTTAAAAGAAACCTTTATTGGACTATTAATAATGATATAGAAATAAAATTAAGATATGTTCTGTGTGCTTCCCCTTATTTCACATATCTGTGCCTCCTGATTGATGCCTGACGTTTTAACAGGAGACTAACCTTTTGCAATCGTAAACCGATGAGCTCGGCATGCCATATCCTGATTTTGACTCAGTCCTGGTACTTCACATCAAACTGTTGGATTTACTGCCAATAATAATAATAACAACATATCAGGGTTTAGACCCCCCCTGATGCACCCCCCCCCCCCCCCCCACACACACACCTTCAACTCTCATTTTTATTAAGCTATTACTTGTCTCAGATATTATGAGAAAACGTATGGTAAGGTGTATTGTTTAATTTTTTTTTTACTTTTTTTGTGTCCACTGTGTGTAGTGGCCAACAACAACCAACTAAACGAATGATTAGTAAATCATTTAGTTCCCTATTTTTCTTTAATGGCATCAAATTGTCATCAAAATCATGTAATACCATAAATAAAAACAGGAGGCTTGAGATGGATTCAGATGTCTCTTTAAAATGGGATGCAAATCCCAGTGATATATATTTCACTATCAGAACAAGGTCAGCATTTAGGCCTTGATCTATGCGATAACATTTGGGCAGTCCAGAATTGGTTCATGTTTTTAGAAAAGGTTTACAAGAGATAATACAAAATGCAATGCTTCTGCTTAGTTGTTAAATATTAAGCTAATTTTAAATTATATACAGATCAAAAAACATGAAAGGCAAGACGTATGGTTCTACATATTGAAAAGATATTTACAAGTCTGTACACAAGTCTTCTGACACTCGGCTCCTGCTGTAAAAGGAAAGAAAATATTTAATTGTACTAAATTAATTGACAGTCTGCGATTTAAAAACAGTACTGTATATCTGCTGTATCCATTTTTTTTTCACGGTATAGACACCATATATTTACCTATAAGCAATTAAGCAGGATATTCTGAATGTTTTCATACACCTGGTTGTAGAGCTCTTCAATTGGTTTCAAACCATCAAGGTAGTCTGCCGAGCAAAAATGAAGAGATAGTTTGTTTTGAAGGAAAGATTTAAACCATAAGAAGAATATTTACTGTAGAGTGGAGGTACCTACCTATGCAGTTGAAATTGTTCTCCATCTCCTTCCTGTGTTTCAAGTACATGGGCCAGACATGGCCATCAAAAAGACCAGCGGGGTCAGGGACTGTGTAATTCCTTGTACTGCAGAAAGAAAAAGTAAAACAATTGTTTGAGTGGTCAGGTCTTACATTTTTTGGGGGGATCTCAATCAAACGGCACTCATTGTTAAAGTCACTCAATGAGATTGCAAGCTTCTTCAGCTCACCTCCTCCTCCTTTTGCATTCTTCATATGGAATGGTAATGTAGTAACACTTGTCATAGATATCCATGAGAGGCCTGTGTGGTAAGATTACATTTTCTGTTACGCCACGACTTGAGTAAGTGCCAGAAAGGTTTTGCTCGACAGTGTGTACATTAGTTATGTGAAAACATATAGAGTGTTCTTTCTGGCAAGTGACGTACTGGTAGTTGTAAAGGAGGAATCCTTCCACGATGAGAATGTGGATCCCCTCGGTGTCGGATTCCTGGGCCTCAGGTGATATGCTAACACCGTGGGAGCGGGCAAACTTTGCAGGGTTCTCCTGCCAGCCTTTCACCGTGTTGACCATGGCCTCCATGTCCAGGGCATCGATCACTGTTACATGACAAAAGGAGAGAAAGAGATAGGAGAGCAAGAGAGGATAGAAAGAGAGCGAGAAAGAGAGCGAGAAAGAGAGAGGGAGAGGACCAGTCACCAAACATGGATAGACGATCCTCACCAATGTGTGCTTTGACACAAATGGTCAGTGGATGACAAAAGTACATAACTTTTGAAATTGTGCATGAAAGAGAAAGTACATTACTGCATGGATTTCCTACAGCGAACTCCACTCTTACCATCCCACTGTCTAAAGCCGTCGTCCCCGACTTCTATTTGATCGGGTTTCTGAAATAACAGTCACCAATAAAACATTGCAGCAACCTAGAGCTGATTGTTTGAGTAACCAGTCAGAGCTGATCACACCTGGACATGACAAGCCAAGGACTAGTCTCCACTAAAGTTGACTTGTACCCCCACGTGTACCACTGCAAAAAGGATGCTTAGCGCTTGTGTGCAGTCACTTAGTTGTAAGAGGTGAGTTTACCGCGGAAAATGTAAAAAATATGTAACGATGTGTTCAGGAAGGGGAGAATCAAATGGCTAACTAGAAAAATATAAGCTACATAATATATATTTCCAACAGGCCTTTATGGTTTGGAAAATAAATATTTGTTAGTGTAGGCTACTTCTAAAGTGCACGTGGTGTGACTTTGTGGGAACTCTCAACCTTTTCATTGGTTGTCCAGGAGACAATCAGCAAAATGTTTTAGTAAGAATTGCAGGAAAACACTAAAACACCACTTGTTGGTGTTTAAAGATCTGTTTATATTTTAAGCATAAAATGTTAACTGTCAACTAACGCCACACTGTGCTCAAGAGCAAATCTGTATGTTACATAATACCTAGTTAAAATTTATTATTATTTAACATGTATAGGATTATGGCTTGCAACCCCAACACAATATTTGTATTTTTGAAATGGTGGTTATATATTTTCTCTTACACTTGCATTATTGTTAAACAAATAAATAAAACAAGACACGTGTTAATAATTCCTACCTTGAAAAAGTCATCTTGATGCACCACACAACAGTTTGGCAGTATCTTCATAAGCTTGTTCGTCAAAGTGGTCTTCCCACCGTTGGTCACGCTATAGCAGAAAGAGGACACGTTTGCATGCCTGTATTAAACAAATTGAAATCCGAGCAATAAAGTAAATAAAACACACATATTCTACTTACCCGCCAATTCCTATGATGAACTTCATTTTTTTTTCTCTGGATGTTGTTCTTTGTAGGAATTCAGTGAATAACAGAAGGGAACCCAACCACAACAATCTTACAAAGGCTTCAGACAATCTTAGACCTTTCTTTCTTTTCTGCCAGAATGTTCCCCCCTGTTACAACTTCATTGATAGTGTGGCCGACTACTTGCCTTATAAAGGATTCAGATTTGCCGTCATGTTCTGTGTCACTACCTTGTGTCCAGTCCCTCTAATCGGCCGCTTGTACTGTAGCCAATAAGACGCTCCAGTACATCGGGATATATCCAATGAGAGTCTATCATGTCGTTGCCAAATTCGTACTAAGGCACCAACGCCAATGTTCCACCTGTCGCTTAATCGGCTAATCCCCGTCAGCACGCAGGGTGTCATTCCGTGAGATTGTCAAACCAGTATCGTAACAAATCAACCACTTGGCATAACAGATGCTTTAGGCTAAGGGGTCATTGGAAAGTAACAGAGTTATAGTGAACATTGGGATACACTTAGAATACAAGATTAATTAGCTCGTGCAATGTTTTTCTTTACAATGCTCGGTTTATTCGTTTAATAACATTAACAATAATATCATATATGATATAATAAATAATAAACATGATATATTTAATTATATTAAATAATATATATATATTATTTAATTTAATAGCTGCATATAATAATAATTGAGTTTATAACAATGTACAGTAATAGTGATTCATACAAATCACTGTACTTCCTGTTGTTACTGGTGCATGGGAAATGTTGAAACAGCCTCAATTAAGATTACTTCAAAACATCCTAACAATGTGAAAAGAATATATTTCTTAAAAATGTAATGCTTAGATGGCTCTGCCCTAGAGAAAACCAGCACCAATATATATTTAGGTGGCATATGTCTGTGTGTGTGTGTGTGTGTGTGTGCGTGTGTGTGTGTGTGTGTGTGTGTGTGTGAGTGTGTGTGTGTGTGTGTGCGTGTGTGTGTGTGTGTGTGTGTGTGTGTGTGTGTGTGTGTGTGTGTGTGTGTGTGTGTGTGTGTGTGTGTGTGTGTGTGTAAGTGGCAGCCATGTGCTGCGTCACAAATGCTTCTGATGCAACGCACTGGAATATGAGTTGGATGGCCTCCGGCCATGTGACTGTGCCTCTCTGTCTCTGACCATGTCAAAGTAAATGACTACAGTCTGATAGGGTGTCTGATAATTCAAGTTAATCTGACAGGATATCCAACAGGGTAATTAAAAAACTCTTTAAACATCAAAGCCCTGCACGTTCTAACCACAAAATATCATTGCAAACTTCCTGAAGATAATAACATTTTTACCCTGGTGAAGAATCTGTCTAGAAGGTGTTGTATTGCTGACCTTATCTGTGTTATTGCAAAGAGATTCAGAAACAAGTTGAACTTTGAGTTCTACGTATCAGATAACATTGATACCTTTCCCTAGAACGTATTACTGGAAAAGTCAAGGTAGTCTCACACCAAAATGTTAAAAAAACATTCAATCAAATACAACAACAAATTGATCGGAACTGCTTCAACTAAATGGGTAAAAAGTCATATGTGATGGAAATGTGGGTGTCAGGATGAGAATAGTCTGGCTATTGCAGTATGTTGAGAGCTGAAAGGAGAGTAAGGGGAATTCCAAACACAGTATAACCTTTATACAGTAGGCATCACGCGGTCACTTTAAAATAACTTGTGAAAGGGGCCTGCTGGAAGATTTTTATTACCTCAATGCCAAAGTTTTTAGCTCACTAAAAACAAAAACAATCCTGACCAACACGGTAGGATTATGTGCAATGCTTGCTCAAATATCAAGTTATACATAGTGAAGTATTGGTCAGTGGTCATTCAGAGGTCTTTTTAATACCGGACGGCACATCTTTCAACATAACAACACGACACTCCTCAGGACTATATTATTATACCCAGTCATGATTGGAGTACAAAGGATTTACAGAAGTCAGAACCATAAGGACACGTGAATGACATCACGTACATATCAACCCCTGACACACATCCACTCTTAGTCTCCTATCTTCACATGTGACTTCATTCCCTTATTATCTAATGTCACTCATTTCTTTATGGCTTACCGTTAAACTCTGTGTGTACAATATGTGGCTATGTGGGAAAACAATTCCACAGCTCTGGAAAAGTTTCGGCTGTTTCTTGTCACAATGACATATAATAATAATGTAATAATGTAAGATTGATGATATTCAATAGTTTTTTATGTATCAAATCCTAACGAACACATTCTTAGCATCCATGACAAATGCCTTTAAGGTGGAAAAAATGAGAATAATAAAGAATTATTGTGAGAATAAATTGGGTATAATCATAATCTAATTGGCTAACGGTACAAATTCAGTTTTTAACATTAACTGATGTTTAGCTCCATGGACATGAATATTATTAGAAATTATATACTGGCAGATGTATTTTCTATAACAAACAATGAAAGGCGCAGAATCATAAACAACAGTTAATATAATTTATTTTATAATACGTTTGTATCATACCTTCTTACAGTGTACTTTTTAATCTTGGAAAGGTATATTTCTCAATAAATGTATTTGCAATATTACAATAGCATGGCAGCAGGACATTGTTCCCAAGTGATCTATAACAGTAGATGGACTACCAGATAAAGATATATTTAATTACTAAGACTGATAATTTAAACTAGCATGCCACCCGCAAATAGAGCTTTTAGAGAAAAAATAAGAACACAAACATATACTGGTTTTTAGAGGAACAAACATATCTAAAGTAAGTCTAATGATGTTTGCAATTCAGAGTTAATAAAAACAAACAATTCCCATGCCAATGAGATAAACCAAACAATCAAAATGTTATACACCATTTTCATACTTTACAGTAAGCTAAGGTATGCAATGACCAGGATTAACTTTTTAGAAAATGCAGCTCAATCCTTTACCTCCGTCTCTGTAATGCTACATGATAGGTGGTCCACAAGTGAAGCTGACTCAGATATCCATGCAATGGGAAATCGTAGGTTTGTACTTTTGCAGCCATGTCATGGGTTCTGTGTTTAAGATAACCGAGAGCAATGCAACACTGTAGGTCTTTTTTTGGATCGAGGCTGAAAGATCAAAAGAACATATTCCATGTTCAAGCATGGAGGTACTTTTAAAAAAAAATGTATGGTCTTGCTTTGAGTTCTTCTTCTGTCTGGGGACTGAGAGTCTGTGATGCTGATATATTATATGGAGATCTTTATCCTTAATTTGCGTTTTGCTTTTCTTCGGAGACAGTCTGTGTAGCTTTATTTATAACAAGAGGGTTTGCTGAAACAGACCATAATCATTCTCAGCATCATTGTACTTCATTGTCATACATCATTGTACAATCACAATCACAAAGACCATCATTTTTTATTCCTCTTTTTGTGTGTGCTTAGTGTTAAGTCGACTGAGGACTAACACAAATTGTTCTCACAAATGGAAGGATTGTCCCATTATATCCAACAATGTCAAGATCAACACCAGTATAACCGTATTTGCTCAGACCAGTATGTCAGTATGGTATTCATTCGAACAACCCCACAACCATGTATCAGGTTCATCTATTTATTTACCTTGACCTCCCCCCTGCCCCCACCACCCTACCACACCCACCCACCACCACCCTGTGCCAGGCTTGGAGATACTGACCCAGACCATCCCCTAGTTGTCAGCCAGCCAAGCTGCCTAGGTAATAATAATAATAACAATAATAATAATAATAATAATAATAATAATAATAATAATAAATAAAAAAAAAAAAAAAAAAATAATAATTATACATTTAATTTGAGGGCGCCTTTCAAGACACTCAAGGTCACCTTAACAAACCTAAGACACAGGGTTGATATTTGCTTATGATATGCTGAGCTTGTTAGGAACGGGGAGCAGCACAGTGTTCTACATATGTTGAGGACATTTTAAAATAAACATCCCCTCCCCTTCCTCCTCTCTTCCTCCCCATCCCTGTCCCTCCTTCTCTCCCCGCTGTGGGGAGTGCTCCTTGGTCTAGTTCAGACTGTTCTGTCTGGGCTCGTCTCTGTAACACTGCCCGCTGGTGTAAAAATAGCGTTGATCAGCGCCTAGGGGTGGGGGACGCTGAAGAGCTGACCAGACGGGTCTTATGTAACATGTGTGCTGTAGGCCCTGATGCCAAATGGGTGGGAAGGGACAGCTAAAAATTTTGGTTTAATTACTGAGTGGTTTTGTAGGTGTGTGCTCTTACTTTATTTCAGACGTCCTGTTCCACGTCCAGAATCATTGATTTAGGTCTGGGAAGAGAGACATTTGAAACATAAAACCAACCAAGTACTTATTTTTTTAAAATAAATAATTATGTAAAATTGTACTGCTTGTGAATTCAGCAGTTGCTGTTGGCAAAATTAAATCCCATGGTGCATTTCAACGTTACTGAAAGTTCTCACATCGAATTCTTGAGGACTTAATAAAATACCAGACTGATAATTTTTGGACTCCTTGCATGTGGCTGTGGTTCAGTGCATATGCATCAAAACGTGGTCACCTTTCTTTGGGCGTTGTTGGGTTAGCCTGCTGTTGCTGCTCCTGCTCAAGTCTGCAGAACCGAAAAAAAGACTGTTAGAAGTGCATTTCATACACTTTTATACCATATTGAGAAATAATGTTTCAATCATTAATTCATTGTGCCCATAACCTTGCTCGTATTTTTTCATCGTCATACCTGGGAAAAAGGAAACAAGATTTAAGTTTGCACAACTAGCTACATGCTGGATCAAATTATGATTAAGCTGATATGCGATTTAATGTACGAAAACTATGAAATAAAAAATTCATGTCATATGGCCTTTTTGCATGCTTGTTTATAATCTATATAACAACAAATTGCATTGCACATTTTACGTAATTTAACGACTAATGATTTAAGAGGAACCCCTTGTGGCCATGTGTACTTACTGCACCACGCACTCAGGGATCTGCACATGCTCCATAGGAAGGATTTCACTTAGCTCGTCCAGAGTGTGCACATACCGGATCTTGTCCATGAACTTCACACTACAAATTAACAACAGCAATGTTAGGCTGCGTTGGACTGTAATACTAGCACAGGGAATGTTGGCGCTGTGGTTGAATAGTCTATAGTAATAATTACTTAAGCCTAGATTTAAAGGTCATTAACCCAATTATTTGAGCTACTACCAACTATACAAAGGGAAAAAATTGTAAAAGTTGTGGTTTCCTTTTGGGTTCCATATCCATGCTCTAATCTCCAGGCAAGCCAGTGAAGGAGGTCAAAGAACCCTCAAGAGAACATGGCCTACGTGACCACCTACATCCGAATAAAGTTACCTGATGAAAGGTCTAGAGATGGCCAGGACAGTGCGGATGAACCACGATGGGTGAGCGATAATCAAACACTTCAGATTCTTCCTCAACCTGTTGGAGAAATCCAGTCAGAAGCAGTTGGGATAACACCACTATGATGATGATGATGATGATGATGATGATGAAGAATATGACGATGATGATGTTGATGAGGGTTTTAGGCAGCAATACCAGCACGGTCATGATGGGGGTGATGATGATGATGGTCAAAAGGTATTCTAATTCTATTCTAATCTATAATTATTATACTATTTGTACCCAAAACCCCTCCTGCTTCTACCAGTCCCTAGTTGGCGTGGACCACCTTACCTCCTGTCAATCATCTGGTAGCACCTCTTCAGCCAGCTGATGCCGGGCATCCTCCGTCGAGGCGTCGCTCCGTTCAGGTACACGATCATGTAGTCCTCAGCCACCAGCAGCTCCAAACTGCTCACCACGTACCTTAATACAGGCAACCATGAAGGGAGTCATATTAACTGGCTGTCTACTGTGTCTGTATGTCTGAGTGCAAGCTACGTGTGCTGTATATGAAAAAATAAAGCTTCCTCTGTAATTGAAATGTAGTCTTACAGGAACAGATTCTCCATGATGTAAGTGTACTCGGCACAACTGTTGTCAGGCAGATAGCAGGCTGCAAAGACTATGATGGCACTCAGACCTTCACCGTAGTAGCCTAGTAGAGAGAGAGCAAGACAGAGAGAGAAACAGCAAGAGAGGTGATATGTTCACATCCCAATGTGTACAATTACACATACGGTTGAGCTTAGAAACACTCAAATACAAATACAAGCACCCACCCACAAAAATAGTACTTCAGTCAGTCCTCACCCCCCCCCCCCCCCCACCCCCCCTTTCTCTCCAGCTGCACACAATGCTAACCTCCATGTGTGACCACCCTCAAGTAAGGCCTGATGGCCTGCATGTCTATCCTCTGCTCCTGGTCCCCGATGATCACCGTCCTCCACAGCTTCCCTGACACGTCGCTCTCCTCCTCTTCCTCCCCGGGGAGACGTTTTGCTGTGGCCACCGGGGTGTCGTCTAGGAGCGCAGGTCAAAAGGTGATCTGCTGCATTATTTATGATTGGATGGGTATTTAGGACAAAATGAATGCTAACAAACCTAGATGTTGACCTCTATTGTCTTTGCTTTTATAGAGACAGACCATATTTTGTATTTGCCTTTCATTTCACATATCTATTGCTTATATCATGTTTCCTTTATGCTCTTCCCAGTGCTACCCTTGTCTGACCTTCCCACTCCAGCTCGTTGCCGTTGGTGATGAACTCCAGAGAGTCCGTCTCGTCAGGGGTGTCCATGTCGTCCACGTTGATGTCCAGGTCGTCAGGCGTATCCAGGAAGTCATTGGAAAACAGGGAGCCCTCGCTCTGATCGAGCGATAGGTTTATTTCGGGGGCAACCAGCGTACGGCGCTTACGAGGTGCTGCAGACTCACCCACGTTCAGAGTGGTGGGGGGATCTGACAGCAAGAGAAATAGTTACAAAAAGAAGCTAAAGCTAAAAGCTAAAAATACATTTTCTTGGAAGGACCTGTATCAAGGATGTATCAAGATTAGCCTACTATGAACTATGAATAAGTAAAACATGTATCAAGATTAGCCTACTGTGAACAACTATTAAGACATGTATCAAGGATAGCCTACTAATGAACTACCATTAAGGCATGTGTCAAGATTAGCCTACTATGAACTACCATTAAGACGTACTGTATGTATCAAGATTAGCGTAGTTTTAATCCTATGTAAGACGGTTTCCCAGCTCTGCTTACTTCTGTTGTCCGTGAGGCCACACGAGGACTCCATGTCTCCGTCCTCAGGTAGGGGCCTGGCGGAGAAAAGAAAAACAAAACTGTGCTAGCAAAAAGAGCTCCTGCTAAGTCTGTGTGGTGTAGTTCCCCCTGCAAACAAGCTGATGAGTATTTTCAATGTACTCGTACGATGTTACATAAATTCTGCAAACAAAGCACTGCCTCTCTCAAGCCTCTCTTCTCTTATAGCGGCTGTAATGTTCTTGTGTGGAGAAACGCAAAGATAATTGCTGTGTCTGTTAGTAACAGCACCAGTATTTACCAACTCAGCTCTGACATTATAATTAAGCGTTCAGAGGCTTAGAAAGAAAAGGGTGGAAAGCTAGATTGCAGTAGATACCAGTCCATCCCCCCCCCCCCCCCTTCACGCTGACACAGGTACACACACACACACACACACACACACACACACACACACACACACACACACACACACAGACACGGGCGCACACAAACGTACACAATAACACACACACACTCTTGTTTAGCTGTCATTGATGCCCTGTAATGTCTGTTATATTGCCAGCGTCTTTACGGGTGTATACAGGGGGTTGAATTAACAGGGAAGAAACAGGAGTATACAGCAGAACAAGACTCGGCTAGTCTGCAGTACTCTACTCGGCAGTACTCATTATACACTGAGAAATATGCCACCGTGGAATAAAAAAAAACTTGTAATACACATAGACACACAATGAGAATAATTTATGAGCACATCAGGATCACTTTGGCCTGGTTTCCCAGACAAAGATTAAGCCAAGTACTAGACCAAAAAAAAATTTCAGTAGAGAACCTCCATTGACAGTGAGATTTAGTTGGCTTAATCTATGTCTGGGAAACTGGTACTTCATAACACGAATACATATGAAAGTTTCTATTAAACATAGTATCTTAACATTTCAAGCACAGTACATTTGCATCCTCTAAATCCTATGATATACAGTACTGTGCAAAGGTTTTAGGCAGGTGTGATGTCTTTGAAGTTAGAAAAAAAAAACATAAAAGGATAAATGTTAATTGTTAAACAGATTGCAAATCTGTATCAAATCAACATTTGGTGTGACCACCCTTCGCCTTCAAAACAGCATCCCCTGCATAAAACCTATGCACAGTACTGTATGTTTCTTGGGCTAATAGTAAATATCTAGATTTATACAGTATAAATGGTTCTGTCTTTGCCAAATGCTTGACCTGAAACTTGGATTTGACTTGGCTGGCTGCTATGCTGGGATGTCAGTATGCATAATGTAATCTCATGATGTAATGCATCAACACCACATCATGGCAAAGACACACCTGCAGCTTTTTGCAGTCACGATTAAAGACGTGCCTGAGCATCCCCCACTTTCACTTTCTGATGACTATTTTAGGATTTGTTTATCTCATTAAATCGGCCATAGGGACAATATGACATTAGGCCTATTGTCAAGCAACAAGCGGACTATATTAATAGGGATATATGCCTTTCAAATATGATGTACTTTAATCCAGATTATTGAATAAACACAAAACAAAGCCCGGGTTAGGAACATTATTACAGGGATTCTCAGTATGTCTAACGTTTCTGATTGCAACATTTACTGTGTCTCATTTCCTACCATGCTTCAAAATATAACAAATGAGAGAGTAAGCTTTTTGAATCGAGCAGAGAAAGTGCAAGGGACCGAAACAGACACAGATGGTTATTTTTTAAACGCTGAAAGAAAGAGCGTACAAAAAACACATTTCATCATTATTTTATCCGAATGACTCCGTACGTTCCTTTGCATTCGAGGTATCTGTTGAGTAATTGCGGTGTCATTCAGAGGGTTCCTGTTATCTACCTGGGGAAGTCCTCGTCCTGCCACTCGTCCTTCACCTCCATGTTGTCCATGCGTAGCGTGGCCTCGGCTGTTCCCATTCTCTGCCCTGGAGGGCTGCTCTCTCCTTCCACTGTGGACCAGACAGACATCATCAACATCCACCCACTCCCCGTCTAAAGGCTGTTACCGCCAGCGGGCACGAGCTGAGAATCCAAGTAATAGGCATTGAACGAGAGCTTTAAAATGAACTAATTTGTGAGCAGTGTGAGCAACTCATGAACCCGTGGCAGCTTGGAAAACAAAATCCTATTTGAACGACCCGAGTGAGCATTTCGCTGTGGGCGAGGATCCCCAAAATATCCACACTTTCCCCAGGGCCAAAATAAACCTCAGCCCTGTGCAGCTTTTCCCTGATGGCACGGGTTACCATGCAAACTGCCATACTTTCGTGTCCCATGACAATGAATCAGACATAGCATCAGTCTCCAATCAATGCCGCAAGTCAGAACAACATCACGCTTTTTAAGACGCGGACGAAACCGCCCTCAGCTGTGAGTGGCATTCCTACAAAGGAAGTGCTGTCACCCTCGGAAAACAAAACATCATGCTTGAGTCTTGTGTCAGAGAAACACATAAGAGAGTCCCAAAGGACTCCCATCAAGCACACTCACACGCATACACACACATACACACACATACATAGAATAACACACAGACACGCATAAACACAGAACACCACAAACACGCATGTAACACATATACTTCCCAGGCCAGGGGTCACACGGCAGACACAGTTGGCCCACTGGCATGGCACTGATGTATTTCAGCATGGCTAGTGGGAGGCCATGCGGAAAAAATCTGCATATTTGGACTAAAAAGCCTGTGTGCCTGGAGGCTGCCACGAGGCCACGTGGTCAGTGGGACATTGTTGTGATCAGATTCTCACTAGAGAAGAACACTTCATAGACTGGCACAATGTTCTCATATAGTAGCTAAGATATATATCTAAATATGGAGAGAGAGATTTACGTATAATTATATACTGTATATATACACATATAACTACTCACTCAGTGTATATAGTGTGCGTATGTAGTATTATTATTACATATTTGATCATTTTCTTTTTAATCACATACATGGAAGGACATTTGATAATCTGGTTTTGCTCTACGTCCCATGAGGAAGCTCCTTACTGTACCAAACAGGAACGGAACAGATAACACGATGACACAAGTCCTCGTTTTCACACTGTACCAGTTAATTTACCCAGCAAATCTCCTGCGCTGGCTGAGATTAAACCAGGGAATCTGCAGGATTTAGAGCCTGTGTGGCTGTCTGCACAGAGGCCGTCGGCCAAGCGGCCAGCTGCTCACTTTGTCCCGTGGAGCTTACTAGATGACCAGTAACCCTGCATATGCAGGCAGTATGTAAGTATGTGTTTACACGGGCCTCTTCTCCAGATGGTGGGGCCATTCATTTCTCCAGTGACTTCTCCACGAATGCATGTTATACTGCACCATCTTGTCAGGCTAAGTTATCATGTGCAAGCCCACGTGCAGTCTTATCACTCCATAATTAAATGTATGCCCAAAGTGAATGGAGACACTGATGACAGCCTAATGATTGTCACTCCATTGATGGAGCTCAGCATCGTTCATTAGCAGTCTAGTCACTCCTCTGTCTGGAGGCAAGCATGATAAAGTGATCCAGTGTGCGTGGGAAGACTGCGTCTCCCAGAACCTCGCCACCCAAGATCTCTCCACTGCTTAGGGGACGGAGAGATAGACATCGTGTGGATAATTTCAATCACATCAGCAGGGGGGAAACAAAGTTTCAAATGTCATCCAGCCGAAACAGAGTGGGCTCTTGATGCATCATTCACCCAGCCGCCTGCCCTGAGGCGCAGGGAGCACTTAGAGGAAGAGAAACGGCCCCAAATATACAGGGATGACATTCAGCGCATTCAGACGAGCTCTTAATACTCACAAGTAAAAGGAATCTCTTTCTTTTGCTATTTCTCAGACTCCACTCTCTGTTCCTTCTATCTCTCCTTTTGTTGTCTTGCTCAGCCGTGTGCAGGAATGCGGCGCTGTTTACATCCCAATGTTGGGCATGGGTCTGTGGGGGCTAAAAGGCATTTGTTCCAGTTCTGGAGGTCTGGAGAAGCTTCTTCCAAAGAAAAGCCTGGTTGTTGTTTTCCCGAATGCTGGCTTTCAGAGGACTGTGCCTCCCTGTTTGAGTGGGTGGCAGAGTCTGGAAGAGTTACACGTCTAATCCAGCATCTCGTTTGAGTTTTACAGGAAAGTAAGTGAGAGTAAGAACAGTCCCTCACAGTGTAATCCCCATATTCAACCAACTAACTTTAAGAAAAATTTGGAAGGTCTGGATGTTCTTAGTCTGCTTTTCCCCATAAATTTCTGCCGAGGTGTTGTATCCATTCCCTCCCCTCTGTTCTCCTTACCAGTTTTAAAGACCCCCCCCCCCCTCCTGGTGCTAATTCTGCTGTGCTGACATCACTGTGTTATGGTGATTACGTAATCTCACCTGTTTTTTTCTTTCTTCCTCTTTTGATTTTCCTGAGTAAACACAGACGAATGAGATGGGGAACCCAAAATTGGATTCAAATGTTTCTATTTCCTTCCCCGAGCGAGTTTGTCATCCATTGTGTTGCGCAGTCATTTTGATGCATTTTTTCCTCGCAAGCGTTTAAACATGGACTCTTCTTCATCTCTCCTCCGTTCCCTGGCAACAGCAACCCTCTTTTTTCTCTCTCCTCTTTCTCTCTCCCCTTTGCTCAGCCATCTAGTTTCAATCCCTCCCAGTCTCATAAACTCCTCCCCCCTCTGTAATTCCCCTCCCTCCTCTTGCTCAATGCTGGTCATGTTCACGTTCTCCCTACCCGCCATCTACCCTGATCCCCCCCTCTCCCCTCTCTGTATATATCTCCCCATCTCTCGCAGCTGCTCTAAGCTCCGAGCAGTGTCAGTGAACTGAGTGATATCCCTCCCACTGTCAATCAACTCACTTCCCTTTAGTAGAGCTGCTACTTTTTAATTTTATTTGAGTGCTGGTGGCAGTTTGGGTGAAATCCATTTTGGGGTCTACTCATCCGATTCTGTTATGTAAAAGCATCACTTTGCACAGCCCACCATTAGACAATGCTATGAACGTAATTGGTGAAGCCATTTAACACATCTATTTCGATCTCAAATACTATTATTTTTAACTGCTGCATTTAATTATTGGATGATGATGATAAATGCGATGCCCCAGTTATCAGTGTTACCTTTTAACAATTGTACTTCATACTTTTAATCATTAAAATGTTCTATTATGCATTATTCAATTAAAAGTAAAATAATAATGGGCTATCTTTATATACCATTGCCGTTGGATATCTGTTGTGACGACATTGCTCCCGCTTTGCATTTGAGCAAGGCCACCTCAAGATGATGCTAGTGAGCATTATATGATGGGAAAGGTTGTTGCTCTGCTATGCCATGAAATGGACTGACACACCAACTGTCTAACAATACATATGGCTTGGATTAACCCATGGATAAACCACATGTAAAACTAACCCTCTTATGGCCTAATCAGCTGCAATTAATCATGTTGTACATGTCCTGAAACAATCCCTCGCCTCTGTTAACAAGGAATAATAATATTCTGACAAAGGAATCTGTCTCCATTGTAAGTGATGTTTGAAATAGTGCCACCTCTCAGCCAGCATACAAATATGGGCCCCATGTGGAATTTGCCTGATCTTCGTGGGTATTAAGCAGGCATGGCCTCAATACAGACATTTCATGTGGGACGTACTTGGGTTGACCAACTGGGCCAGTGTGGGTCACGTGCAGGTTAAACAGGCTCTAATGGGCAGTTTAGCTGGGACCCATCCCTAGCCTGGTTTGAACCCGCTCATGACCCATTTGGCCAAACACATGTGGTTGCTCAGTAGAACTTGTGGAAAAACCCCATTTGGGATCCATGAAACAGCCCATCTAGAACCTGTTTGGGCCCCACATGTAAATGTTGGCTGGGTTGCTTACTGTAACAGTGTAGGAAACAGGGGGACAGTCAGCTGGTAATAATTATTAGCATTAAATATAGCAAAATACAGGTACTGAGGTCCTCTTATACCTCCATGATTATACCCAATTATAATTGCATGCATCACAGGAATCTATCCTACAGTGTGGTCAAATAGGATGTTTCTTGATGACAATTGAAAGTCAATGAACAGTCCTCTAACTTGCACAGTTAAAGGGGCTAGTCATGTTGGGACTGCAAATGACATGTCTTTGTAGCACAGTGAAGGCTCCTGCATCCTCAGTGTTGTCCGTCAGTTTGGCTGGTGTTAACGAGCTAAGCTCTTGAGCGGTTTTACTACAGACACAATGCATTCACAACCCCCCTCACCTTGAAAGACGTTAACCAGAGGTGAAAAGGAAAAAGACTCCATCAGACTGCTCATGGTTGCAACTGAAGTAGACAGAAACCTTTTTGACTGTTGTCATTTGAATTTGCCATTGAGTTGAACTTTCCCCAATCCTTTCCACCTGAGGCTGTTGCGGCCCTCTCTAGGGGCCCATCTTTTCACCCGGAGTGGGCTGCACTTCATCTTAGAGCGCAGTGAATATGTCGTTCCTGTTGAAGCAAATGTTGGGGAATAAGTTGAAGAATATGAAGGGCGGTGGGGGCGAGGAGGAAGGCGATGCCGCGCCGGATGGCAAGGAGACGCCCGAATCGAAAGGAATGAGTAGAGAAGAGTTTGAGGAGTACCAGAATCAACTGATTGAGGAGAAGTGAGTAGGCATTCACAAACAATGACCTGAGGTTGGTCTCATTCGGAGTTTGATAAAATATCAACAAACTAAATGCATGGTCTATTGTGTTTTTAAGACAACGTCCATTGATCTGTTAAAGTAACAGGATAAACATCTGTTTAAAATTTGTCCTGAAGATAAGAATGCCACTGTCCTTCACTGGGGTTTAATAGTGATTAGTTCTACAATCCTACTACTATCTGACTAGAAGAAAACATACATTTGATACGCATTAACACATGTCGATGTGATAATGCTGTGCTGACGGATAATTAAGAACGACCCCCCCTTGATCATATAGTATGGTTTTAACCATTTCTATGCATTATAAAGTAGTCGCTTCTGGCAATCATAATATGACCATCCCAAAAAATGAAAGGTCAAGCGTGTATCTTTGCATTATTGCTTGCGTTCACATACAATAGCCTGCTGATGTTTAAAGATTCTACATATTTGATAAGCAATATGTTATTTAATCAAGTTTATGTTCATAATTCATGTGTGATTGTGTTTTTTTCAAACGGTATATTGCTACAAAGAGTAGAGGATAACAGAGCGCTGCTAAACTTTGTAAAGGCTTAGAGTGACGAGTCAGTATGATTAGCCTTGTTAAAGACTCTCCAGGAAGACAACTTTAATGGGGAGAAGGGGTGTGAATTTGAAGACATGTGCTTCTGAACATATGTGTGTATTATTGCACAAGTGTATATTATTGCGCATGTAAGTGTGTGTGTGTCTGTGTCTGTGTGTGTGTGTGTGTGTGTGTGTGTGTGTGTGTGTGTGTGTGTTAACAACCTCTGGCCTGCAGGCTAAAAGCACACCTTTCGGTATCAGCTGTCACAGGTAGCCTGGCTGTGTGAAAGAGAACTTGCCGTTAAGTGCCCCTATTATCTGACCTCTTTTGGATTGTGATTTATTGGTAATGTCAATATGGTTGGTGGAATCAAATGCAACATTTTAAAATTTGTCTTTAGCTTAAAATCAGTTGAAGCAGCATTTTTTATTTGGTTTAGTCTTCCCAAGTCAGACCTACAATGTTCTCATCTCTTAATGAAATCCGTTCTGTTGTTTAACATATTTGTTTATTTAATTTCTAATGTCAAAATAAAATACTACTTCAATCATGTCAAATTGTATTTTTACGCAAAACCTGGGCATTGTGGGAAACAGATGTGAAGGCCTTTATAAGTCTTTGGATTCAGATTTTACTTTGATTGACATTTTTACGGCAACAAATAACAGATATTATTATTATTATTATTATGTAAATACTTGAAAATCCTCATGCTTACCACTAGAACAATACAACCACAGATAACTTCTTTAAAGCAACAAATGAGAAAAAGACTCAGCTGGGCTTGTATGTGTTGTGTGTCGTGTGTGTGTGTGTGTGTGTGTGTGTCTGAGTGTGAAGATATGTGGGATGTGCCACTGGAGCCAGCGGATGGTAGCACAGCTTAAAGAAGGCAGGGGGGAGAAGAGGGGAGTGGAGGTTACTTCTTTTCCAGTGACTCAAATTAGCCTTCACAGGAGATTAAAGTCTGAGTATAATAAGAAGGCCGGGATCAGTTCCAGGCAGATAGTACCTGTAAAACACACCTCTTCAGGGACAGTTCCTTTGCTTTGACGTAGGTAGCTGTACCTGAGCCTGAGCATGAGTCAGAGTCCCAGAATTAACTCTGCCAAAGCTATTCCAAACGTACAGATGGACTCAGGTAATCAGACTACTTGAATTGATTTACCGCGGATTAGGAGCTGGAGTATGGCCAAATTGATTCAGTATTAAAATGTAGTAAAGCAAAAAATAAATCAGAACAAATATGTCATTGTTTGATGAGATAATAAATGGAATTAAACAGGACATGATAGTATAGCAAAAAAAGAAAAGAAAAAAGGAGTAATTAAATGGTGAACAAAAACAGAGCAATTAAATGTTATTCTACCCACTAAACAGAAGATTATTTAGGATTAATTATAGATACAAAAAACAAGTTCTTTTTAAGATCCAAAACATTAATTATTGTATCACAATCACACTAATTGGGGACCAGCAAAACATCAAGGGGGTAACTAATCTGATCTAGGCAATGCAGTCCTCCCTTTCAATTATTCATAAATCCCATTCAAAGGTACAGTACCATGTCTCTTAATTTCAAGACAATTCAGGACTGAAAGTATGCGTAAAGTGTAGAGTGATGGAGGTTAGGGTTCCCAATATTATTTGACTAATTCAAACTTACATTAAGCAGTGGTCACTCACTTTAATGCTTTACTCTTTATCACCTCACAGTAGCTGGATGAAATCCCAGGTCACAGGAGTGACCCTAATACTGATTAAAAGTATCCTCAGAGCAGACAACGTGCCCTTCCGACTGATCATTTACCTGGCACTTGACCTCTGGGAATGCAGCCAGTGCCCTCTCACATCCTGATCCTACAGTAGATGATCAGCAGGAGGAATTTGCTGCAGTGCCAAACAGGGATTTTGAAACTCCAAAGCAAAAAGGGCAGGTGTAAACACAATGCACCTGTTTTCAACATGCAGTTCAAAGCCACATATGCCCTTTGCTACCAATGACCTTTTAATGCAGGAGCCGTCTGTTAGGGTAAAAGCGTTAACGTTTACTTGGAATATTGGAACGCTCTTTAAGTAGTGAACACAACAGAACCGTCATAGTCACCTTGCCTTTTACGCAAATGAAACATGGTTGACAATTGTTTTCTGAGCTTTTCCAAGTGCGCAGGGTAAGGGGAATTCTAGATACGTCATCTTTTTAGGGAGCACCAAAGCTGTGACCAGCAGATTAAACTAAACTGCCAGTTGAGTGGAACATTTGATGGTGAAATGTTTATACCTTAGCTGTCTGTGTAGCAGATGGCAGAATAGATGCCACATTCAGAAAATTCCTTTCCTTCACCTTGGAAAGACTGTCAGTAGAGTAGTTCATAGACGCATTTGCCATATACAAGAAACATATTTGGAACGATTATTGACTAACTGTATTACTCTTAAAATTAAATGTATATTTAACATCCTTAACATCAATTTTGTGTTGGTTGGTATCTGATTTGTAGGAAGTAGATGAAAAGTTGAAAAACATGTCAAACAATGTCAGGGGTGTCAATTCTCTTGGCCACAACTGTTTCCATTGATTAGACATTAACCACTCGGTAAGTCTTGATAAGTCTATGTTATGCAGAAGTTCTATCTATTTATTCCTTGCAGGATAGAGAGAGACAAGGAGTTTGCGACAAAGAAAGCTGAGAGAGCCAATCTAAGGGTGGCACTGAGAGACAAGTACCGACTTCCTGAGGTAACGAGTTTCTGAAGTGGTCAATGACCGTAATGACCTGAGTAAACAATGGAGACAGGCACCTATTCTATCTGCCGTAGAGCACCCTTACTCATTGCCACATTCACAGTCTTCTTTGTTCGGCAGTGACTGATCTTATGATTGATATAACCTACAGTAAGAATGTGGGCACTGTCCCACCGATACCTTTTTAAAGAATCTTGCCATTTTACTTGTGATCCAGCAAGCTAAACACATGATGGCATGTGTTTTCTTTAAAGCACATACCACTAGACTTTCAATTAATGCTGAATTAATACTTATTTGATAAAAACAAGTATTAAACATTCTGCATATTTAATCATTTAAATATGGAATTTTCCTAAAGACACATTTTTATTATTTAGATGGAATTAGATGTTGTTGTTCTTGTTGCTTGATTGAAAGAGACATTAAAACCCCCTTTACAAGTTTCAACAATAATTATACTATACTAATTACTGTTCCAGTCTGTCTTAGATCACGGATATATCCAATACATTTAAATTATAATATAAAATGTGTTTCAAAAACAGAACATTTAAAAAACACCCATTTTATCTTTGGGCTAATATTGTGATTATTTTTCAAATTGTCTGAATTTATCAATTCACTTTTTCTCTGCCACAGAGTGCCCAAGACGATGCAACCCTACAAATGGCAGGAGATGACATTGACCTTCCAGAGGAATTAGCAAAAATGGTGGAGGAGGATGAAGAGGAAGAGGAGTTGGATGATTCCCTTTTTGGAAAACTTCAAAATATAGATGTAGATGCGTTGAAAATCAAAGCCCAATCCACAATAACAGAAGTAAAGCAGGCTGCTGAAGAAAAGTGTGTCACTATGTAAATGTATACTTTTTCTAAAATACCTCATAACCAGTGTTTTGTTGCATGCTTTTCCCCTGATGTTTCAATGTTTTCTGTTGAAAAAATATGAAAGTACATTTTTTACAAATGTGTTGTATGGAAGTTGAGAATTTCTTGCCAGGGTGTCCGTATCCAAAATAATATGAATTTTGAGAAATTGACAAGCTTACATTTTTTACATTTCATATATCAGCTGAAAACACATTATCCAGTAGTTTAGACAATAATTCTACAAACAATAACAATAAATAATTAAACAAACAACTATCTCATCAAAGAGTTGCTCTCTCTCTCTCTCTCTCTCTCTCTCTCTCTCTCTCTCTCTCTCTCTCTCTCTCTCTCTCTCTCTCTCTCTCTCTCTCTCTCTCTCTCTCTCTCTCTCTCTCTCTCTCTCTCTCTCTCTCTCTCTCTCTCTCTGTGTGTGTGTGTCTGAGTTATAAGAAATGTTTGATGAAGTTTTGTTCCAACAAGGCCCATGTAGAAGGCCCACACAGGCCTCAATCTTGGATGATTAAGGTTGTTTTTAGAGGGAGTAGGCCGTGGTGCTCTCTGCTTGATGGCTGTTGTGACAAACTAATAAATTATATGCCTAAGTACCTCAAAGTTTCAGTGTGTTGTGGCTCCCTAATGAAGCTGAAAGCATGGGATTAAGTGATAAAGGGACAGGGACTTGTCCTGAATTCGGTTGGGGTCCTCTCACTCATGATAAAACAATCCTCTCTAAATTGTGTTTACACCGATTCATTCAATTTATCATTTGTTTTGGGTTAGGTCTTCAGACATTGATGTACGATCTTAAAAGTCCATGGATTGAATGTGTAACTTTGAGAACCCCTGGTCATTGTTCTTGCAGTCACTTGCGGATTTCACTTGGAGTATGTTACATGGCTGTCGATGTTTAATTGAAGCAACACAACAACTAATCGGGTCCATTACATCAGGCCAATGTGCTTAATTATACCATAGACATATTGAAATACACAAATATGTATTTAATTTGATTTGAATTTTTTCTAAAAGACGTTTATAAAACTACCATTTTTGCACGGAATACACCACAAATTGTATGCAATTTAGGTTGTCTAAAGGTATCCTGATTGGTCACATAATCAGCACAGTAATTCAATTTGTAGAGTAACAAGATTAAACTGATTTGCCATGCTCTTTTCTCCAGTGTCTTCAAACATTGTGCAAGCTACTAATTTATTCTTTCAATTGATATGATGGACATCAGCAAAACCTTCAGTGGAGGTTTGCAATAGACAACCATCAGTTTCATACGCATAATCAGTTAACACAGGACATTTGGCCAAATTCATAGCACGTGATGTATGCCTACTCCTATTTAACTTGTGTAATGGATAATTTCAATCTATGACAGAAAATAACCAATTAATGAGAGGGAGAAACCATGAAAAGATCAAGTACAATTTTATTGATGACTACAGAGTCTGAGTCAGAGTCTGTACACAGAGAAAATACTACAGTCAGATCAGTCTAACAACATAGTAAGTTCTGATTAGTTGACAAGGTTCTAATGAGTATATGGGTCTATAAGATAAAACAATCATTCCATTGGACAAGATGGATCTCATGTTCATAATGAGCATATCTAAAGACACGTACGCAGGAAACTAAGACATCACTTAATGTTATGACTTACACCACAAAACGTCTAGTCTCAGTGTCTCCAAAAGGCACATATTATCTCTTTGGTGACCTGGCCTTCGCTCTGACCGTTCCCTCACCCCTGAACCACATCCCAGGCCGGAACATCCGCTAGGATGCCAAAATTTGGCCACAACACTTGTGTTAGTGTGTGCAATATGTTGCGTGTGCAATATTTTTGTGTGTAAAATATAGTAAAATACAATATGTCTGCTTAGATAAACAGTATAGGAAATTATGGTACCAAGTCCAGATACAGTACAAACATATTCTTGGCCACAGCAAGTACAACTCATGTAAACATTGTTTACTTACACAAGTTGTAGATTTTACTTGATTTTTTTTGCTGTTTGAAACACAGAAAATCAATTAATTGTTTTAAACAGAATAGCGTGTAACAGATAATAATAATGGTAAGTAATGTCAGCATGATGTAAACCTGAGTAAATGTTATGTAAGGTTATAAGTTACCGGAACTATCACATACTTCTTGTGCAACATTTTTCAGGGGCTTAGTGGTAAATACTTAAGAAACACCCTAATATTTACTTGATAATACTAGTTATTTTTACACATTTTTTAAGTTTACAAAACATAATTTTTTTCTAAACTTGCCCAATGAAAGTTGTCCTTTAAGATCAACAATATATTTTAGGTTGAACCAATGAGCACAGATGATGATAAATGAACGTATATTTCTTGGTTCGAAGAACCGTATCATGCCAAAGCTATAAAAGCCATTGCAGCAAGGCATTGAGACATTAGTGATATTCTACACTGTAAAAAAATAAAGTTGGCTCAACTTATAATTATGAGTAACCTGGCTGCCTTAAGATTTTGAGTAAGATGAGCAAAGAATATAGGTTCTGGCAAACTTCGTTATTTTAGTTTGATGTACTTCAATTTAAGTTCATGCAACTCATTATGAAAAGTCAATTTGACAAAATTGACATACACTAAACTGATTATTTAATGATATTGACATGTATTTGTAAGTTGAATAAATTAATTTTCTCGACACAGCACCTTAACGTAAACACGTCAGGTCAACATACGACTGTTTTTTCAAAATAGATACCAGGAGGGAAATACCCGCCTGAGTTGCCCCCTTCGGGTAATTCAGATTACGTTCCAGAGTTTAACAGCTTGCCAGGGTAGCACCGTCCGGCATCCGCAGCGCCAATCTATCTATTAAGTCACCTGACTGGTCGCCAGCCGAACCCAGGCGATCAAGGTGCGCGAACTATGGCCCGCGCGTTCTTAAGCCGCGGACTTCACGACCAAATTCAGCGGAAATTTCAGGGTTTGTGATTAATGATAACGATGTTCAGAGTAAGAGTTGCAAAAAATACGTTTTTCATATGCTTTATATAATTTTCTATGTATGTTTAATAGGGATTGTATCACTTTGAGATTACTCTTGCAAAGTAAAGCACAATCCAAATAAATTGTATTATCATTAATATTACATTTAATAACTTGCTGGGATATATGCAAATATATTACCTCAATGGCCTATCAGGATAGCAGTAACGATGACTTACTTACTGCATTGACTAATATGTTTTGCGTGATCAGTTGAGCAGGTTCCAACTTGAAATAACAAGTTGACTCAATGTTTTCTTAATTTTAGTACAACTAACTTATTTAAACAAGTTGAACTAACTAAAAGGCCGAATAATTTTTTACAGTGTACACACTTGATGCAATTTTGGCCTGTTAAAAAATATTTGGAAGTATTATGTAAGGTCTGTAGAGAGAATCCTTCTGAAAGGTTTACTAGTGTCATTAGTGTGCACCACTGACTGTCATAATTATAATAATGAATTTATTCCATTAGTTAAAAATTTATTGTTTGAAGCTGAGCCTAAACTCTGTAGTAATGCACACCGCGGACGTCGTGTTCGTCCTTGAGGAAAACAACGCACACTGCTCTCAATGCGCTTCTAAGTGTTGTGAGCTCTTCAGTGCTTATTTGTGATGCGCGGATCACCGTCATATCCGCCGGCACTGCGGGTAATCTGCAATCGGGAGGGCCTGGTCATAACAATTATCACTTTTATTAATAGTGGATGGGTTGCGTGTGGGTAAATTTGGAGGCCAAGTCCAACACCTTGTACTCTTTTGTCATGTTCCTCAAACCATTCCTTAACAACTTTTGCAGTGTGCGGCAGGGATTATACTGCTGAAAGAGGCCACTGCCATCAGTGAATACCGTTGCCATAAAGGGGTATGCTTGGTCTGCACCAATGTTTAGGTAGGTGGTACATGCCAAAGTAACATCCACATGAACCATTCCAAATGATCTAAAAGAAAACATGATTCATCAGACCAGGCCACCTTCTTTCATTGTAGGTGCTTTTGGCACTGGCCAAGGGGGAGCATGGCTACTCTGACCGGTCTGCGGCTGCGCAGCCCCATACGCAGCAAGCTGCGATCCACTGTGTGTTCTGACACCTTTATACCATAGCCAGCATGAATCTTTTCAGCAATTTGTGCTACAGTAGCTCTTCTGTGGGATCGAACCAAACGGGCTAACCTTCACTTCCCACGCGCATCAATGAGCCTTGGGCACCCATGACCCTGTCCCTAGTTCACCGGTTGTCCTTCCTTGGACCGCTTTACTGTATACCGGGAACACCCCACAAGTCCTGCAGTTTGTAGAGATGCTCTGACCCAGTCGTCTAGCCATCACAATTTGGTCCTTGTCAAAGTCACTCAGATCCTTACGCTTGCCCATTTTTCCTGCTTCCAACACATCAATTCAAAAAACGGACTGTTTACTTACTACCTAATATATCCCACCCCTTGACTGGTGCCATTGTAATGAGATGATCGATGTTATTCACTTCACCTGTCAGTGATTTAAATGCTATGGCTGATCAGTGTATATCCCATAAAGATATAATGGTAAAGTGTGATCGGGTGCGGGTCTCTAAATCTGAGAAAATAATTTGTTCGGGTGGATGATTTCTCTGTACATGCGGATTCGGATGACGTCAGAGCCTATCCGTGCACCACTGGTGCTTACAGTGTAGTACCTGTTTTTGATTATTTATTACTCATTTACAAATTTAATACATTAACAATGTATACATTTTGATGTTAGTGGAACTCAGTAAGGTTTAGCAAGTGATCTATGTTGAATATAATGAGTAAGTAACTGTAATGTAACATAGGATCTATACACAATGGGTTCAACTGATGGAATTAAGTTGGCTCTAAGTCATATTTTTAGCTATGTATTCAAAAACGTGTGTATTATCAACATAACATTTTCTAATCCACTTTACTTAAAAAATATCATAGTTGAAGTTACTTAGGAAGATGAGTGTAAATAATAACAATGATTTTTTTTAATGTAAATCCGACACATGTTTACAGTGTAGAAGGCAGAAGCTATTCTGACATTGTGACCTCCACTTTTTACCCTCCCTTTCCATCATATGTCCACCTTGCCGCTGCAGAACCCCATCCCCCTTTCCCCCTTATAAGCTGACACAGCGCCTTTAAGCGTTAGCGGCTTTCTTCTTAATAGGATCACAAGGGGCTTAAATTGTCATCTGATAAAACTAAGCAGCTTGATAGCTACGTTGCGCCCTCTTAACCAATTTGTTCTCAATTAGGATAATAAGGAAACAAGCAAATAAGGACAGCCTTGATATATTAATGGATGATTATTAACTGATTTGACATATACTGCATGTTAAGACATTACCTCATTAAACCCTGGGAAGAGTTAGGTGCTTGGGGAATTATTGTTAGTCAACTAGTGCAGAGCCTCTAAGAGATAATGAGAAAATTGTACCAAAAATCTAAAGATTTTGCAGACATTTTTAAACAGATAACGAAGTAGTAATGTGTAAAATTTGTATGTACACAGAGAAGCCAACCCACAAATTACCAAATGCAGGTACAGTATATATGTAGACATCAAATTCTGTCTGCTTTAAAGACACCACCAAAGTCATTTATTTCACTCTGGTTGCAAAAAAGCTTAGCACCCTGCTACAAATGTATAATGAGCTTTGTAATGGCTCCTTACTTGGAAAGTGGCCTTGAAAACCAAGAAAAGGTGTTCACTCATTAAAACATTATTCTTCAGCCATTAAGCTCACTAAGTTACCTAGCTATTCACTTGTTAGAGTGATATATGAGGCTTAAACTAATCATCAGTTACCCAGAAAGTTGTTAGCTGAAGCATGTGCACACTTGTCTGTGTCCTTGCACCTGTCTAGACGGAGGAAATCTCTCCAAAATCAGATTCTTAGATGATTTCAAAAACAGATAATATGCAAATATAATGCATATTTTTGGTCTATATTGGAGGTGTGAAATAGTACAAGTTGGCTGCATAATTAATTGTATGGTGTTACGCATTGGAAAAAAGTAACGCATAATTGTAAGAAAGTTGTTACAGGACATACAAGTAGTAAAGTTGTCTCTGGTCACCAAAGGAATCTTCAGGGGAAACAATCCTTCCCTCTGACCCTTCTGAGCCCCTTTCTTCTAAAAAATGGTTCACCAATGCAAGAAAACGTGCTTTCTGTTTAAAGTTTTAGTCTTGATACACTGGCTGATAAACTTATGGGACATGAGCCAGGCAACAATATACATTTTAGATTTAGATTTGAAAACTGAATTTGTATTACATTTGCATTGTAAATATACAGTGTGGGATGTGTTCAGCTGCTTAAACTTATCTTTAGAGAGAAAATCTTCAGTGAGGTCCTTAGGCTCATTAAGGTAAGGATTGATCTCTGTGACACTTAGCTCAGCTCAACTCAGCTTGAGTTGGCCAGCTGGCTAGCACAGAAACTTGTGTAAAGAAAAGTAAGCTTTGTGCAAAAACACCAGAGTAGGCTGGCAAAACTGAGGACTTCAAATGCATGATAGCCTCTTGTAGTGTTGACAACCCCCCCCCCCCCCCCCCCCCCCCACAGCACACATACTTAAATTTTTCAAACCTTCTTATTTTACTCCGAATAAATATTGGTCTTGAAGTCTGTTTATATTATGTATTCTGTGAACAAATGCACTGTTATTTTTTTTGTTCAAGGGGGGTCTTTGGAATAGAAAACAACTATATAAATATAATGGAGCTTTTAGAAAAACATAAACAGAGAGAGGATAGGTAAATAAAAATGGGAAATAAACAAAACACAAAAAAGGTATTTCCTTATGACAAGCATGCAAATTAATATACTTATACATATTCTAAAGGTCGATTACAAATTTTGAAATCCACCATTTGTAATTAATTAACTTCAGTAGCAATAATGTTAACCATGTTTCCCACATGTGACATACAGTATGAATATTGTATGTAAACAATATAGAATTATCAAACAAGTTGCTAAAAATGTTTTTGTTGCTCCCCGCTCCAAAACCTGGATAGAAAATGTGCTTCTAATGTTGACAAGGACCTGTTTGAATGAAGCAGTTTCATGAACACAACTCTTCACTATGTGCAACCAATAGTGTGCAGTTAAACCCTGGCTCTGTGTCTTTTCTCCCTTATATTGTCCATAATGGAGGGATTAGCGAAAACTCTTGGTAGGGCCCATTATCTTTCAGACAATAGATTTTTCAAAGAAAGTTTTGTCAAGCCTTCATTAGCAGTGGCCTCCCTCTGTGGTCTGAATGCAGGGCACATTTGGAGCAATTACTTGACCAGAAAACAACTGTCAATCATTCTTAAAGGGGAAGGATTCTAATTAATAAACCTCTTAAATCCTTTGGTTTTACTTCCATTCTCCTGCATGCGACTGTCTCTGGCACAACAACATAGAGGTTTTACAAGAGAGAGAGAGAGAGAGCGAGAGAGAGGGAAAAAGAGACAACCTGCCTTTACTACACTGAGTTTCAATGATTGTTCTTTTGCTCACTTGGGTACTTGGGATTTTAAGGATTTACTAGGAAGTAACAAGTGCGTACGGGATCTTTAGGAAGTCCCACTGCTGTCATTGGCTCAGTTGTGAGACGGAGAGAATATGTGCACAGTTTAGCCTGAGCTATCACAAGGAGAGGTAAGAGATCTTGTACTTCAAGTCTGCTGATATATTAGTAATGAATTCTGATACAAATAATTAATATTTTAATTCATATTTTACATTTATTTACAGTAAATATGAGTATGCGACTAATATATTGATGCACAGAAAAGGTTTTATATTTACTTTAGCTTTGTTTACTGAAGTTTATTGTGATGGAGGCAATTAATGCATTGTGGAAGACACAATTATTTAGATAATGTGTGGGGGCAGAAGTCTTCTATCAATATGGAAAATTTGTGAAACTTTCCTAATTAACCGCGCGTGCAAAATGTACACTTAATTGCAATCTATTACGTTTTTGTATTATGCAGATAGTACTTTACGGTTGACAGTCCTTGTACTTATCGGTTAGAAAAGTAATATGTGCAAGTTCTCCACACCACAATTTGGAAACCAACATCCATCCATCCATTAGCTTTACCGCTTATCCTGTACAGGGTCACGGGGGGGCTGGAGCCTATCCCAGCGGACACAGGGCGAGAGGCGGGGTACACCCTGGACAGGTCGCCAGTCTATCACAGGGCCGACATATAGGGACAGACAACAACTCACACTCACATTCACATTCACATTCACACCTACGGGCAATTTAGAGTCACCAATTAACTAAGATTAAAATAAGATTTAATAATCACTGAAGCATTTTCCTTTATCAACATATTTATCTGACCTGACTTTGCAGCCGTACTGATTAGACGTAATAAGTCAAAAACAATGCCAAATTCATCAAATGAGAACAGTATGTTTGTCAGTCTAAGTTTTCCTGCATATGTTATACAGTTGGCAATTTAGGTTTAGAAAGTAACAGTTAATCACATGATTACATACTGTATATTCTCGATAAAAAATCGATTTTACTATTAGGTTTTAATAATTGATACAAGTGCCCTTAATTAGACATTTGTTCAGGATTAAATGAGCAATGAAAATACGAGGACTGAACAAGAAAATAAATGTTCAAAGACAATAGGATAAACAAAATACACATAAGAAAATAATGTAGAATTTACCATTAAAGAAGTTTATTATGCTTACATGATAAAGTAAAAGCTAGATTTTTTTATTTAGGCCTAATGAACATGACTGAAACTCTACTTGGTCAAAACGTTACAACCATGCTTTTTTTAATTGAAAGATACTTTCCATTTCGCAGATTGAGGTGCTGGACTAGAATAGACTACTTCATTTCCTTCTCACAAATTCATTCCAAAATATCAAGAAACCACTTGGATTGGATTGTTGAAGCATCACGTCTCTGTTGCCCGCTATCCCTTGCTGAGTGAGGGTGAGAGAGTTCGAATGCATTTATCAATGGATACCTTGGCAATGGTGGATGACGGCTGCTTATCACCAGATAACTATGACATGATGAAAGGTGCGGGGTCCAGTAACGGAGGACGGGTGCACAGCATTGACGTCATCTTGGGGTTCAGCAAGGACCAGGACCCTTTGCCTCACTCTGTGGATGATGTTGGACCTCACAAAATGGATGGTGGTAGTCTCGAGGACCCAGGAAAGCAGGTCTCCTCCGACCCTTTCGGGCACCTGCCCAGTATGGAGGATAGCACACAACACAATTCCTTCCATGGTGAGTCCTTTTGGTGGGAACCACAGTAGCCATACAATGCAGTGAACCAACCTCGACCCCCCTCTTGCACCGCCTCCCACAGTGTGCCCCTCATATTTCACTGTGCACCTTCAGTTCCAAAGAGTTGTACATCAAAATGCAAAACTATTTTGGGACCACTATTTCAATGAATAATGTCAGTGTTGTTTTCCTCCATAATATTCATCCACATTGCTTCAGAAGTGCATTGACACTTGCAGTATGAGCATGTGTTTAGGTAAAATCAGTTTGGCAGACTGCTCCTCTCTCTTGAGGATTATGACTGAATAATCTTGCCCCATGTTGACAGTTTCAGAGGGAAAAATAGATGTCGTTGATATTAAGTGTAAATGTAGAACGTAAGTTTGAAGAGTACATTGTCCTAAATACGACAAATATTATAATCCACTGCAAGGAACAATAAAATGTGTTTCTTTAAGGAATTTTCTAGAACATATGGGTTTCATGCAACTACTTTATGAGTTAATTTAAACTGTGATAGAGGTACTTTGCAGGATTAAGACAACTTTCCATTCACATGTTTTTGCTCTTGAGGTGGATTGGATTTTTGGTCAACAGCCATAATCCTGTTTTCCATTCCATCAAAGTTGATCATCGGTTTAAGAAAAATCTACGTCAACAAAGAGTTTAGGTTTGTTTCAGACTTGGAGAGTTTTGGAGATGGAGATATTCATCTAAGTGGTGGTACTATACTGTGTTGAGCATTGCCTGTGACATCAATGGACATCCAGTCTGGCAGTGCTCTTCCATAATAGGAGAGCTTGAGTATGGGTCATTTTCCCACTTAAACTTTGAGCTAATGATCGTCTTCTTGTTTAAATTGACTTACATTCTTTAACTAGCTTTAATACACCATACATGGTTAATTTGTAGTTCATCCATTTCTTGGAGGGTAAAAGCTGATGTTGGCAAAGGCCCATGTAAGATTAGGATGGATCTTGAAACCAATTACAGGTTTAACAGGTAACATCTGTTAGGGCTCTTTTTTTAATGAGAGATAACGATCAATCAAATGCACTTTGCCACTTTAACAAGCCTACAAATTCAGATGTTAAATGCAAACATAAAAATGATCAGAATGCTGCATTTGTTTTTATGAAATGTCAAGTATTCTACAAGCAAACTAAACAAAGGGTTTGCGGAGTTCAATGTTTAATTTCTAGGACATTTGAATTTGAAACATGAAGTGACATTTAAACCAAGCTATTGTGCGCATACTTCAGTCCAGTATGACGGAAAGATATCAACAAGGGTCAAACAAGAAAAAATAAACTATTTACGCTTTAATCTTCTTTCTTATTGGAAAAAATCTTTGTACATCTCTTTTCTACCTTTAGAGTCCGGCCTTTTCTCCAGTGACAAGTGTGATGGAGAGCTGAATGACCTCCAGAAGGGGACAGACAGTGATGGGAAGTCTCCTGAACCTCCGGAAGAGGACCACCCCAAGAAGAAGCACAGGAGAAACCGAACCACTTTCACCACCTATCAGTTACATGAGCTTGAAAGGGCCTTTGAGAAGTCCCACTACCCAGATGTCTACAGCAGAGAGGAGCTGGCAATGAAAGTCAACTTACCTGAAGTCCGAGTACAGGTATACAGCCTCTAATCAAATTAGGGTTTGGGGTGTTTGGTATGTTGTCATCAAGCATAGTGTTTTTCTAAATTCTTTATAATGGTAGTGAAGCAAATAATAATAAAATGGTTTGCCATAACACTTACGGACCAAACGGATTAAAACACATCCAAATAGAACGTAAGCACTGTTGCTATTAGATTGTGTAATGCACATAGAAATGCTAGTGCCTAACTTGTTACCTCGCATCTCTGCCTATAGGTGTGGTTCCAGAACCGCCGGGCCAAGTGGAGGCGTCAGGAGAAGATGGACACCAGCACCATGAAGCTCCACGACTCCCCCATGTTGTCCTTCAACCGGCCCCCCATGCCCTCAAACGTGGGCCCCATGACCAACACTTTACCCCTGGACCCATGGCTCACCTCGCCCATCTCCAGTGCCACTCCCATGCATTCTATTCCAGGGTTCATGGGTCCTCCGCAAGGTATGCAGTCGGCCTATCCTAGTCACGGCTTCCTCAACACTCCCCCCGGCATGGTCCAGGGCATGCAGTCCATGCCCCCTCCACCATACCAGTGCCCATCTAACTTCAGCGATAAATACGCCATGGAGGACGTGGATCAACGACACTCCAGCATAGCAGCATTGAGAATGAAGGCCAAAGAGCACATTCAATCCATGGACAAAACCTGGCAACATATGTGATCAAATGGAATCATTCTTGTTAAATATTATGCTGCTTCAGTGAATGCATGTTTACATTTGGAGGGCTTCTGTCTTGATGTACAGGACGGCACTGGTTACAGTTCTTATATTACCCTTGGGCACAATTCATGTGAAAAGCTTTGACAATCAATTTCAGGGTGCAACTAAGCTCATTTTGGGGCTGTTGTAAAAAGAGAATGTTTTGTGCTCAATGAACTTCCTTTATTTTGACTTTGTCAAGGGAAAAACATTGTTTCTAGGACTGAACTTTTTTTTTGGTTCACATTTACAAACAATAGTTACTCAAAACACAATTGACATCTCTGAGAAGAAAAGCTTTCATCTATATTTTTGGAGAGTGATAAAAAAGAGATGATGTCGGTTTGGACAAAGTGGTGGCGTCACTCGTCGGTTGTCTCTCATGGTTAAAAATTGACAACTTAGAATGTTCCCTGGCTGTGACCTGGCAGAGAATGATCGAGGAAGTCACAGATCCTAATCCATGCCATTTAATTTGATTAGACAAGCAAACCTCGTAAAACAGATTTAAATCAATTAACCCTACATTCATGTCTGATATACAGGTTCTCTAAGTAGTAGACTGAGATTAACTACCCCTCCCTTACTGCTTACAAAATGTCTGATCGATTTTCTTTTCCGGCACGATCATTAATGTTTCTGCATTTCTTGTACTTTGTAAACCACCTTGTAACGTTTTAGAAAATCTTAATCCTATTTAAGTTGTTGACAAAATGTGAAAGGGATCTTGCAGAATCTCGTTTGTGCTAATTTGTAAATGAAGTTAGTTAACTGCTAACTGATCACAACTCTTTGCACTGCGGTTCAGCAATATACAATTTGAGTGAGTGTATAAGTGTAGGGTAGACTGGGGACAGTTGGAACAGTTTTTGCTTTTTACCCTGTATCTTAAAAACTACTTTAGCTGCACACGTATGTTTTGTATGTGTGCAACTTACATTTATCTACAAATTGTTTACAGCATTTAAAGGTTTCTAGGGACCACATGTGCAGAGCAATTTTAATTTGAAGACAAGTCTGATGTTATGTTTGCCCGCTTGCCAGGAGGTAATATTTACAAATGTAATATGGCGTTACAACTGCCTCCAACCCCACCAGCCAACAGAACAGTGGTTAAATGGAGATTTTTCTTTCATACCTTAAAAACCTTTGTTTAAATAAGTCCTAATGCAAGAAACTTTGCCACTCGTTTTTGTGCAAGCAGGGGGGGGAGTTCCAGGGTGCATGTGCAGACTGAATGCCATGAGAATATTTCTTTCCTGATTGGTGTAATCTGCAATGTTACAATTGCCCCCATGTTGCAATTGCCCCCAGTCTACCCTACAGTCGAGTCAACGCTGGATGGTAGCAAGCCTTATTTGTTTCTCTGCGGGGTCACTACATTGTTCAGCACTACTGATTTGACCCTATTGTCTGTGGATCTTTTCAACAAAGAAACGGTCGGTTGAGGACCAATAGGCCGGCCACACTCAAAATCGGTCAAAAACAAGACGACAGGATTTAAGAACGAGGTTTTGCGATGAACACATTAAGTGCTTTTTTGAAAAATAAAAAGTGAAATTGACTTGAAATAATTCTAAGACAGAAACATAAGTACAACGGTAATGGAATTGTCTACAGTCTTAAAATGGCATAGCAGCCAAGTGTGCGTTTTTTTTGTAGAGTTTTACCTTGGGTGTATGTGTGTGTGTGTGTTTGTGTGTGTTTTCAACATGATAACCATTGGTTAGAGGGGAATAGAAGCCAAAGACCCTAAAAAAGGAACATATGATTATTTTTATCAACTAAAAAATATACATTTATAAATATAAGACTGTTAAAACTGTGTATGTTTAGCCATTTGTTATGCAGTCTCTATTTGATTGTCCATTCATTTCTACATGTGTATAGTTTTGAGCTCTATGTTTGATGTTCAAATTATAATAAAGAAGCAGTTAGAAACACAGCCATGTTCAGTCCTACAATGTGTGCCTCCCCCCCCCCCTCCCCCCCCCCTGCCCCCCTACAACCCCCCACCCTAAAATGCATTGCTGACCCAACACCATGACTTGATGCTCTTAATGAGTGCCGGTGACGTACAATAGACCAATGTAAGCTCTGACAGAGCAAAGCTGGGGGAGACCTGTTGTTTCAGCACTCTTCGTTCCACCAGGGCTGTGGAGCCCTGCCAGGCCGTTAGGCAGATGAGGCTCCACTCCATCAGGCCTCACCAGGGGTGTCAGGAGGCCCCGGCCGCCAAGCTGGCCTGACGGTCTTTTCGCTCTCCTTGGTCCTGCCATAGCCTGTGTGGCCTGGCTGGTTCCACATAGTTTAAACTATCAGAGATAAATGTGTGATGTGTTAGTGTGCCTATTCGTGTTTATTTGTGTGCGCATGTTTGTGTGAGAACATGCATGTATATATACCCGTGTGTGTTCTAAAGTTTAGAGCAGATGGGGCACTGTCGGGACTGTTTTAAGGCTCCCATCTGGACACACCTCCTGCTAAGGCAAAGTATTGATAATATTGAACAGGGAGCGAATTCAGGCCTGCCACCTGTTTTTAATGCTATCTTAAGTTTGCAGATACAGCTTGCTGTTGCTGTTGAGAATGATGTGGACGGACACTCTGGCACACACTGACACACTCACAGACACACACACACACACACACACACACACACACACACACACACACACACACACACACACACACACACACACACACACACACACACAGTTTAGCTGGTCGAAAGGTCAGGCATAGGTCCTAAGGAGTAAAAAGATTAGGGCCTGGCTGCTGGACACCATATCCTGGTCGGCTTTTTTTTTTTAAACCGGTCATGCATGGTGTGTAACTCATAAAAAAGGACCTTAAGCAAGGGGGGTTGAAGGAGCACAATCTGGATATTTACCCCCTGTCAATTAGTTTTCTATTTTATTTGTTTGTTTGACATTAAGTTCATATAATTTATTACGACTCCAGACGTTTTTTGAAAATATTTTGTGGATTTTACTTTACTTGAGAGTACAGTTTTTGTTCCATCAAAAATGAATTGCCCACCCTAAACAAAATTCTTGCCACAGCTGTTTGAGTAAGTGGGCACACATGGACAGTTGTACGGCATCTACAATGTGGAAAAGAAACACCCTGAACTGGTAATTAATTACACCCATTATCTGCTATTTTGCTCTGCAGAGCGTGCCCCTTCGATGGGGCCCAAGCAGCGGTTAACAGGCACACTAGGAGGACGTGTTCCATGGTGGAAATAATAAGGGAAAGGAGCGGAATTAATTGGGTTTGATTAAGAAAGCTTTTCAAAGGGACACCGGTTTTTCCCCTCTTGACATAATTGGGAATCAGTCAGGGGGTGGGGGCGATTTGATGGCTGGCGCCAGCTACATGTCTTCTCCCCAAATGTTCACTTGGTGAAAAAGGATGTGTCAGTCAGGAGTATACCCTATTGACCCTTCATTGAAACACTTGAAGATTAATGCATGGATGCACACTGACAAACTCACATGCACAATCATGCACCGTTGAATATGAACACATTATAAGATACACTCACAAACACCCACTCTATAGGACACAAACATACAGTAGTCTACTTTTAGTGAAAAAAATTGCTAGTGTCAAGAAGCTTATTTAGATCACCACAATATAAATTTTTAGAATTTATTACTAAATCAAAGGAAAAATACATTTCATTTGTGAAATTGGTATATAGACAAAGTTACATTTGAACTTTAGAAAGTTGGACTGTAACATCCCGAACATTTCACATTTTTAAACTCACAGCTTCTTTTCAAATACTCTCAAATATTAATCAAAGTAGACCTATAATGCACGGAGCACAGTGTTTCTGTGGGATCCCTCATAATTCAACACTGTCATGCAGGCCGCCAACATCCATGGGAATGAGATTAGCTGGCTGGTTTTCCTTTTGAACCTAATGCGAGTTTATCATCACCCATTTTTACACTGCCATTCAAGAAGCTTTTCAGGTAAAACAAAGAAACTAGGGCATCGGAATTGAATGCCAGCATAATGTTTGATTAAACGGTCAGGCTTTAAGTTTCCTACATACTTAACAAGTATACCTAGAAATGCGAGATATATATTTTTTATGTAAAACTTATCACAAGCTCAATTAACCATACTCCATGTGAGTAGTACATTAAACTTTTTGCACCTCTGTTCACACACACACACACACACACACACGCACGCAGGCGCGCGCGCACACACACACACACACACACACACACACACACACACACACACACACACACACACACACACACACACACACACACACACACACACACACACACACACACACACACACACACACACACACACACACACACACACACACACGCACAGCTCGCTCCCTTAATTGTGAGTTAGTAGATTGAATATTTGGCACCGCCTACTGTCTCATTTTGCAATTGCAATGTTACGATCACCATGTTTCGTGGTCTATTGTGATTGGTTTAAACGGACAAAGATTCTATCCAATGAGAGGTAGACATCTGTTATTTTCAGCAACTCCAAAAGTCTTTCTCTTCCTCATAGCTGTCTAGCTAAGTGCAGTTATCAAGACCCTGCTAGAAATGGGGAGAATGCAAGTCTTAGGTGTATTTACGATCATGCTGACAGTGCATTTTGCACATGCAACTGTTTACTTTCAAGAGCAATTTATTGACGGAGGTGAGTTTGATTGTTTTGCCTCTTTTCTGAGTACATGCCTGAATTTAATTGAGGCAGATCACAGCTGAACGTTACACACTCCTTCAAAATGGTTGTCTGATTTATGAATTAGAAGTTACGTAAACTGTTATATTATCTATCGCTATTGTTAACCTGAAGAGAGAGATTCATGTTTCAATTTATATTTAAGCTAATGCTAGCTGATACACTTACAAGGCTTGCAAGAAAGCTTGTTGAGTTAGCGTAACTCTGGATAGCTTGCTAATAGCTATACTTGATTCTAGTGAGCTGCTAACCAATTATGAATTGGGTACACTTTTAAGTTGATTAGGATTCCAGTTTCAAACAGTTAAGATTCCACTCCTTGCTGTAGTGTAGACTGAGACTGGGACTAGCAAGCTATTATTTTATTCCGAATAAGTCAAAATAGCCATAGAGCCTCCAACAACAAAACTGGACATGTCCGATGTGTTGATGAGGATACAGTAAATGAAGAAGGCACTTCAGGTTGAACGTTTTGTAGGTTTGCCCCATAATTCAACAGATATTTGTTATCTCCTGCAGATGAATGGAAGACTCGTTGGATGGAGTCCAAACACAAGACTGACTATGGACAGTGGAAACTCACAGCTGGAAACTTCTATGGCGATGCAGAACAAGATAAAGGTGAGCATTTACATGCAGGACAGCTGCACCACAACGATTTACCTCCAGAGCCTAAGACTCAATGTTGTAATTCGGTGTTCAGATAGATCCCAATGTCGCCTATTGTGTTACTTTTCATAATATCAATAGGTCTTCAGACGAGCCAGGACGCCCGTTTTTATGCCATCTCTGCCCGCTTCGAGCCCTTCAGTAACGAGGGAAAGACTCTGGTTGTCCAGTTCACCGTGAAACACGAGCAGAAGATTGACTGTGGTGGTGGTTATGTAAAGGTCTTCCCCTCTGACCTAGACCAGTCTGCCATGCATGGTGACTCGCAGTACTACATCATGTTTGGTAGGTACCTTGTAAGGACTCGTATGAAATAAAATCCTTACAAAAATGTTAAATTCTATGCAGAGGGTGTTTATACTTATTTTTTCTCTTGTTAAATGTTGAGAGGACATGAGTGAGTGTTTGTGAAAAGGCTCACTGGAGTAGTCCACACACATACAGATGGCAGATGTATGGAGTGTGCTGAGGAAATGGACCAACTTGCTGACAGTGTCCATTACATGTCTTTCACAGGGCCTGATATTTGTGGCTACAGCACCAAAAAGGTCCACGTCATATTTAACTACAAGGGCCAGAATCACCTCATCAAGAAAGATATTAAGTGCAAGGTAAGATGATATTCTAATATTTTTGTGGCCACTCGGAGGATTGACTAGCTATGTGCCTTTTGTCACAGATGACATTCAATTCACACATACCATAGTTTTGTCTCTGAGAAAGTTGTTAAGACAGTGTATGTCTCCCCTTCTAAGGATGACGAGCTGACACACCTGTACACACTCATCCTGAACTCTGACCAAACCTACGAGGTGAAGATCGACAACGAGAAGGTGGAATCGGGCTCCCTGGAGGAGGACTGGGACCTTCTCCCAGCCAAGAAGATCAAGGACCCGGAGGCCAAGAAGCCAGAGGACTGGGACGACCGGTCCAAGATCGACGATGCGGACGACACTAAACCTGAGGTTTGGCTTTTTTTCAGTTTTTTTTGTGCTTATGCAGAACAGCGACACATCGCTTTATACTTTGACGCTGTGTAACCCTGTGGTTTGGTTTCACAACTGAACGGCTGTCTTTGTTATATTCATCTGTATAATGTTTTATCTGGGTGGTTGTGTTTCCGCAGAACTGGGAGAAGCCTGAGAACATTCCTGACCCTGATGCCAAGAAGCCTGAGGACTGGGATGAGGATATGGATGGAGAGTGGGAGCCACCAATGATCCCTAACCCGGAATACAAGGTAGGTCAGACACTGCCGAGGAGAAATGTTTAACAGGGATGCTGACAAGCTTTTGTCAAGTTTTTTTTTCTACGTTTGCTCATGGTTTGTCAAAGTTTTACTTTTGGACATGGAGAAGTGACGCAAGATTTTTATTGTTGTTATTGTTACTGTTATTATTAATAAGCAATTAAAAGCTTAAGTAAATCCAACCAACTGTCCCTGTTTTGTCCTCATTACGAAATCGAGTTCGCATGTTGTTAAGCATCTCCTATTAATCTTGCAGGGAGAATGGAAACCTAAGCAAATTGACAATCCCAACTACAAAGGAGTCTGGGTTCACCCTGAAATTGACAACCCAGAGTACAGCCCTGATGCTACCATCTACAAGTTCGACAACGTTGGCATTTTGGGGCTTGACTTGTGGCAGGTGAGGAGCTAATACCACCAGAGTACAATTGCCGAGATGAGTGACATGACTAATTAGAGCTAGACTAATGTCTTTACTCCATTTTCTCAGGTAAAATCCGGTACAATCTTTGACAACATTCTGATCACAGATGATGTTAAGGCAGCGGAGGACTTTGGTGCCGCTACGTGGGGGATTACTAAGGTGTGTAGATAAGATAAAGTAATGTATTTTATTTTTAATGCATCTTCTCTATAGATGTAGCTCACGGGTTATTAGGTCCACATCGTCGATTTACAACACTGCATTGTCAGTTTTTCCATCTTGTGTTTTTATTTTCTCTTACCACAGGAGCCAGAGAAGAAAATGAAACAGGAACAAGACGACAAGAAACGAAAAGAGGAGGATGACAAAAACAAAGAACAAGAGACAGAAGCAGAACAGGGTGAGCAGGAGGAGGAGGAGGAGGAGGACGGTGACGAAGAGGAAGATGAGGATGACGAGGAAGTTGAGGAGGATGACGCTGCCGAGGAAGGCCTTTCAGAAGAAGATGGCAAGCCTAAAGACGAGCTATAAGCAGATTAAGTCAGTTGGTCTGTCCAAAACAGATACTCTGTCCTAAATGTTCCAGGGATCCTCATGGCTGCTATGCATCCTTTCCCTGAGAAGAAGTAACCTGCTTTGGATGTCATGCACGGAAGAGGGAGAAAGTGTGTTTGGACTAATAATTAATTCAAATCGGTTTTGAGATTATGCTGTTGTTTCTTTTCCTCCTTTCTCAGAGAACACAAGTCCAACTAGTTTGAAATGTTATGATTGATGGTGACTACCTGAAAGGCAATTTCTGAAAGTTGTTGCTGATCATCCCTATATACTGGTTGTTTTTGAAAATGTATTTTACTTTCAAGTTTGAAGCCTGCAGTTTTTGTTTTTATATTATTCTGGAAAAATAAGTAATTTGCCCTCTCGTAGTTTGACATTTAGACCATTCACCTTGATTTAATCTAAATTTGAAGTTGTAGTGATTTGCTGTCCATGCTAGCATATTGATGTATTGTAAGTTGTTTGAAAACATATTTCTTCTGCACTGATTTTTGTGGTCAAACTTGTCTTTTATCTTGATTTTTCTATTTCTAAAATTGTGTTTAAATAAGACGTATTTACAAATTGAAACAATGCTGGTTTTGGTTTATTGTAGTGCATTATGCATAACCCCCTCTTACCCTTCTACAGCTCTCAAACTTCTGAATGTTTTTTTTACATTGAATTATCATATGAAATACTTCAGCAGCTTAGTATCTTTTTGCTAGTGAAAATATGGTGGTATATTGTAGTATACTGCTGTATATTGCATTCAACATTGACAATGTACTGGATCAACACACCTACTGCTTATAACAGTAGGCCCTTATGTGGCATCCATGGAAGGTGTGCTACTCTTACAGTTATTGGACGGAATGTTTTTGTTGATACCAAAGTTTTTATTAAAAAAAAATATAAAAAAAATATTGGGTTGGTTGTTATTCTGTAAGTCTGGTCTAACGGGTTGGCCGCATGATGGCGACAACTCTTTATTGAGGCCTAAAATCAGGACCTCTGTTATTTTGGAAAGATCAAAAAAATTATATTTGGCAACAATTCTGCTCGGACCTTTTTGTGTGCTTCAAAGTCACTGGGTGGGAGATCGGCTTTGTTGCCTGACTTGCCTCATGTTAACGATACGTCAAATTAGCTTGACATATTGACATCTGTCAGTTCAATGTATGCGCGTGTCCGCTCTATCGTCGCGCACTCCCGTTTCAGCAGCAGGAAATATGGCGGCGCTCATGACTCTCGCCCAGGTAACTTTGAATACTGTTTGAAGCAAATACTTCATCTTCAAATGTACTTCTCTCTGAAAACTGATGTAATTGCAATTCGGTTTATGTCCTTATATATTATGTGTAGTTTGCCGGAAAACCGTTAATGTAGTTGAAACGTGCCCTTTTGTTTTGGAGTTGGTCAGCTCAGTTGGTTCAGAGATGAACTGTGGTGTTTACACGTTAACGTAGCTGAGAGAAAGTTAAATTAGAAAGAATAAGGCGACTTTTATTTGACATAGTTCTTGTTATAGGAATAATAAATTGCATAGAGAATGTAATAGTAGGCTGTCAAATGTTGTGGCAGGTAACGATTGCGATGCTAGGCATATGCTTGAGTGTGGATGTGATTGTGCCAACGCGAAATTACCGGTTTTGATGATCATTTTCTCACTTCCAGCTATCGAGTGGACACCCATCGTATGACAGCTATTTTAGACAGGTAAAATATGCATTTTAGTTTTGCCATTCGTTCTTTGTTAAAAACCTAATAAAGCTAAGCAATCAGTCACATGAAACCCTGTTAACAGAAAAGATCTGTCTCCAAATTATTGCAGGTTGACCCAGGAAACACAGGGAAAGTAGTAGCTTCAGATGCTGCCCAGTTTTTGAAGAAGTCCGGGCTCTCAGACAGTACATTGGGAAAGGTGGGACACACACAGGCACACGTTCAAACAAACAAGTCTTTGGACATCAGTATGTCATAACTCCGTCCTTTTTGTTTAGATTTGGGATTTGGCTGACCCAGAACAAAAAGGATACTTGGACAAGCGGGTAAAGTTAGCTTAATATCCATTATATTATGTCTTTTGTTTTTCAGTGGATGACAGCTGCAGTGTTTAGTTATGTTTTTGCTCATTTCCTCCTTTTTAGGGTTTCTTCATTGCTCTGAGATTAGTGGCTTCGGCACAGGGTGGAAATGACATCAGCCTTAATAACCTCAACCAGACACTATCTCCACCCAAGTTTGTGAGTATTAAAAACATTCTTTACACTGGTCCAACCTGTTTTTTTTATTGTTTTCAGTCCTTATCTAGGATTTATGTATGGTTAATATACAAGGGGTTCTATTATTTACTTTGGTCATGAATTTATATTTGTCTAACTGTTATTTGAAAATTTGTTTTGGAGAACGATACAAACAGCCCTTTATTGAGGACATCTTCGCCTTCTATCGAGTCTCAATGGGCTATAAGGGTACGCATTAATGACATAAATTAAAAGTTTTGCCGGATTTTTCAAATCATGCTTTTTTTCTTGAAACTGAAACTTGCCATTTCCATAATATTGCTTTCCAGTCGGATGAAAAAGGGAAGTTTGATGGCATTTTTGAGAGTCTCTCGCCAGTGAATGGTCTTCTCTCAGGGGACAAGGTCAAGCCTGTCCTGATAAACTCCAACCTACCTTTGGATGTTTTAGGAAGGGTAAGCTCATTGTGTCAGGTTTTTAATAATGCTTACATGTATTCACTTCAAATAACCATCACCGTTTAACTCTTTCTTGCTGTGTGTTCTGCGTAGATTTGGGACCTTAGTGACGTAGACAAAGATGGACTCTTGGACAAAGAAGAGTTTTCTGTGGTAAGCCTGCAATTACGTATATCAATGTTACAGTAGTATGTTTATTGTTTTGTACATATGATTTAATATAATTTAATATAATATAATATTTGTTCTCAACCCAGGCCATGCACCTGGTGTACCGCGCAATGGAGAATGAGGTTGTCCCGTCCATCTTGCCCTCCTACCTCATCCCTCCATCCAAGAGGAAGAAGTCGGCGATGACACTGCCGGGCGCCGTTTCCGTCCTGCCGGCTCTTCCTGGCCTCATGGGCAGCACTCCTACTCTGAAAGAGACCCTGCATCACTCCAGCCCCTCCCTGGCCTCCTCCATCAGCACTACCAGCAGCCTCTCCCCCAAACACTCCTTCAAAGCCAGCTCACAAGTATGACCACCTCAACTGTTACTAAAGTCAGCGATATCTTAAAATCTGTGTCAGATTTCAGCCCATTGCCACAGAATGCGCCTGGCATGTTGGCAGTGATCACTGCTATATTGAAGGGAGCTACTGAACTACACGTTTAACAAATGGGGTACACCGATAAACGTTTCGGCGCAATTCTGAAAAAGGCCTTGTGCAATTTCTTACTGTATGAAAGGGTGCCACCTTTGTGGAGAGAGTCATTTGGATAAGTGTCACGAAGGCGCAGCTTTCCATTTAAACAAGCAGGCACTTAATGGGCCTCGCCCTGTTTTGTTTATAAAAACATTGACCTGACTTGTTTGGTAACATTGTCAGCATAGGTTTGAACTGAACTCTGTTTTGAAATAGATTTGGAAGGGATTTGTTTTGTAAGAAAGACAGGTTTTTCATAGGGAGGAAATCCTACAAGACAATTGCATAGCCACTTCATCAATTAACAACAGAGTGAGATTGCGTAACATGCTGCAGATGGTCTCTGTAACTGACACTACACCACATTTCTAAATTATGAATTGGACTGAATAATGTAAAAGCCCTAACCTCCATTTGGCACCGGTCTCACTGTTAGGCTTGTACAGTATGTGGGTCAAGAGAAGATTTAGTAACTTTGAAATCGTTCTTATTTTACTTAAAGAAAACACGTGTATACATTTCTCCCCTATTGTTATGGGGATGTACCACTAAATCTCCATGGTCATCGTGTGTGTGTGTGTGTGTGTGTGTGTGTGTGTGTGTGTGTGTGTGTGTGTGTGTGTGTGTGTGTGTGTGTGTGTGTGTGTGTCAGCCCTCAGTGAACTGGGTAGTCCCGTTGGCTGACCGAGGGCGCTACGACGACATCTTCCTGAAAGCAGACACGGACATGGATGGCCTGGTCACCGGTGGTGAGGTCATCGAGATCTTTATGCTGTCCAACCTCCCGCAGACGATGCTGGCACAAATATGGTGAGAGCAGCACGATCGTACGCTTCCTAAAGAAGAATTTTTAAAAAAAGCAAGGAAAATGCGAACTCTTGCTTTTTAATACCTTTTTTTATATATAGATATAGGCCTTATTAGCGAGACACAAACTCCTCAGTTTAGATTTGTTTTTGAAGACTGAGTCTTTCCGTGTGTCTCTGTAACCCTGGCTCCCCTCTCAGGGGCCTGGCGGACACCAAACAGACAGGGAAGCTGACCAGGGAGCAGTTCTCTCTGGCCATGTACCTGATCCAGCAAAAGGTCACCAAGGGTCAGGACCCTCCCCAGAGCCTCAGCACGGACATGATCCCCCCCTCGGAGAGGACGCCAACGACCACCTCTGCTGCTCCAGGGCCTGTGAGTAGTCTAAAGTCTCAGTTATTGAAAACCGAACTTCTATGCTCTTGGCACATAGGAAAGGATAGGATCAGACAGGACTTTATTGATCCCAAGGGGAATTGTAATGTCATTCATTGGATAACATGAAAACAAACATGTAAAATAAAGATAAGAAAATAAGTAGAAGACAATATAGGATGCATACAGCACTTAAAATTGAATAAATAAGAAGTTACGATAGCATTTCAAGAAGTTTTATCACAAACATAACATGTCTGGGAATCAAAAAATCTAATTGTTGTTTTTACTAAGATTGATTTTAAGTTTTACAAATAGGGGTGACAAATCAATCACTAGAGACCGTATATATCAATGCATAATCTGACTGCAAACAGATACATGTTTATATGTTTGCATGCCAGCCACGATGTTACAATCAAACCAGACACTTCACGAATCAGAATTGACCATTTTTCCAGAAATGACTCATCGTATTGTCTTTATGCTCTTATCTCTTTCATTGAAGCTTACGTTTTGCTAATTCTTTTCCTTATTTTTCTCCTTGCTTGGATGCCCTTCCCTGTCTATCCTATCTCGCAGGACTATGCTGTGCTTATGTCTGCTATGAGACCTAACCTTGCTACATACTCTAGCATACGCAGAGTGAGTAGCTGGTCTGCATGTCTCTGTGTGATTGTACGCATCTTTTACTGCTATTCAGAGCACCAGCTCAACTTGTTGTTCTCAAGGCACATACTGCCCCCTGGTGGACTTCCATAGTTAGTACACTCTGGTGTTGTCATAGCCCATTGCCTGTTCTTACCTTGATAAAACGATACCACTGCTTCACATTACGCTTTTTATTGTGATATATTTTTTTTCCGCGATGTATTATTTGTAAATCATCGTCAGTGTTATGCCCTAAAATTGCTTGCAGTTTCCTCAGTTTATTTGTTTGCCTTTAGTGTTCTGTCTTATTTGTCTCTGCAATATTGTTTGTCCACGGTGACTCTGTTGCACACGCTCCCGTGCTGTGTGCTACCCTTGTGAGGTATTTGGGCCCCTCTGTGCTTCCTTACGCCGTTGTTTGTGCTGGGGTGAGGCGGCAGAGGGGCGCCGCCACCTCCCTCTGAGCACAACTGACCTGACCTCTTTTCTCTCTTTACCCCCCCCCCCTCCCCAACTTGCCTTCTCTCATCTCCTCCTTTAATTTCTGTCCCCGCTTATCTCTTATTTTGTATTTTCTCTCACTCATCCCCCCTCTGCTGGACCCTCTTCACCCCCTTCAGGACAGCACCAGCTCCACAGGGTCAGTCGATCTGTCGGGCGTCAAAGAGCTCGATGACCTCAGCCAGGAAATCGCTCAGCTGCAGCGGTGAGCTCTGCCCCCCCCCCCCCCCCCCCCCCCAAACACACACACACACACACACACACACACACACACACACCCACCAGCTACATCTCAGTGCTGCATGTTCTTCATTTCCAGGGGGTGGGGTGAGGGGGTGTACGGGGTGTCTTCATCCATTGAAGAAAGTGGGCTGGGCTGGTAAAGATGGGAGGATATATTTGACCTAAGGTAATAGAGTAACTCCTGCCTCCATCTTGTAGGACTGCACTCTCACTTGGGCCTTTGTCCTTTTAGTATCACAGATAAGATTTTTTAATATGTTTTTTCTATTCTGAACAATGATTCCAAACATAATGGGATTCGTTTAAGAAGAGCTGTCTTTTGTCACTGTGTGTTCGCTGATCCCCAGGTCCGTCTGTTTTCTAAATCTTCTGCTCTCGTTAAACTCGTGCTACGTCAGCGTTTATGCAGTCAGCTGCACTGAGAGAACCCTGTGACGTCATGATACTCAGTTTTACTCAGTGTATTAGGGTAGGATTAGTCTTATTTACCTCTAACCTGTTGTTATCCTCTCTCACCCTCCCGCCACCTGCCCTGTAGGGAGAAACACACCTTGGAGCAAGAGATCAGGGAGAAGGAGGAAGCCATCCGACATAAGAACAGTGAAGTTGAGGTGAGACCTTTGTTTCCAGCTGAAATGTGACTCCAAAAGGACGTCAATGTCCACCACAAACAAAAAGCTTGCATTGACATACAACAATGTGTTTTTTTCCGCGATGTATTATTTGTAAATCATCGTCAGTGTTATGCCCTAAAATTGCTTGCAGTTTCCTCAGTTTATTTGTTTGCCTTTAGTGTTCTGTCTTATTTGTCTCTGCAATATTGTTTGTCCACGGTGACTCTGTTGCACACGCTCCCGTGCTGTGTGCTACCCTTGTGAGGAATTTGGGCCCCTCTGTGCTCCTTCCTTCCGCCATTGTTTGTGCTGGGGTGAGGCAGCAGAGGGGCGCCGCCACCTCCCTCTGAGCACAACTGACCTGACCTCTTTTCTCTCTTTACCCCCCCCCCCCAATGTTCTGTGTGTGTCTGTCTGTCTGTCTGTCTGTCTGTCTGTCTGTCTGTCTGTCTGTCTGTCTGTCTGTCTGTCTGTCTGTCTGTCTGTCTGTCTGTCTGTCTGTCTGTCTGTCTGTCTGTCTGTCTGTCTGTCTGTCTGTCTGTCTGTCTGTCTGTCTGTCTGTCTGTCTGTCTGTCTGTCTGTCTGTCTGTCTGTCCGTCCGTCCGTGTGTGTGTGTGTGTGTGTGTGTGTGTGTGTGTGTCTATCTATGTGTCACGTGTTGGCCCTCCAGGACATGCAGAATGACCTGGACAGGGAGAGCGGCTGCCTGAAGGACCTGGAGTCCCAGAAGCAGGATGCCCAGGAGCGGCTGGAGGAGATGGACCAGCAGCGGTCCAAGTTGGAGGGCATGCTCAATGACATCAGGCAGAAGTGTCAGGAGGAGTCTCAGCTGGTAAAAAACCACCAAGTCTTCTTAGTTATTTTCTTTTTTGTCTGCTTTGCTTGCAGACGGATAGGGACGTTTGCGCCAAATCTAGTTGTTCAAAATGTTTTGACAAGTGCAGCTAAGGTTTGTGTAACAAAACAACTCCTCGCCAGAGTTAGAATCAGATTACATTTGATCTCTGCAGGTTCTTTTTCAGTCTTTCATAAGTCCCAGCACCAGCCTTCCTTTCTCATTTAACTATTGGACCACCCCCCGACTAGATCTCGTCGCTCCAGGGCCAGATCCACTCGCAGGAGTTTGACCTGCAGACCCAGGAGGACGAGCTGAGCCGCACCAAGTCTGAGCTGAACCGGATGCAGCAGGAGGAGAGCCAGCTGGAGCAGAGCCTGCTGGCGGGCCGGGTCCAGCTGGACAGCATCGTGAAGTCCCTCAAAGCCACCCAGGACGAAATTAACCAGGTCAGTGGGATCAAGGGCCGGGTTAGGTGAGGATAGGGTGCTCTGCTGACTGAAGTGTGGGGGGTTTGTTTTGTGTGTGTATTTAAGTTATGAATGTGTCGGTCCGTTGCTATATCTGGGACAAACGGTGCATGTCACTGTTTGAATTCAAAATATTCTTTTTGGCAAGCTTTTCTATTTCTATTAAAGAAGCACTACTATGTTCAATTACCCCTTTATTTTGTCTATTTATTTATCATGGGATTGGATATGCCAATGTATATGTAGGTACGTGAAAAAGCTGCCAAATAGCCTCTTCTCTGCCACAGTCCAGCACCAAAACACTGCCTTTAAGGTGTGCTGTGTGCTTTCAGGCTCGCAGTAAGCTCTCCCAGATCCAGGAGAGCCAGCAGGAGGTAAACAAAGCAATCGAGCAGTACAGCGAGGCTCTGAACAGCACCAACGGCGGGAGCATGACGAACCTGGCGGACATGAGCGAAGGCTCCTTTGAGAAGGAGAACACGGGCTTCGGCGCTAGGGTGAGGCCAGCGGTGATTGCTGTAGTCGACTGTATAGGAAGTCAAGACAATTAACTAGAGTGTAGATCTTGAGGCTCCTCTTTGACATGGGATGGTAACAAAATGGCCCCCCATTTGATCAGAGTTCCTTAGAATTGTACGAAAATGGAAACGTTTTGTTGTCGATCATTTTTTCAGGGGGATCCATTCAAATCCAAGGTAGCCATGTTTAACAGTAACGCTCAGGAGGCCCAAGGGGACCCCTTCCAAACAGACGACCCTTTCAAATCGGACCCATTCAAAGGTGAGGAAGCCTTGTCCCTTTATTTCTCCACCAAACTACTGGCAGTTAAAAAAAATAGAACTTTTGAAATTCCTCCTCAGGAACTGGCCAAGCCATTTTCTTAAAATGATTATTATTTCTTTTTTATTTTAGCTGATCCTTTTGGAGGAGACCCTTTCAAAGAGAGCGACCCTTTCAAAGGCGGCTCATCTGAAGACTTCTTCAAAAAGACCAACAAGTCAGACCTGTTTGCACCAGCTGACCCTTTCAGTAGAAAACCCACTCCCCCAGCCAAGGTAGAAGAAGTGGCCTTTCTGACATTTCAGAAAACACTTTCAAAAAGTGTTTCCCTAATTGTTTTTCTGTCTCTTTCAGCCCACTCCGTTCACTTCAAACAGTCCAAGTCCAAAACCCAAAGACTCCGGAACTGCACCTGTCAAAGGTATGAAGTTTAGGGAATTACAGAGACGCATAAAACGCATTGAGTTTTATTACGAATACCTTCTGCGTTGTCGTGTGTGATATCTTTAAAATGTATCATCAAATCCTCTATGATTTCATGCGGTTAAATTTATTTTTAAAATTCAGCAAAACTGGTGAGCTATAAGAAGCGCTTGTTTTTTTGGTACCATTACATTTAGATTTTTATTTTGGTGTAACGTTATTAGTGGCAAACAACTTTTCTGTCTGTGGCTTCATATTTTCTAGTGGGTGAGGTATATTTTTAGGCCTCTACCTACGCATTTAACTACTGGCCAACTAAAAATACCCCCCCCCCCCACCCCCCACCTACCCTGGAAAAACAGGAGGCTTACTGGGGCCAAGCATAACAAAAACGCTGTGACTGTGGCTTTTGCTCTGTGAGAACACATACTGCCCTCGCTTTAACCAGTTCGGCTCTCCCTCTGTCCCCCTCTTCATCCCCTCAATGTTCCTGTCCGTTACACTACTATTCCTCATTCACTGAGGAAGTTGTTTTAAGTTAGGGAATATCGCTGGGCCTACGCACTACCGGCACTGCCCTCTTTTGGAGAAAACACAGGAGCGACTGTAGGGTAGAGCGAACGTTGTTTAGCATAAAAAGAACATACGACGTAACACATGTGAATGCACTCCTTTTCATGGTCTCACACACACTCACAACTTCGTATTCTCTTACAATGGTTTATTTATTCTGTACTTTCTGCCGTTGGCAATTTATTAATTCAATCCAAAAGCATGCCGCAATGTTTCACAACAAGTCCACCATGGTGCTGCGTAACAGTGGCCCAACTTTCCGCTTTAATTAGTTAATCTGATGCGTACGTCAGGCAAAACAACCTCTGCTTTTCAGGTCCCCAAAAAGTCATGGAAAATAAAGCGGTCATGCCACATACCCTCACTCTGAAAATATGGCCCAGGCCCTTTTTGAGAATAAAAAAAAATCTACTGTCTAATGTGAATGTGTGAATGTGTGCCTGAGGTTGAGCATTATTCTAGTCTCTTGACCTTTTCCACACCTCTATTCAAACGTTCCAAATCCGTTAACAATTTTGCTCTGCTGTAGATGTCTTTGGGACAATGGACCCCTTTGGCAACAACACTTTTGGAAGCCATGGTGGATTTGCAGACTTTAGTCAGATGTCAAAGGTAAGCCTGGGTGGCTCATTGAATAGTGAGTGATTATAGGAATGAAGTATTGTTTTCTGGTTTACAGTACTAAACAAGTTACGCTAACAGGCATACTTTCAGTTTCTCACCATTATTTGTAAAGAAAATGTACCTATAACTAATCTCAATGATGAAAGCTACTGAATAAGCATACAGTCTAAATGGCATGATCCTGTCATCAATGTTGGACCTGTCATACAGTTTTGTCGTTTTCTTTTTCTTCCTGTAACTGAGCAGAAAGCTGACAACCCTGTACTTCCACCAAAGAAAAATGTGCCTAGCAGACCTGCACCTCCCTATGGTAAGGCCTGACTATGTACTTGGGTTTTTATATGTACTCTACTGAAGCAGAATTCTACCTTTGTCAACCAGACAATACTCAAACTCATACCTTGCCAGCGTTTGAATTGGAACGATGAGTAGCATGAAATGAAAATTTATAAAAATAAAAAATTAAGTCTAATGTGATAAATTGGCAAACCTGGTGTTTTTGGCCCAACAAATCATTTGCTGTGGATGTGAGTTGTATTTCATATTGCTTATTACTATGAGTAGTCAATGGTTACATTTCAATTGGAGATTGTGTTTCTGTGGTTATTACTCAAGTTCAGGTAATTTTCATGGCCACAGCTAGTTGTGTCAGCTATACATCTTTTTTTACAATATTGTCTCTTTAAAACGCACATTGCTTGTGCCGTTGTGTGGGTCAAAACACTTCCCTTTTACCCATTCTACCCTTCTGAGGGTACAAAGTTTTCAGTTTCTTCTTTTGAAGTTGGTAAACAGGAAAACTGTTGAAGATAAGGCAATGGTGTTGATGTGGCATACTGTGATGGTCACGTTGTGCAAATAGTTAGTGTTCAGGTTCTAAAAAAAACTGGCAACATTTTACAGTTTGCACTTGCCTTCTTGGTTGTGTATGTGTGTGTGTTGTAAATTCAAACTAACCCGCAGGCCTTACCGCTGTGTCTTCCTGTGACCTCTCAGTACCTCATCTAGCAGAAGCCACAAATGGGATGCGGCAGCTGTTAGCTGTTCATCCTCGTTTGGTAGCGCACAGGCCGAGGACGAGGGGGGGGGGGGTTAAAACCAGCCCCAGCCAGGTGCCCATAGATCAGTGCAGTGTGGCATCCTGGGACGGTGCGCTTTGGAGGAGCTTTAGAACAAGTTCACGTATCGTAAAAAAAAATCTATCCATTTCAACCGTGCCGTTAAGGAGAGTTAACTTTGTGATATCATTGTGATGCGTAAATGACTAGCTGTTGTTCTGGATAATCTTTAAGTGGGATCTATTTGGGTGGCAATGAAGTAAGCCGTAGTTGGATCATTCCACAGTGTAACACATTACAAAGTGGACGACGATGGCGCTAGGGTTAAATGGATAAAACTGTTAGATAGAACTAGCAGCTTTATGTGCCACACAAGTTCTATTTTGTACAGTGAGGCTAATATAAATGACAAGAAAAACTAGATGGATTATTTTGTATAATATACAAGAACTGGCCTGCCTGATGTTATCGTGAGCCATTTAAGCAACATAGAACAAGTGACAGGATTGTTCTATAGTGCTCCTTTAGTTGAACTGTTTCACAACCATTTTGGGTAACACTTTTTCTTTTTTCTTTTTTTTTTTGGTTTGTTACCAATATTTTTGGTCCCACGGGTGCCTGCATTGCCACTTTCTCTGAGCGGTCGGCTTCCTGTTCATGTTTCATAAGACTGTGTACCACTTCTCTTACTGTGGTTTTATTTAGCTCTTTAACCCTGAGAGTAGTGTTTGCAGGATGTACCCAGTTGTGGGGTCAGCAATGCCAGTGCATGGAAGTCAACACATCAAGCCATATGCTTTGTCTTATGTTGTTAGTATTTGTTAATTAAATTGATTTCTGAACCCTTCCAGACAGATATTGTCCTGTCGATATGCTTGTATCAGGGATTATAGTCCATCTGAAAAGTCTTCCCATAGCATTTCATTCTCTCAGCACATGACAACCTTGAGGGAAGTACAGCTAGCAGCCAATCCCTGTCTGTTCCCACAGTACCAAGTAAAGCACCAAAGGACCATTCTTTGGGGTTTTCTGATTTCGCCTCTGTAAGTGGAGTTCAGTTTTACTCTCTGTCCAGTTCATTGTTGCTGCCGCCAGCTTTTCAGCTGTTGTCTCCCTAGGTTTGGTGATATGGCAGAACTCCGTTGCAGGCTCTCTCTCTCTGGACGTGTGTCTTTTTGTCGCCTCAACCTTACAGCTTACTCTCTCTCTCTCTCTCTCTCTCTCTTTTCTGTCATAGACAACCGTGTTTGCAGACTGTCGTGTTTTTTTTTCTGCCACTAGCGGCTGCCCAGACCTTCGAGAGCTTCATTTTGTTTGCAGGCTACTTTATAAACCATCAAAGCCCTGTTGGCTATGATAAGTGCCACACTGGTCCTCTGGCCCCCGTCAGCATGGCACAACAACGCGCTGCTTGCTTGCTATCTTTTTGTTTTACCTCTCTCTTTGATGTCACAATACCAGGCAGGCAGGAAGGAACCGATCATCTTCACCCAGCATCAAAACACCTAGTTTAGCAGTGTTGGAGAGACTAATACTTTTTTTTTGTCAGAAAAAAGCCCTCTAGTACTTTTTTTTTTTTTTTTGCTAATTATTGTTACTACTATCTAGTACTGGCATGCAATCATCTGGAGGCATTAGTCTATGTTACAGCTGTGGCATGGCAGCAGTGCTTTTTGTGCATTTTTGTCCTGTTGTCGAACATTTTGGTGAGCGTTTTCATTTTGCCAGCATGATATTTGTGGGATGTTCGATGTTTTATGTCTAGCTTTTTTTGTATTCTAATTTGTGTGTTCTAGGATCTGCAACTATCGAGGTAAGATTACATGAGAGTGTGGTGGTGAAACTTTGCATGCAAAGAATCTATCCACCATCAGAATAAACACTGATAGGCAAACCACATGATAATTTAGGAAAGGATCCTGAGTCAAAATTAAACTGAATGTATGGGGGAAATATTCGATTTTGAAAATCAGTGAAACCAACAGATTTTGTTCTAAAAGAAAGATTTTTAGTCGTAGATCATGCCTTGTATTGATTTAACAAGATGTTGGAGCACCTATTGGATTCAGTGTTCCTAAATCCTGAGTTTAATCTATTTATTATTGTTGACAATGTCATAAAATTCAATTTCATAGAATATACAAATCCAGATTGTTTTCGATGCTTTTAATTTGTAAACGTCTGTCACTACTCTGCATAATTTGCTTTCCCTTTGACTTGATCCTAAATGTGTTTTTGCATGTGTTTGATCCCTTAGCTGTGCCTGCATCCTCACTGTGTCTTAACATTTCCTTCTCCGCCCCTTGCAGTTTGGAAATGAGAGTGATCAGCTGGAGTGGGCCAAGCGTGAGAGTGAGCGGGCGGAGCAGGAGAGGCTGAGGAGGCTGCGTCTCCAGGAGCAGGAAGACCTGGAGCGAGCCATCGCTCTCAGCAAAGCTGACATGTCCAGTGCCTGACTTTTCCATCACACACACACACACACACACACACGTACACACAAGACCGGTCCATCTCCAGACTAGTATCCTCTACTACACACTGACCTCTCGTCTGCTCCAGTCTGATCAGGGGCCTCTCTTCCACTGTACTATATATATGTAAGACCTGAGCTTCTTCTACAGCCATCTCCACGTCTTCACCAAGAACCCCCCCCCCCCCCATCCTGCTCCCCCCAAAGCCTCAGCTGCAGTGCTTCCCTGAAAGAAATGGCTACTACAATTACTACAATCCAGTGTCCGAGTAACACTCTTACCAACTCAACTTGAGCTTGGCTTTGTCTTTTCTGCGGCAAAAAAAAGGCTTTGCTTGCGGACATCTTATTTCACCAAATTTGGAGAAGACTCTGAACTAATGCCTTTGCTTAAGCTTTTTTCAGGAGGAAATCTACTTTTTAGTAGTGTTTTAAATCATTTTATTATTTATATGAAAATGCTGTGTCTTTGGTTTAATGAAGTATCTGCAATGCACTGTATACACTGTATTCTAACCTCTAATTATGTTCAGACATTTATATTGGAAACTGCGAAATTGAACTTTTTGATTAACCTGCCTGAATGTGCTTCTCCTGTTTTTGCAAGTGTTTCATTTAAGTAGCAATATTTGTTTCATGGTTCAGTTGTTATTCATATATTGACTTATTTGGAAACGTTGGTGTCTTGTCTTCAATAGCAGCCTTGAAACGCGGAGCTTAAGTATACATCTCAACTGCCTTACGTTATGGTTAAGTTTTCATATAACCAAGAAAATGCCCTTCTAATACCTTTTACTATTGGTTTAACGGGTTTGTTATAAAAATCTACCGCCTTTAGCGCCACTATAGTTTCACAAAGACGGTCTGCATTTGTCAGTGAGTTTTACACTAATGGCCTTGTACTTGTAATTATGGATGACTTGCATGTCAGATGCAGCGTTGTGAAAGGGATACACTTTTGTTTTGATTATCAATACTAATGCGCTTACATTTTTTGTTGTAAAATGTTTTTATGTTTTATGTTCTTAATCTGTTTTTTTTGGGGTTTGTTTTGTAAATTGCAATATCCATCATGTGCGGCACTTTTCAACTTTCTTTCTAAGGACACTCGTTTAAACCACCATGTCAGTTGCATCAGGCCGGTTTTTACAAGACGAGCCATTTGGCCTTACATGCATTATTTCGTATCTGTGTCTTTGTGTCATATCGCTAATCGTGTTTAGTTTGCCATTTCAATACACAGGATATGGTGTTGTAATTACACTTTGTTTGAGGTTTTCTATGAGGCTCATCATGGCAATTTTGACACAATCAGCCTGTTTGGTCAGGCTGGGAGGCACGTGTTGATGAATATGATGCCTACTTTATTTATCCAGAACCAACATATCAAAATATATAGCATTACATGTATGGGTTTATAAATATTATAAATAACCAAGGTTTTTGGCTACCTAAAACTGTAATGTTCCTTTCTTTTAATGTAATAAAAGTATCATTCCTGGATATAAGATACTGGAAGTTAGTATGTTTAAATAAACTGCCAGCTATGATTTATAAATTAGTTATTTTAGAGATAATCCAAATTATTTGTACATCTGAAACCGCACAACAAATCATTTTTGTGACCATTTCTGAGGAGAAAATAGCATTCAATTGTTCTTTGTGTGGTTTTACATGGACAAATTATTTCTCTACGTGCACTATGCAAACAATTAGCACAAGAGAAGAAAAGTGAAATGAGAAGGATATATTTGCATTTCACCACTATGTTTATTTTTAGAGTGCTTTTTACTTCCTCTTATTTTGAAATTATGACTTCTAGCAAGACGCTACGCAGATTCTGTCAACTTAAAATAGGGGCGTTAGCCTTCCACAAATGGAGTCATCCTTATAGTGTCCTAGTTAATGTGAACGTTGGGGTTTAGTCCTCTCAAGTCATTAAGTTATAACCTTTTGAGTGAACACAAAACATATTTGGGACTGTGAGGCTCCTTTCTTGATGGGAGGTGTGGTTTTATTGGGGCATGATTAAGTTGTATTGCAGTGGTAGAACAACTGAAACAAACAGTGCTATTATCAACTGTATTAGCAGTCACTTTTTCTACAACTGTTTTTGTGAACATCTAGTCCTTTTACTCTTATGATGTTGCTCTTGTGGGCTACAGCACCATAATTGTTTTTATTCCAATGGCTACTTAGTGTCACTAAACATGCAAAAATGCAGTCCCCTTTGAGTCAGTCTTACTATCTGTGTAATTGTAGTATTAAGGCTCTTTCATGTCCGACTATAATTTCTACTCAAATGGAGTCTGTGGGCTCGCTGAGGAGAACTGCTGTGCCCCTCTGTCCAGACGTCTCCTAACTCACTCTCTGTAATTATGGAACTGTAGTGTTAGTATTTATAGGCTAGACCCACAAGTGGCTGCCCATCTCTGTCTTACAGCTGGAAAACATCATAATGTAAATTGAGTCCTCCCCATCTAAGTTAAGAGATGGTTTATACAATAGGGGCAGTGTGCAAAATATATCTAATAGACTTGCCAGGGTGTTTCCAGGTTCAGGCTACACATTGAGCCAGCTGTGTGTGGTTAACTGAGTTAATTTCTGAAAAGGGAATTCTTAGATACGTTTATGTAGACGACGCAGTGCAGGAAAAATACACGTTACTGGAATCAATCAAAGTTATATTTCAATGTTTTAATATATACAATAAATACACAATTTACAGTATAAAATCCATGTGTTATCTATATAAATTTAAGTACAAAATAATGATAGACAGGACATCAAGCCCTGATAGTGTACAAAGGGGCTGGTCCCAGCAATTTGTACGCAAAAGACACAAGACCGAAGACACAGTTCAGTATGCTATTCAAGACCATTCAAAATATTGAGGCAGTTTGATTAAAAAACATTGTCTTAACACATATGTGCAGTGCATCTCACTCTAAAGACATGGACTTGTCTTACACTATTCTGGTGGCCTTGTAGTTCATTACGTTTTACAGTAGCACACAGTCATAAAAAGGCACTTTTGTGTAAAACCCAGCACTCCAGTTTTGTCAAGGAAATAGTAATATTAAAAGCTATGTAGGGCCAGCCCCTTGTTCTGTTTGGCCAAACACACAAACCCAAATTAAGCTTTTCTAAAGCTTTCCACTATATAACCAAAGTAGTACCAGCTACGTTATTAGAAAATAACACTAAAACATTTTCAACTTACAAAATAAAAACTTTGGTCATGTTTTTTTAAATAAGAAATACACAGTAAATCAAAATGCACATAATTGCCACTCGGTGATCCCGTAGTTCTCATGTAGGCTTAGCTAAAGCACTTCACATGTGTCTCTTCATGTGAAGGGCCAGATGGTCCGATCTGGAGAAGGCACGCTCACACAGGTGGCATTGGAACGGACGATGACCAGTGTGTTTGCGGAAATGGCGCGTCAGTTCGTCCGAGCGAGCAAATTTCCATCCACAACCTTCCCAGCTGCAGTGGTAAGGCTTCTCACCTGTGTACACAAAAAAAGAGAGCGGCATTTAAATTTTCGGAAAGTATAAGTTTGCAACCAACACCAATTTCTTTCGTTGACAATTATTGATATGCATGCGCACTTGTATGTTGGCGTTGTGGATTCATTTGAATAATTCGAAAAAGGAACTTACCAGTGTGGGTTCGGTGATGTGCCTTCAGATGTGAGCTCTTGGTGTAAGTTTTGCCACAGCCAGCAAACGTACAGGTGTGCGTTGCTGTCCGCTTCCTCGGCCAGGTACGACGTCCTCTTTTGGGCTTAGACTCGAGTAATTCGAGGGGAGATGATGGGGGTGTGAGCATCACCCTTTGTGCGCTTGGCTGCATGTTGAGACCTTCTTCGTACATGCCGAATGGGCGCCCTTGGAATGGAAGCTGCATTTGGGGGGCAGGTGGCGCTGTGTGGTGTGAGTACGTTGAAGAGTGGTACTTATGTGGGAAACTCATGGAGTGGCACATAGGAACATGGTAGTCGGTGTTTCCCTGGTCATCTGGGCTGAGCGGCGGCGTCATGTTGCTTGCTGCGCGTGGGGAGATGGCAACCCGTGGCTGTTCGAAGGGCATCATACATGCGACGCTGCCTTCTTGTTTAATTTTGGTGCAGCTTTGAGGGACCATGCCCAAAACCGGACCATACCCGTCCATTGCTGGCTCAACTTTGATGTTGTCAAGAATGTCCTGTCTGGGATACGGCACCGTGTTTACATAAAATCTTCCCTGAACGCATGTGTTGCGTGCAGTGCCGTAGTTGTTCTCTCCCTCAGACCGGAGCAGCTCTGCCATAAGACTGGTGCTGTATGGTGGAGGTGGTGTGCGGTGGTCGCTAGATGGGTATGGTGTTACTGTGTGAGCGGTTGTGTACAGGCTGCTTTGATCAACTGAGACCATATAGTCCGCACCTGCTTCAAGCGGTGCCACGCTGTCCGACCCACTAGTGTTCGCCAGGATAAAATCCAAATCCAAATAGTTGCTCAGATCCTCGTCGTCTTTTCGGCCGTGACTGTCCATGTTCTGTACCATTTCAAGCATGGAGTAGCTGGTAGATATAGGCTTGTCCATTTCTCCTTTCCACCGCTGTGAGAGCAAGGGAATTATAGGTTAAGCACAATAGACAAAACATTTCTGTCTCAGGTTAATTAAAACTCAAAAGAAGCGTAAGGCAAAGTTGTGTACTTACATTTTCCCAACTTTTCTCTCTTTGGTTTGAAAATGTTGAAAAGGATGGCAACATTACTCCAGATAAGGCCATCTTTGCAATCAAAATACAAACAATTACTGATTTTTTTTTTGTTGTAAATAGAGTAAATTCAATCGCACGAAAATATGTGCGTCTATTTTACTGTCGCCCTTCCAAAGTTGCGCTTCAAAGACATGGACAAGTTTGAATGGTAGGAGGTACTCCGAACTTATAACACTCTTTGGCGAGAAGCTTGACCAATTGTAAGCGGTCAGGAAACTCGTTCAGGATGCTGGTAAATTTAGCTCTATATAAAGCAAGTCTTGTTATAAGCTCAGCTAGTCTGCTCTGTCGCATCTCTGGCAGCTCTTGCAAGCCTATAAGAAGAGTAAACTCAACCCACCTTGTGGAGGAGGAGCTTCATCACAAACTAATACGTAGATAGGGAGACCTGCTATTTGGGTAGGCGGAGCTAATTGTACTTCAAAAAACAGCACCCATGAAAATATTGGTAGAGCCTGTAATAAATTAAGCTTTAATAAACTTAGCTTTAAAAATATATTTAAAATGTACTCTAAACGAGGAAACAAAGCCGCGGAAAAGTATCGTTTAAAAAAGTGTTCATCCAAACAGAGATCAAAAATCCGTATTGGTTTACCAGTTGTGGTATGATGGAAAAATAAATATAAAGTGAGGCATACGTGTCGTAGTCTATATCCTACATTGCAACGTGATATCATCAAATATTTTTTACAAAATGTACATCCAAAAGTTGATGTAACACTGTAATAATATAAACTTTAGAGTTCCACCTGTTTGGCGAGCACACATCTGGGGTCATTATCATTAATGGGAGGATGCTATTGTTCCTGCTCAGCGGGCTTGTCTAAACAGGCGCCAGGGCAGTCTGAAACGACGATCAACCGCCTCAAAACTCGTGATGTAAACATAATTGAAGTTAGGCCAAATATCCTATTCAAATGGAAATCCTGAAATCGAGTGCCGATGGGATAACATTTGCATTGCAACGACTGAGACATCAAGCTCTCTTTTGAATGCCGTTTGGCCTGTACCATTCATAAGAAATTACTCTGGTGATTCACCTCAGCACATATATAATTATCAATTCTAATGAAAAAATTGATTGATTGTGACCGTACCAGATCAGTTTTCTCCAAAGCAGTTAATCCTAATCATACTGTTAAAACTGAACCATCACAATCAAATGGCTACATTAATTTCCTGGTATAGGCTATTGGCATAGATTACATGTAATTCAGCTAAAAAATATAAGATATTTAGATTGGTATATTTTATATATGACATCAACAGCTGATCTCAAAAACATTTAAAGGAAATGTGTACTATACTATACTGTACTATACTTTACCATACTATTGATCAGTTGAGCAAGATGAGCTGAACTAATACCCACATACACACCTGACTCCCTTTCAACTAGTCAAGTCTAGTACAATGGTCCTCAGTGGCCAAGGGGCATACATCCTCACTGTATGTCCTCACACCGGCTCTGCTAGCTATTCCACCGAATGTGCGTCACACCGCTGAGTTCCAGTATATATATATATATATATATATATATATATATATATATATATATATAGAGAGAGAGAGAGAGAGAGAGAGAGAGAGAGAGAGAGAGAGAGAGAGAGAGAGAGAGAGAGAGGAAGTGTGTCCCAAGTGGACAGTGAAGCTCTGCTTGCTTGCTGTTTGTCTGACCTCTGACCTTTGCCTTTGACACTGACCTCTCACAGCACTCCCTTTTTCATTTGAGGGTGTTCACACTTCACTCTTGCTTACTGTTCCCTGCTTCTGTTCTGTGAGTCAGGGAAACTGTTATAGGGACTGATAGCATTGGAGCAGAGGATAGAGATAAATAGGATTTGGACACATTTTATGATTTTTTTTACTATGTTTATTTATCAAGCTGGCCATATTTATAGAGCCTTACAGTAACACATTAGCTTAAATTAAGGTGGTAAATTAAGATAAGCCCCAGATAATTAACTGTAAAACTAACAATATAAGGAATGCTTTCACGGGATGCAGGGATGTAATCTGCTGTGAAATCAGTTGGTAAGGTTTATTAAGTTAAATGTAATAATTACATCAACGTGAAGGGATTAGAAGTATTAAAGACAGAGAAAAAATATTATCCCTGTAAGGTTAAAGATTCAAAATAATGACCTCTGTCTTATATCATCAATCACTTTATGATTCCATGATGAAATGTGACCACATTGCATTGCCAAAATGCTGATTATTCATGTCAATGTAATATGTGCATCATGTATGCGTCATATCTGTACGTTCTCCAGCCCTGTGTTGGAGGTTTGGACACAGCAGGTAAGCCTAACGCTTCCCTTTCTATTAACGTCCATGGAAAAACCTAGTGTGAGTGTGAGAAAGTGGGAGAGATTTGGAGCAGCGTGGGACGTCCTGCCGGAGCGAGAGGCAGGGAGAGTTTGAGAGTGAGTGGGATTCGGCTCGGGGTTTATATACCTTGGTTATTTTTAACCTCACACCCCTTATGCTTATTACAGCGTTTCCTCCTCGGACCACTCAGGAAGCCCGCTTGGCTCTTTCTCCTGCGCGCGCAGGGCCACATTCAAACAGAATCAAAGAATGATAGCATTGAGAGTCTCCGTCTCCTGTTGGAAAAGAACGAATCAAAAAAAAAGAAAGAAAGAAGAAGTAGGGGTTGAATAAAATGTTAAACGGAAAGCTCCAGCACGCACCAGTAGCGTGAGACTCAAAGAATTGGCCCTTCTTCTTCTCTGATTTCAAAGACCCTCACGTTGCTCAGACCTCTGCCTTTGGACCTGAGGAGCTCTCACTAACATTCCCTTGGTGAATTTACATGTCTAAGGATCAGTTGAGTTTCACTGTTGGAAGGCAAGAAAAAAAAACAGAACCCCAGGTGCCAGTTGGTTGTGCATACTTAAGACCATACGCTCATTTGAATTGACGTTGGGTGTTGCTTGACGTTGCTATTTGTTCACGACTAAACTGTGGGAAAAGCAAACCAGTTTTTATCAAAGAACATTGTAATGACACGGCACAGTTTTAATGATTGTGGCAAGTTTGTTGTCTTTGTCATTTGCTGCTGCATGTCGTATACAATCACAAAGTGTGAGAAAGAGGTAGACCATCTTCCCTCAACTGCACACACACACACACACACACACACACACACACACACACACACACACACACACACACACATAACACATAGTACACACACACGCACATAACACCCACATAACACGTAAAGAGGTTCAAAAAGCAGAGATTGTTGTTTAGTGGCCCAAGTTGCGTTTCGCAACACCTCCCAAACCAGAGTCTGGCATCTCCCTAACTTAAACATGTGTCCCTGTGACCAACGGAGCTTTCATTGTATTACGGAAACCTACTTTAAAAAAACACGCCACTCACTTTGGCTAACGTGACGGTAATGAGTGCATGTGGATATAATTGGCAGTGGGGGGTGAGATGGAACTTTAATTTATTGGCTGTTAACACAACGGGCATCATACTGGTCTCTCTCATCAAACCCCAGGCACATGCCTGCGCTCCCCACTGAAATGTTTTCGTTCTCCAAAAGTGGCGAAGAAAGGTGCTTTTGATTTGATGAATGAGAATAGGCAGGCCCTCCATGCTCAAGTGGCCCACTCCGTCAGAGCAAAAGTGGGCCCCAAACCTGTGACATTCTTCACGGAATGGATCTGACTCATTGGGTATGCAGCGTTAGGTTCCACAAGCCCCTTTTTTATTTCAAAACTCTACTTTTAGCTTTACGATCAGGTAGAGGATGAGGGTACGATGGTAGGATATTTTGTAACTGAAACCACAGGATTTTCTTCAGCAAGCCTACATGTCTGGGTTGCTACGTATTTCACATTTGCTCGCTGTACATACACCGTGTAGATTCCTTTTCTAAAACATGGGATTTTGTAAACTTTAAAGATCACCACCTTGATTAAGACAGTGTATATAGTCAAGACTGTCCTCTAAAAGCCAGGAGAGACCTGTGTGTTGTTTTTTTTCTCTCTCTCCGCAGACCTGTGCACTTTTGAACATGCCGCACTAAACTGTGCCAGCTGTTCAAATAGCATAGCCCGTACCCCGACACAGGTTCCCCATTGAAGCCGTGGCCCGCTTGATTGAGTGATCCAGTCTGCACTGCACTTTATAGTGTACACACCTCAAAATGGCGACATTTGTAAAACACTAATAAAAACATTCCTTGGACCAAGGAATGCGCAAGGTATTTCCTCCCCTACACCTGGCTACAATTCCTTTAGTTCACTGTGCAGACCCTTGCAAAACTACACGGTTTGAAAGACTGATATTTCTCAAACTTTTGAGTGTGGTGTTATGCTTGCAACATTTATGCAATGGCTTAAGTTGTACCTGTCAATGCGAGGGGTGTATTTCCAGAGGCATCTCTTTTTGGAATCTGGGCCCATATCTCTAAGCTTGTAGTTTTTAAATGTTCACTTGAAGTATGACTTACAAGGTGGTTAAGACGTGAAGGAAGTGTACTAGAGAGTGAAAGAGACATGTCATACAAAGTGGGTGCCAGTGACAAGACAAGAGTCGAAACAGGAGTCAAAGGGTCAACTTCCTTGACTAAAAAAACACACGGCTATTTTTCAGACCCAGAGCTCTGGGACTGGGATTATATTTTTTATATAATTAAATATAAAAAATTATTGTGTCCCTGAAAAGTGAGAGAAACAGAGCGAGAGAGAAAGAGAGAAAGAGAGAGAGAGAGAGAGAGAAAGAGAGAGAGAGAGAGAGAGAGAGAGGGAGGGAGGGAGAGAAAAACAGAGAGAGAGGGGGGGGGGGGGGGAGAAAGACAGAGAGAGAGAGAGACTGAGTGGTTCCACTGCAGATTTCAGATGCTATCTGAAATAAGGTATTATGATGTGGCTTGACTGTGACTACAGTGTGTCTCAACATCCTCAGCATGATTGAGAAATGTATGAATTCTCTTATTTAACCACAAAGGTTGCATGACTTTGAAGACTGTTTAGCAGTTTTTTAAATAGTCTAAAGAGTTATAGGGATGGTTTGGTTCTCGAGAGTATAACTAGAACTGAATATTTTTTGTGTTTGGCTTCAATTTCAAGGCTGAGATCAAGCCAAAGGCTACATATTGTTGGTCCAAAAGAAACACCATTCGATGTGAGTTGAGGATCGAGCCATGCTCAGCAGTTGATTTGGTTCATGTGTTTTTTTTGTTTTTTTACTGGAGCATGTGATTTGGTTTTGTGGTATGATGGCTTACCTGATCAGGTTTGACTCCACTTCATGAATATTCTGTGGGTGGTGTGTGAAGTGTGCAATCTCAGCAGAGAGTGTGGTTTGACTCAGCCACTGGTGGGTTTCCTCAAACGGTTTACCGTTCATGAGTAGTGTCGCAAAATAAATACCTAAAATTATATATATTATTATATAGGTTACCCATGTATAAATACATACTAAATAAATATGTGTGAACTTAATCCAAATGTCTTTTTAAATACGTTTATTCTTAAATCAGTAGCTTTAAACTGTCTTCATACTAAATAAATATGTGTGAACTTTATTCAAAGTGGTTTTTTTTAAGTAGAAATATGTTTATTCTTAAATCATTGGTTTTAAACGGTCTTCCAATCAGCATAGATAGATGGATAGCTTTATTTGCAGCCCCTGGCTTCAATAACCCAAACCAAATCCCTGTTTACCAGTCTGCTAAACATTTCAGCTAAGGTGTCATTAACCCACTGCAACGTCCCTGGGGGCCTCACTCAACTGGTTCACTTCAAACCGCTGCAATCCCCCCTCCACCTCCTATGGTCGGTACTCTTTAATAACCTGTATCTAGTGTATTATCAGTCGCTTCCTGAACAGGGCCCTATTCTAATTAGGGTGCTGTTGCCTGCCCCCTTGAGAAGTAACCAGTCCGGCAAGGATCCCATTTACTTATCGTTTAGATGAAGGCATGAACAACAGGAACCCATACATCCTATAAGTCTGAGCAAAAAAAAAAATCCTTGTTGAGTAAGTTAGTGAGTAAGTTAGTGAAAGATTTTGTAGCTGATCCACGTAGCTGAAAATGGTTGTTCTGCATCTCTCTTTCTCTCTCTCTCTCTCTCTCTCTCTCTCTCTCTCTCTCTCTCTCTCTCTCTCTCTCTCTCCCTCTCCCTCTCTCTCTCACTTTATTGATCTCATTCTCTCTTTCTCTTTATCTCTACCCCATCTCTTTTTCTCTCTCTCTTTCTCTCCCTCTCTCTATCCTTCTCTGTATCCAGTCACTTCATGGACTGTTGCCTTAACCAGACAGTGGAGTGTTCCATCTGTGCCTCTTATTCATCACCCAAATGTTACCAAGATGTGCTCATCGCATGCAGTCACAGCCATTGCGGTGTGTGTTTAGGACACAGAAATGTCTGCCGCTTAGCAACGGCATGCGTCGCTATGGCTTAAAAAAGGCCCAACGCACAACAATTATCCTTCTTTAGTCTCCTAATTTACGTTAGTTGAGGTCAAAGGTCATGGTGGCTGCCGGCTACAGGAGCCACCCCTCTTAACCTTGACTGGCCACTTGAAACACACCTGCACTCTACTAAATAACTCTGACCCGTCTTGTTTGGGGCTTAACTCAAACCGTCGGAACCTGTTTTCACACCGGCTGCTCCCAAAGACCTGTTGCTTGTTGTCGGCGCTCTGAATAATGGCTCTCAACCCTATTAAGTACCCCCCCCCTGCTCACTGTTGTTTTCTGAGCCCGGATGATTGAGAGCGTGTCTGGACACTTCTCCCCGTCAGGCAGGACAGGTTGTGCACTTCAACCTGCGGTGAGGGCCCAGAGGGCGAAACTCACTTGATCCATAAACATTTTGGCTCTCGGTATGAATGACTGACTGAGCGCCCAGGAGCTCAGGGTGACATTCTCCACTGCAGCTGCTCTCTCTCTCTCTCTCTCTCTCTCTCTCTCTCTCTCTCTCTCTCTCTCTCTCTCTCTCTCTCTCTCTCTCTCTCTCTCTCTCTCTCTCTCTCTCTCTCTCTCTCTCTCTCTCTCTCTCTCTCTCTCTCTCTCTCTCTCTCTCTCTCTCTCTCTCTCTCTCTCTCTCTCTCTCTCTCTCGCTCTCTCGCTCTCTCAGACCCCAGGCTCTCTCCAGCAAGGACTCCATACAATAAGAAAAGCTCATCTCATCTACCTGCGTGGCTTGTTGTGCGATTCTGACATTCCGACCTTAATAACCTTTGAGAGGCATTTTGATAAAAAGCCTTGCATAATTGATGAGATTTAATTTTCTTCGTTATACACTTCAAATGCCAACATTCATGCCATGAAGGTGGAAAATGCAAAATGGCTGGTGGAAGCAACAGTGGTAGAGAGTTATTTGGCCGTCTTATATCGGGTGTTTCTGCTAGGAGGGGTTGTGTAGAGGTGCGCTCTGCTTTAATGCAGCTGCTAACCACTTCCTGTTTTCTTTTTTTGCGAAGATTCTCACAGTTTGGCCATCATTTCCTTTGCAGCACGCATTTCTGTGTATGAATCTTGGTGTGTTTCCGTGAACTAACTGATGCACCATGCAAGTATTCAACAAGCAATCACAGTTCTTCTCTCACAAGAAAATTCATCTGTCTGTTGGGTGTTGGCCTCATGGCAGAAAAGTTCCATTCAAACCTATATGAGAGTTGGAGTTAACGTTGAATCATTCTGTTAATGTACCTTTAAATGCTTAATAGTGAGTTTGTGTGTGTGTGAATATATGTTTTGGGTGTGCATGTCTGTGAGTATGTGTGTGAATTTGTGTGTTTGGAGTGACGTCGTAAATTGTAGGAGAGTCCTCAACCAATTGCAATACGGTTCATGACGTTTCGACTTCTTTGCCGTCAAGGATCAAGCACACTCATCATAACACTGAACACTCCAGTCGAGACTAAACCTCGATTTGTCTACTGCGCCAAAGCAAGTTGGAGCTGTAGACACACTCAGTCGGTTGTGTTTAGCCCCACGTTACAGTGCATAGGGTGTGAGAAGTGCATACACAAGACCTCACACTGGCTCAGGTCTTCAATGGCCCATTCTCGTTTTCATCTTGACCCCTGTCTGATTGTATATTGTTTTTCCAATCCCAGATTAACTGGACCACATGCACACCACTTGTGTATATACGGTATGTCTGAGAAAGCCGGCAGGACGGCCAGGCGTAATTTGTTTTCGTAGACTTGAGAGGTGGACCATGGTAAGATTTATACATCTGGCATCATCCTCCCTCGCCCTGCGTTGTTGCCATGGCAGGCTGCCTGGGTGAAATGTCCAGGGATAGACAGTAGGTTATGAGGCTGTTGACAAAAGTCATTCTGCACGTGTGCTTGATTGTGCTCGTGCTGGCGTGCACGTGTGTGCGCAAGTGTATGTCTCTGTGTGCTTGTGTGCACGAGAAGGCAGGAAGAAAAGTGAAAGTGTTTACGCAACAGTGAAAGAGAGAGAGAGAGAGAGAGAGAAACCAACCGTTGATATGCCTAACTTACACACCACATAGGTAACCCACACACGCCACAAGATAGAGAAAGCCGGCCTCTTTCTGAAGAAGTTCCGCTTTGGGTTTGAAAAGAGATAAACAAGATTTTACAAATAGAAAGCGCTGTGCCACACTAAAGGTTTCTCAAGGCTAACCGGTTGTTACCTGGTACTGATCATTTGCGGGAAGACAATAAGAGAGCTGGAAGTGAAATTCGCTTTTGGAACTGAATGTGCTGCTAGAGGCTCATCTAGAGCATTAATCGAGGGTCCTTCACCAAAAAAACCACCATGGCATAGCTTTACTTTGTAAGCCTCCTTTTTTTTGGGTACGAAAATATCCTCATCAGAAAGCAAAATGGAATTATAATGAAAACGTAGAATGGGTGTAGCATGTTACAAGGATCCCACAAATTATGGGGTGGTGGGAATTGTTCTAATCCAGCTAACCAGTGCTGCGGGAAGAGAACTGCCATTTTGGAGACGGGGGAAGGACACAGTCATTTCCTGAGTTCATAGGTCACGGGGGATTGTGGGCAAGGTGGTGTTGAGTACAGTATGTAGTGGTCATACTGATAAGGCAACCACCCACCTTCAGTACTTCAGATAATACAGGGGGTTCACTCTAGAAACAGACTGTTACTAGTTTCAGCACCTATGATTATGATTGATAGCATTAGATGGCACAGGGAGATATGAGAGGATTGATGATGCAATGTTGTGTTTAAGCATATCAAAGGAATAGGAATTTTGTGTATTTCCATCATCTTTTTTTTCGCTACACTGTTGTTTTTACAAAAATAGCAATGGATACGTTGACTTTGGCTTCTGACCTTTTAGTAGCTCTAACAATTATTAGTCATCTTAAATATCAGCATAACCTGAAACCTTTTTTAGTTCAAAATGTGCAGAACCTCATTGATGTGAAAAATCAATCTGTAATCTGACGATCGCTCTCAAAAAAAATCCACATCATTCTGTGATCATTCTGGTACGCTGCTTTTCTTGGAATGTGCGCATGGCTCTGTGATTGTTCCCCTTCCTGCAACTTCAGTCCCTTTGTCTCGGCCGCATAGCCGAGTAATCAGGGAATTCCGTCAGCGCTCCTGTTGCTAGCCTGCCCACTTGTAATGCTGATGAATCTGGTATTTTTATGCTCCACTCTCATGTCCCTGTGCATTGACGTAAACAAAAAAAAAAGCAGGCAAGAACAAGCAACCCTTGGAATGCCAGGGCTAAAAAGAGCGTGTGGCATTAGAAGCGTTGAGCACCCGGACGTTGTGATTGCTATGTCCGACATAGGCCGTCAGGGTTCCAAATATAAAGTTCTAAAATGTCAAAGAAAAAAAAATTCACCCAGATACAGATATGTCCGTATGGTGGATGGTGACCTAATGTGTCCTTTTGTATGGATAAACAACCGAAAATAAGCAAAAGTCTTTGATATAACAGAAACTACAATGCCACCCCCCTTCTTTTTACTATTCTCTGCCATACGTTTGATTTATAATGTACCAATGGAAAAGAGCGCACAGTGCTGTTTTGACCCTCTCTGGCGTTCCCATTCTTCTTTTGCTTAGTTTGTGGTTTCCCTGTGTGTTAGGAGTGAAACAACAACAAAACCAGATGTGCTGCTTAGCAATACGTCTGAGTGCTAAAGTTGAACCGAGAGGTTAAACCATGGGCTGTCGGTGTGAACACTCACTGCAGTCTGAGCTTTGCGAAAAGGAGTCGCTTCCATTTTATACCCCCTCTTAAAATAAGCACCCTCCTATTGGCCGACAGTACAGTGGTCATCGAATCACATTTAGAGAGTAACACTTCCTGTACCGTGAAAGATGTTTCCTGTTGATAGTAAACGTAGGGCCCAGGGAGCAGCGAAGTCAAGCGAGGGGTAGGGGGGGTTGTTGAAACTCTGCCAGTGTTTCCCTGACCTCCGCGGCCTTGGCGGAAAAACTGACGGTGTTGTTGAAGTGAGGTGTCTGTGTAAACAAACACACACACACACACACACACACACACCAGGGATCTGCTCGGTATATGACTCATACTTGCCATGTCAGGACTTCCCTGTCCCAACACTGACTTGACAGCAGCAGAACCCGCAGGATTCTCTCACGACTGGTGACTGTAGCTGACTAGTCTTGCTGTGTCTGGCAGCTCATATCACTACCTAGAAGCCCCCTATTACCTGTTATCTCTAACAAAGATGTCCTGCCTGACATCAATTTATCTCTCAGCCACCATCACACTGAAACACACTCACTCACACATGCACAAGCACATAAAAACACACACACACACACACACACACACACACACACACACACACACACACACACACACACACACACACACACACACACACACACACACACACACACACGGTCTCCCACCTGGGTCTGAGGCCTGTGAAGCCTCTGAGCTGTTGACTCCTAATAGGAGAGCGCAGTAGAGTGTAAGCCGAGGGGCCCGATAGCTGTGGCCACAGGTTGTAGGAATGTCTACCGTCTGGAAGGGGAAAATGTGATCAGCTGACATCAGCATATTAGAGGCAGGTTTATCTTTTTTCTTTCCTTTTTTCGGCCTGACTCTCTCTCTCTCCTCCTTCTCTTTCGCTCTCTGTCCCCCTCTCACGCACACAGAGCCAGCTCTCTCTCTCTCTCTCTCTCTCTCTCTCTCTCTCTCTCTCTCTCTCTCTCTCTCTCTCTCTCTCTCTCTCTTTCGCATGCACACACATGCTTTCACGTGAAGAAAAATTACACCTTTTCTTTCAGCTATTTCCTCTGTTTTTGTACATACTTGGGCCTGGGGTACAAGGGGAGACCTTGTGTTTTTCTGCGACAAAACACACTGAGGCCTGTGTAGATGTATGGACGAGGTGAATAGCCCAATTCATCATTTTGGATTACGGGCGTTTTACTCTCCACTGGGAATATCTCTATCTACACTTTAAAGACTGTCTCTCTTCAGTTTAGACCAAATTACAACTCACTCCTCCTTATGACTGATGACTTCTCTGGGGAGTTTGAATTCCGAGAGATTCCATGAAAAGGTCTCGCGTTACCTGAACGCTGTGGTCTGCATTGCACTTGAAGAAATACAAGCGCTCTGACTGTTACGTTTAAAATGTTCACCCACACCTCCCAAAAAAAAAAACAGGTTTATTTTCTTGTCACGATGCAGAATTCAATGGACACATGATGCACAGCCCGCACTGCATCGAGCTTGTTTCAACAGTATCCATCGTTGTTAGGACGCGCTCTCCCTGAGCAACGGGTCAGCCACAGGCACACTCAGTCACATCTCTTTCTCCTCTGCTCTCTGTCACGTACACGTACAGTCACTCTCACACGTTCTCACTCACTCTCAGACACACATGTTGATAGCCACAGGCCCACTTGTGATGTGAACCTTATACTGGCGAGTAGAGTGTAATTACAGAGCAATATACTATTGTGGGAAGGCCATAGCAATCACAAAGACTCAAATAGAAAGCAGAATCAACAGCAGGTACCAGATTCTTTGACACAGTTTTTTTTATTTTTTCCAGCTATTTTCTCCTCTGGTTACAAATCGACACAGTAAATTGTACACAAAAATAATCACTGCCTATATTTTGTTGCCTACAAGAAAAGGTCAGTCAATCCTAAATAGCCACCATGGCTCCCTTCACTCGGTCTATAGCCAGAACAGATGCCACTGTGTTCTTTTACCTGCTAACACACATCATTTCCACAATTTCAGAACGGGGGAAGCTGTTAAATGAGCAGAAACCATGACACCTCCATGGTTCAAAACATCAGACACGATACAGATTTTCTTTCCATGGAGGTGTGTTGTTTTAACTGGTTCGGTCACCTGCTTGGTCACATGAGTTTAGACCTGTTGAGTGGGATTTAGAATACATTGAACAGTTAACAGTTGTGTGTTGACCCTTTGTGAAGTGTGTTTTAATGACACTAACAATCCTGCAGTGAAATAAGATTTTAATTTTAGATAAAAAAAGAAGACATTTATCTGGATAATGTTAGTGAACTTATTCTGAATAATCACCTGTATTGGGCCATCATAAAATTCTAAAATGATCCTGCTGAACTTCAAACAACAACATACACACAAGTTACATGGTGATCACTCAGCTTAACCTGACCCCAGCCAGTGACCTCTCAGAGTCAATAATAGTTCACAGTAACTTCACTCGCGTTGCAATATCTCACACGTCAGCAACAGTTGTTTTTCCAGGCATGTTCAAGGGTTTACACATAGCTTTTGATGAGCAAAATCAGTTACACAGACTTGGAGGGCTTTAGAATTCACTGTCTGGCACTGTGAGCATGATTCTCTCTTTGCCAAAACACTACATATCAACCGTGCCTCAAAGGTGCATTCATTAAGTCACCCATTCATTCCAGCAGGTTCTGTCTACAAACTGTGGCCGACACCGGAACTCCTGCTCAATACTGTATCTTGAAATCACTGCCATTGCTCAATGGCAATTGCTTAAGACACCCCATTCCAAGGAAATGAATGCGTGCCCTTGTTCCAAATATAGTTTTGGTTGCCACCATAGGCAGCCAGTTGGCCTGCCGTTTTTCAGGGTTGTGGGCTTCTTTAATGACTACTTTGATCCCACTCAGGTCTGGCGCTGGTGTTTACGTGGCTATGAGGAAAACCCGTTTCCATTCTCAGTGTAAGACCATTGGGAAGGGATGTCCAGTCTTGTGGCTTGCGCATACGGGACTTTATCCTCTTTCTCATCCCATTATCATACATAGTTGTTGGGCCCTTTATTACTACACTGAGGTCATGGTTAGCTAGGTTGCTGCATCGCTAGGCTGGTAGAGCAACCAGTGGTTAGTGTTAATGGAGAGGGAGAAATGCCTGAAAGGAAGATGAAGTATTTACTTATTTTTTTATTATAGTTAATTATGATTAATTCAGGCGAATTCAAAAGTGTTTATTTTTGTTATTGCCTTATATTTTCACCATAGTTTTAGTACATGTGTTAAAGAAACGTTTAGAGTTACAGTATGAAGTAATTTTGCTTTGTATTTCTTTGTCAACTTAGTTATGCTAAGTAAGACTAGCATCGTCAACAGTTTTATTTAGAATTGTTTATTCAAAGGTTATTCAAAGGTTTTGTTTCAAAATGTCAAATGATATTGACAAGTCAAAAAACAAAGCACCTTCTTCATGAGATGAGAACTGACATTAAAATAAAAATCCTCATTGTATATTTTTTTTATTCACCAAACTTTATCTTTTGTTCACAAAATCATAAAGGGTTTTGATCAACTCAACTTTGAATACGTGATATATGTCACAGGTGCAGAGTAGTTGGTGACTTTGTGTCCATTATTGTACTTTCTAGAATTTCTTTTGTTTATGCGGTATCCTCCATCTTTCTTTGTCAAATCCAAAGCAATTGTTTCACTGCACGCTTTCTGGTTTTATGAACATCTCTGACTCGTTTCCTGAGGCATCAGCATTCTTTACCACATTCCGACAATGGATTAACAGTTCTATGGGCAGACATAATGCAGGAAGAACATCAATTATCAAGGCCAGGGCTCAGAATGTTCTAGAAGAGGAGCTTCTTTTGGCACCATATCACACCTGATGTCAGGTTAGAGTAGTCGTGGTCTGTTTCACTCTGTGGGATCTCATCACACCATTTCATACAGCAGTGAGGATCAGATTGGGGTTTTGATATGGTTTAGTCTGAAATGCATCCCTTTGAGTTAGCCAGCAGTTTGACTTTGATCCCAAAACAAAGTGCATACATTTAGATTTAATTACAATTCACATTATGTTAGGTGTTTATGTGTGGTTCTAATGAAAATAAAAATCTCAAGCAATCTTTCACCCCCCAACTACTTCCTGTTGCATTGTCGTCAATGTTAAAGAAACATTACAAAAAGTAGTTAGCTTGGGTGTGATTTCTTCACCATTACAATGTATAGGAACGAAATGGTGCTCAGACATAAATGCAAAGCCTTTACAACTGACGAGTGCTTCACCTGTTGTGTTCAATGCTTGCTTTTGCTAGTTTGACATGTTCACAGAACATGTCAATAAGTGTACACCTGATTTTTTTTTTAAACATGTTCTACTCCAATGGTTAGACCAGAGCATGACTAAGGCCAAGACAATGTGATGGGAACCGTTTCAAGTGAGTGGACTTAAGACAACTGTACTGTTGACAGAGTGAGTCACTATCCTGGGCTGCTGTTTGTACTGCACTCCTAAATCACAAGTGCACAGCCATGTGACCAGGTGGATAAGCAGGGGCCTGCGATGTACACATACACATACACACACACACACACACACAAACATTAAGATTCATGATGCAGCACTGGGCATGAATCTGCTTGTTTTTGTGTGTGCGTGCACACCTCTGGCCATGTGTGCTAACAAATACGATGGCTTGCCTGTGTCAATCAATCAATGCTCACACACACACGGCTCTGTTCGTGAATGTAAGCATCTGCAGGAGAGTGAGCGACCAGAGGAGATAGGGTGAAGAAATAAAACGGCCGTGCCACATTGGGTGTCTTTGCCTGGGCTTGCCCGCTGGCCCTTGCAGCCCCGTGTGCTGGATGCCCAACCTGTGCCAGTGAGAATGAGTCAGGCCGCATTGCCCTGTCCACCCAAGCGGCAGTGACTCACGCTGCAGAAAGAGCACCAGGAATGCCGGCTCTCTCATCACACTGCCAATCAAACTTTCCCATGGATAAAACCTGGATCATTATGTGAGGTTGAAACAAAAAGGCGTATGACACTGTTTTCTTTTGGCGTACTTACTGCCATGGCATTTCAAGAGTTTCTCCAGACCTCTCCCTGCCTACCAATTTCTTTATTCTGTGTCTTCTTGCTTGTCACTCATTTTTTCCTTGGGGCGTCATGAGTCAACATGGATCTGCGCAGTCCAGACGAAACACACTCTCATCTTGGCAAGCACGAAGAAATGCCGTGGGCGTCAGACGGGACAGACAGACTGACAGACTGACTGAACGACTGACTGACTGACTGGCAGCCACCTTGGTGCCTGACCAAGGGTTATAACCCAGGGAGACAGCAGGTCCCATCACCGATGCAATGCACCACAGACTATATGGTCCTGTTTTATCTCTAGCCAGCCTGCAGCGTTACAGTACTTTAGTCCAATGTTTTTACGACAAACAGAATAAGCTGGCCATAAACACAAAGTGAGTGACTGATAACTGCACTCTGTTGAAGGATGGCCTCTCATTAGTGAGTTTTATTGGTCCTATGTCCCCAGTGAAAGCATGTCGCTGCTTCCCCAGAGAGTAAACACTACTTGGGAGGCCATGGAGGCCACAAGGAGCCGGGGTTTGAGCATGGACGTGTCCTCACCCAGGTTCTGCAAACTTCTGAAGCCTCTGTTGCAAGGAGCATTAATTGGCCATAGGCTATCTTGTTTGCTTACTCCACGGCCCAGTTTGATTAACGAGAGCATTTATCTATGGGAGAAGGATAAGATTCGGTGCATTCTGTTATTATCAGTAGAGTATTGCTTCCATTAGTGGATAAAGGGTACAGATATATGTTTGTGGACATGTTGAGACAAACTGTTTTTAAGATCCTAATTAGCTTTTTTTTTTGGTCATGTAAGAAAGCGTACCAAATGTAAACGTGAAAAATTAGGAACATGTTTATTTTAGTTCAATCTAGGGAAATAGGAACGGTGGCAAGTTGCATTTACAGTGCAACCTTACTGTTTGCAGCCGAGGTCGAGTCTGTGTCCAAACACCTTTTTCCTAAACATGTCTGGAATGAAAGTCTTGAACATTCCTTTAGTGCCGAATTTAACCCTCGCATCTCCTGTTTCACCTGCTCCATAGACCCACCTGAGAAAGCTCAGTCCCGGCCAATGAGAAACCCAGCGACGACGACACGACCTGACCCCCTGGAAACAAAGAAAAGCTCTTAAAATTATTGAAATATTTGAAATGCTCCTCGACACAAAAGGAAAGAAAAACAGAGCGGTTGAGTGAGAGACGGGAGGGCTGCGCTGACCCCTGGTCGACCAGCGAGAGGAGTTCTAATCCAGGTTTACGTTGACCTCACTCAACAGCTTGTCAGGTGAGGACTGACAGGCTCGAGTACCCGGAACGTTGTCCTCTCACCTGGAAACATCAAGGCGACCTCGCGGTGACCCTGCAGGTGCACGGTGACTCCACGTGACATGTCTTGAGCCTCAAACAGCAAGGTGAGAGGAGAGAGGAGGCCAGGGGACTTCTTGTTTAAATCCAGAGCTGTTTTTTAGAGCAGAGGCAGGGTTAGAAGAATATGTGTACGCGCTACGCATAGACATCCACTTTTGTTTGGTTTGCTTTTCGTCTCTTTGTCTCTTTGTCACTTATCTTTCTTCATGGTAATAGATTTAGATTTAGAGTTGCTTTAAACAATTTCTAAATACTTTGAAAATACTTTAAAAATTATTATCTTAAAAAATGTGTTTGCATTTTTCTTTTACATTACTGAAGGTTATAGTTTCTGTGTGGTTTTACTTAAGCTAGGTTAGGGTTTGTGAACATAACTAACAAAAATAAAGCTTTTTGGATCATGTCTACAATCAATATTTGGACATGTTTTTGCAGTCATTGCATACCACAGTGCGTAGGTGTGTTTTTAAGCAATGTTGGATAGGCTTATAAAACTATTACTACATTCCATATCTCTGTTTACCTGTCAGATGAGGTCTCATTGTCAACCACACCCTAAAGCAGTGTTTTTAAAGACAAACAAAATATAAATATGCGGTTGAAGCTCTGTGGCAGAGTTATGTTATTACTTGTGAAATCAACGTCAACGAGAGACAGCTTCGTTAAATGAGTTTCACTTGGTATTTTGAGCATAACACCTGCGATGTCTCAGATTGTAGCTTGTACAGTATTGTATAGTCTAAACAGAAATAATTACAAAAAGAAACCAAAACAGAAACACAATCTGGTATCAGGAGAGAGTTACGGATGTCAAATAACAAATTATACACATGCAATATGCATTTTGTGAAAACACATGATGCAAACGCACATGGGATATTTTATTTCAAGCTGGCTGTCCGTACCGATAGAGCGTTGCCTTTTCATAAGTTCTGTAGATATAAAGACAGCTTTATTGGGAAGGTAATTGAATTGCCACGTTGGAACAGTCTAGCAGGAGAAGTATAAAACATTGTGGAGAGAGAGAGAGAGAGAGAGATTAAAAATGAGAAAACGGGCCTGGATTGGGACCCTTGAAATTACAAAGCACAAAGCCTACAGTTTCACTAGATGAGTATCTTGAAGCAACAAGACAACCAATAAGACAAAGTCACCTTCATGATTTGAGAGTTTCTTTATTTTAGTAAAGCAAGTGGTGGTCTATGCTTTGCTGCAGTGAATTAGTGCCCTCTAGCACCTGGGCGTTACGCCCTCGTTTTTATGTGTGTGTGTGTGTGTGTGTGTGTGTGTGTGTGTGTGTGTGTGTGTGTGTGTGTGTGTGTGTGCATGAAAGAAAGACGAGGGTTGGATGGACAGAGGTTTTTTTTAGGTCAAGTGCTCGGTGATAACCCAACTATGTTAAGCGCAGATAGGCAGACCGACGTACGTGCTGTACTCGTACGCTACCTCTGCGCATGGAATGAGCTGAAAGGAGGCTGATAGTTATAAAGCTGAAACTCAACTTGACATTTGTTTTCCTAGTCACCAACACCTTCTTTTTTGTGGAATAGATTGTGGAATATCAGCGTCTTCAACACAGGTGCTATTTGCCTATAGCGCTTGTTGGTCTAAGCATGATCCCTATCGGCGTATCTGTTATCCCTGCAGCTCTCTGAAACCACAAAGCTCATTATTTCATCATCTGTGATGTTAGCTTTTAACTCCCCATCAGCACACTCCTTCAGCTCGAGATGGTAAATATTAATGTTGCCCATGCTGCTTAGTTGATCGTGTTTTTATTTTTTGCTTGTCTTGTATAAACATCCTTTTTACATTACTAACAATTTTCCAGTGATTAAGAAATCTCACCTGAAACACATTAATGTTATTGTAGAGAATCCCCTGTGAATCTTACATTTTTTTTGTTTTACAGTTTTGCTTATATAACGATCCCAGAAGTTCATTAATCCTTCCTTTCAGCTGCCATAAAGTTGGAAACCGCTGCAAATAATGTTTTATTTTTGGCATCTCAACATTCATTTTTTTTTTTTTTTACAGTCGTTTCAATTATCTGCCTCTAAGCTGTAATCCTCCACCTATTCTCTGCTCATATGCCCTCCTCCCCTCCTTCCATACCCTCCATCTCAGGTTGCTCGTAGCCCAGTAGGATGGTGGCCCGAGGGCCGCCGCCAAATCCTCAGTCCAGACGTCTGCTGTGGTCTGGGCCGCCTCATCGGGAGTCCTCCATCCATTGTTCCTCTGGTCCCGCATTGTTAGGAGAGCTCTGTATTGTCCCCTGGAGTGGAGCTGAATTGGCTGTGTGGGCCACCAGCCTGTCAGAGGGGGCTGAGAACCCCTCTCTACCTGTTTTAAAGGAGGGCATTGGAAAAAAGAAACGAACCAAATAAACATGAGTGTCCTTGGGGGTTGTTTGTGTGTGGGTTATTCCTCTAGGTGGTCAGAGCAATCTTTGAATAGTGATGCCGCCTGTGTTGGTGTGCTGTCTTGACAGTTGACAGGACTCTTCAACAGTTACAGACATCCAGCCCATGTAACACATGCATAAAAGAGAAAGAAACATACACACAGACAAACACACACATAAATAAACACACACACACACACACACACACACACACAAACACACACATAAATAAACACACACAGACACAAACACACACACACATGAACACACGAACACACACACACACACACATGGATACACACAGTACTAATCCCTACTATCAATGTTACATACAGTAATGTGAATTATGGTTCCCACTCCAAAAATATTACTAGTTAGCAAACGGCGAGGAACAACTCGTACAGAAAGGGTCTGCCAAAAGTGTTTGTGCTATTTTTGTTTTTGCCCCCTGGATTAGTTGTGCAGCCAGATATGCAAGGGGACACTTACAGTCACGCAGATCATCTCTTAGGTGTCCAGCAGAAGAAAAGCGCAGTGAAACTTGTGGAATCAAGTAACAGAAACTCACAGGGAATCATGCTCGATAATGAGTGTGAATGAGACAGGACCTTTTGTCAGGTGGCATTGTGTTACATGGGAATGGGGACAGCAGGAAACCCAGCTTTTGTCGAACCCATTGTTTGTGTTATTGTTGAACTAACACACATACACACGGTTTACCTCATACACAAGGGACACTTCAAAGGCCAATCTGTGCAGGTAAGGAATGAAGCCTCTGGCTTCGGAGAGGAGCCAAATTAGAAGAAGCATACGGGAACATCAACACCGAGACAGCGGAAGCGACAACTCAAGTCTTTCATCTCCAAGACCAAGCCAAATGGAATAGGGAGTTCTCACAGGAAATCACAATCACTAACTTCAGGACTCTAATTGAATGTGTGATAAAGCCAAAACTTTTCAGATTATGCTAGCACTAAGCTATAGTTTTTTATTTACAGTAGCTGCATTAAATTAATCTGGAAGACTCCAGGTGAAATCCCACAACTTTATGCAAATCCACTGATATAAATATTTGTCCCCAAACAAAGCTAGTCTTCACATCAGGCTCAGGGCAACTACAAAGAAACATTTCTTTAGGTCATTCAAATGAAGCCTATCAATAAGGTCGGATCCCATCCCAAATTATTTAAAATATATGTTTTTACACGTTTACAGTTGAATTGTCCTCGACAATGACACATCATAAAACACAACGGCGTAATTTATAACTAATGAGAGGGTAACAGGCTTACTCTTTATTTATACTCTATCTCCCTCCTTCACACCTAACCATTGACCCTTGTTATATTCCAGCACCTCAGGTGAACTCATCACCTCTTTCCACATGACCATCCATAATTGCAGAACCTGAAGCCCAATAGGTGTGCTAAAGGAAAAGCTGTCTAGCTCAACCGTCAATGCTTCTAAAGGATTATATGTGGGTGAGGTGACATAGTATTTACAGCGCTATGCCGCATTTCAATTAACTAATAGTTCAGTTAAGTAAAACTGTTTATCTTCTAAATATGGAAAACTCGATTCATACAATTTACCAAGAAAGTAAACAATAAGGTTGCTTCACAATTTAATAAAAAATCTTTTTCATCCTACAAACTTTACAATGTAATAGTTTATATCAATATATTTTCTCTATCCTCTCAGCTAAAGAAAAGAGTAATTATTATCTATTATCAAAGGATAACAGTGGCATAGGTGATTAGTGGTCACAGGACTTAGTGAATGCCAACTCTTTAATTACACCAAACACTGTTTGGAGTAAATACTGTGTCATCTGATAGCATCTCTGCTTAAGTAGAAACCCCCCACTCCCAGTTTACTGTGGACGGGCCTGCTTGGAGCCATTGACCCTAAGGTCACGCACTTTTCAAAGTAATCAGGAATAACAGCCGAGTTATTATGATTTGTATGGAGAAATATGGGATGTAATGTGTGTGCAACAGCTATTTTCATAGAGACCTAGCTACATTTATTTGATCAATAAAATACTCAAAACAATCAGTTAGATCACAATTGGGAAAATAATGTACAAAAGAATATCTCTGTTTTTGCAATAACCTGCCATTTACATTGGACCAACCCTATTGAATTGGTGCCATAGTATTAGGGCATTGCAGACACGTTTTAATCATTTCAATGGAACCGTTCCATGCATGCCACTGTGACTGATCTCTTGTCTGAAGTTCTTGGCCAATAGACGCATCCTGTTTTGATTGGAAATAAGGAAGAGCTCTCTGTAGTCGGGCCTGTCCTCTTAGTCCCGCCCTTCCTCTTTTACATTGTGTGAACATCTTGCCGTGCAGAAACGTTTGGAATCTTCCCGAGTGATAGCTGTTAACAAATCCATCTTTGACATTCCATGGTTGTGGTTTGCAAACGGTGCGAAAACCTTTCCATAGATATGCGTGTGGTTGCAGTGCAGGCACCTTTGTTTTTTTTGCCAAAACGGTATGACTCACCTGGGGCGTGTCCCTTACCAAACTTTCCATTCACCATAAACACAAGAGGGGAGTTTGGTGGAGTTCACCTGGGACTGTTGTTCTCATTAGAAATAGTGGGCAGCTGAGCAGGTCAAGCGTGTTCCTCACTCGCTTGTCTTTTATAAAGGAGTAATTACATGTTCACATTCTTTGCAGCGTGTATAATAAACCGCTCGCTATGTCATATCATTCATGGCAAACATGGCGGTAAACATTGAATACAAGCCGGCTTTCCAGTAACATAATAGATCAAATGTTGCTGACATTGTTGTGTACATGATAAGGTATAAGATATGGCTTACAGGGCATGTTCATGCCAAACTGTAAAACACTGTGGCACTAAATCAATATTTTCCTACCTTAGATTAGATTTAGTGGAAATGTTGGAAAAGTTAAACATCTGTAGGAATTTTTTTTCCCGTATTTATTTCTTATTTAGTCAAAGAGAAAGTACAATGAAAGTATCCTTTCCAACAAAGCTTGTCTTTTAAAAAACTTGCCCTCGTTTTCTTTGGATATCAGAGTAACCTATATGTAAAACTACATTCTAGACCTCACACAAGTCACATGAATTCACCAAACTGAGCACGTGGGGCTAACTGCTTTCCACGACCTTTGTGTCTGACGATCATCTGGGACATGAAGAGTAGAGCTAAATGGAAGCTGAATTTTGTCCATCAGAACACAAGTCAAGAGTCAAGACAGAGAAATGCGTCTGAGTTCACTTCTTCAACAGCAGGAGTCATCTCTATTTATTCTCCACTACAGTTGGCACCAATTGATTCTGCATGTCTTACAGAACAATCGTTGAAATTATGACATTGTAGTACCCAAGTCAGTAACTCTCCGTATGTTTTGGTAGGTATGACAGGATAGCTCTACAACTGAAAAGTTGTAAATATTGGCTATAATAGTAGGCTGTGCAATAACGATGCATCCTACAAACATCACAATGTAGAAGCACTGAATGTTTAAACTGCATATACCAATACCATATTCCCTAGTGTTTGTCCAGTCTGGAGCCTTCTATTGCCATATCGGCTACTGTACTTGTTTTTGTGAAGCATTTCTGAACAGATGGATGGTGGAATTTAATGTGTTTTACAGTTGGATACAAACGCCTCAGAAAGATCCAATTTCAAAGCTGGACAATGAGGTTACAGCTGTTAAAAGTCTTCATAGTAAAACACCCTGGCTTGTTCTACACAAGCAGAAGTCAAACATTTACTGACCCTAAAAATAAATGTTTTCTGCAGATTGTATAATTACATGGCGGGGAGCACGGATGCTAGTCGGTAACGTGATGCCTTTTTTGTGTGTTTGTGAAGGGAAGGGGTTGCGGAAAGGGGAGGGAGATGGGGTGGGGGAGTTATGGTATAATATAATTAAAATAGGATGGCCTTCACCAGACTCAGCTTGTTATTGTATATTCAGCCTCAGAACGATGGCTGTTAAAAGTACAGACTTGGGAGAGGTTCAAGGAGAATTCATATAATATTTAACTCAAAGATTCTGTGCATTCAATCTATTTAAAAATATACAGTATTGGTGGCCTGTCAAGAGATTAGTTGTAGCTGCATGCCTGTGGCATGCGTAGGGTATTTTCTCAATAAAAATGGTCAATGTAGTAAATCCGTTTCAGGTAGACATTCTACTGTTGTTTTTCACTTCCAACCATGATGGTAGGCACTGACTGGCCTTTGACTTTTTGCGTTTCTGTCGAGGTATTTTATTGAAGTGGCTGGCTATTTGCCCTCACATTAAACGCCGTGGAATGTGTCCCTGGGTTTGCTGAGGTTGTTTTGAAGTGCGTTCAAAAAGCCGTGTGTGCAGAAGGAGCTCATTCACATCTCACAGGGACTCAATGGCTTCATTTGTCCCAAAAAATAAACACTCACCGTAGAGGCCCTCAAATACAGCCTTTCAAACATGGAGACCCCCCTGGCCATCCATCTTATCAGACAATGAACGCATTCCTCTTCAGCGGCAGATACGTTGCGCGACAGAGGCACTTTACACACCTGAACAAATCAGTGAACAACACAAATGTCGGACTAAGCTCTGCATTGCGAACCTGGTGTTCATAAAGGCTGAACTTGCATTGGAAGGTAGATCGTACACATATTTTTGATTCATTCCTACTCTACATACTCTATCATAAACAATGTATAGTAATAATGCACAATTTTCTGTTGACTTGAAAAGGATTTTTATTCTTAGTTATCAATAATAACAATATAACTTTAGTTATTCCTGTGAATACAAACTTGCCAAGTAAAGAAGCTGTGTTTGTCTTACTATCTACAATGTATCCGTCTTCTTTGAAATCAGCCTGATCTGTGTTTGGGACACATGCCGACTCCTCGTGACGTTCAGGTACTGTACCTGGTCTTTCAAGGCCCTGCCAGTATAACAGGTACACTCTTATATAACATACAGTACACAAGAGGCCTTCGAAGCAGGGAGGATTATTAGGGCTTAGCAAAACAAAGAAACTGGTATGTGCGGTAAAAACAAATAAATAAAAAGATATCACCCTGAGTGGACGTCTGCATCTGATACTACCTCATCAAAATACAGAAACTCCAAAATATCTTTTTGCCATGCAGGTTCCCATCATGACATGGTGAGTGATTGGCACACTGTGCCTTTCGAAGCATTCCCAGTGGAAGTGCGTGTGTTTGTGTGTGCGCGCGCGCGCGCGTGTGTGTGTGTGTGTGTGTGTGTGTGTGTTGTGTTTATTTGCCTAACATGTCTTTCATCTTCTTGTATGATTACACAGATACAGTCTCTGTAAAAAGAACAGCACTGTTAACACCCTGCAAGAAAAAATGGTGATGAGATTCCAGATTGACTTAACTTCAAATAATGAAGAGAAAGGTTATGTGAGCACAGTAAGCCATTTTATCTTGGAAGAGTCTTGCATTTTCAAACCTATACTTGTAAAGTTTCTGTAAAATTCTCCTCTAGAGTTGATGGTTAAACAACATCCCACACAAAGGATGTGTCAGAGATAACATACACTCGTTGCACTCTTGCATAGCTAGACTTTTAGAGCCATGACAATAAACATCTGCACCCTGTTCATTGATTGATTGCCTTGCGGGACAACCTAAGTCATACTCTGCCACACCTCCTTTGAGTTATGACAACCTCAGATATGAGACGCTTACGTTAAAGTAATGACTGGAGCCAGCAAGTTTTTAGGAAATATAATATCTGTTAGAGATAAGAAAAAATATATGTTTATAATATTTTTTAACTATATATTATTTTTACTTGACATATGGCTACAATACATTAGTCTGACTATCAGAAAGCCCTCCTGCTCACATTCTCTATGTAATATTCTAAGTTCTGTTCAGTGCTTCTTCTCCATGAGAGATGAGAGCCATTTATTATTACATGAAAAATCTTTTAAAACCACAAAAGCATCATTTTCGAGATGACTATCTTTTCATGACATTAACCCCCCCCCCCCCCCCCAAATAATACATTAAAAAGCAGATTCTCTGTTGTAACTCTTTGCCTTTGTACTGTATCGACATTGTTTAAGTTTGCCCCCATCAACGTGCAAATCATACAAATTGCAGGGAGGGTTGGGTATGTTGTGTTATGTTGGGTATAATTTCAATGGAACATGTTACTGTTTTTAGAGTGTGGCGCGGTTAGCGGGGGTAAGCGTAGCCAGCCGCTGGGGCCCTCTGTATCCTGATTGTCTGTTTGTGCAAAGAGACAGGGCCTTTCCACTGGTTGTGACCGTCAGGTCTGATGTGGCCGACCGCGCTACCCTGATGATGGGACTCTGAGTGTTCCTTGACCCTGACCATAACGGACCAAACTTTTAGCCGCTGTAAGAAAGTTTACAGCCCCTCTGGAATGCTGCCGTTATTAGTTTTCCTTCGTCCTTCGAAATACAGGAGGAAGACGTTTAGCCATTAAAAAAAAGAAAAAAACATTGTAGCTAACCGTTCTCCGGAGGAAATGGTCTGCGCTGTAGTTGTTGCCGGGTGTGTAGGAGGGCGGTAATGGAGGATTAGCAGTGAATGGGGAAGGGTGTTGCAATGAGGTCTTATGATCTAAATTGGACAGAAGTAATCAACCCATTTGACTGATGTCTTCCTCTGTCCTCCACCTACTCCTCCAATTCCCAGCCATTGCTAAAGAGTGTCCGTCACTCCAGTTCCCTCAGACCCAGTGGTAGGGTCCAAAACATGGCTTTTGTATTTTTTTCAAATGTCTGACTCATGTATAAAAACAATCTATTGTATTATTGTCTCTACAGGTATGTACAAAGACAATAGTCTTATGCACTAGGTTCTCACGAGTAATGTTTGTACAAAAAAAATCACGTTAAAATAAAGCAAGTTAATAGCAGCGGGGCTGAGGTCTCCCTTAAAATATATCTCCGGCAGGATTTGTTTAAACCAACGTGTGCTAGTTTGGAAGTTTGAATGTGACTCGCTAAAATCAACCCCAAATAAACTCAAATTGCTTGATATATTTGGTTTGAGTCATAGGGGTACATTTAATGGGGTTTGTAAGAGCTAAATAGAGCTAAGGGTCAACGCAAAAAAGTGAGGCTGATTTTGGCTACGGTCAGCCTAACATCTGTTAAAAACTAGGAACAGTGGATCTCTCTCTCTCTCTTTCTCTGTCTCTCTCTCTTTTCCTCTCTTTCTCGCGGAAGGAGAGTAACAGGTGGTATTGCCGTTCCACAGTCATCCCAAAGCTCTAGATTGGTAGGGAAACTTCTCATAATAGATTAGGTAGAGGGCCTCCTCTAACCTTTGACCTTTGACACCTAGGAGACTGTTAAAAACGGGTTCTTTTGGTCCTTTCAGACTGAAAGTTTTTTTTGAAGTTTGGAGATAAAGATCACTGAGATTAGTGCAGCTTGCATTGGGGTGGGGTGGGGGTGGGGGTGGGGGTAGTGTTGTCATTGAGGGTCTTGGGGCTAGCAAAGTACCGTGGATGATCATATCTGATGTGGAGGATCAAAGAGAATGGACATCGGCCCTGAGGGATGCTGTGGGTTCTCGCTGCTTCTCGCTCCTTTAGTTTCTGTATGTGAGTTTGCTTGTGTGTGTGTGTGTGTGTGTGTGTGTGTGTGTGTGTGTGTGTGTGTGTGTGTGTGTGTGTGTGTGTACGTGTGTGTGTGTGTGTGTGTGTGTGTGTGTGTGTGTGTGTGTGTGTGTGTGTGTGTGTGTGTGTGTGAGCGCATGTGTTTGGAGACATGCATAACTATGTGCGTAAATGAACAGCTTGGCCTTATCGCTATCTACAATATTTGATCTCAGAAACAAGGTTAGACATATCCTCTAGGTCTGCTCAATTATAAGATCTGCTTTCTAAAGCGCAGAGAAAAACATTGCACAATCTGTCGGCTTCTCTCGCCAGAGTGAAATCTCACAAGCAATTTATCTATATACGCCTTCCCCACTAAATAGCACTACAAAGCGGATCTCTGACTTACCCTTCGATTAATATGGGCAGGATATCCTGGGTAGTTAAGAAGTACTTCAGATATAACTAATATTGTCCTACCCAGAAGCGTGAATCAGCAAGGCGTCCCATAAATGCAATGTCATTGCCAGACAGGTGTTCTTGTCTGGATGACTTATACAATGAGATATGTATCTCACCATTAAATCAATTTGGTGAAGACACCTGGACTGATGCAGTCATGAAATTGAATGATGAAAACCTCTGGGTGGCAGTTCAAAGGGCCACTGTGTAGATGGTAAGATAGTGATCACACGCACAACAACTTTTACTTTAGTTAGCAGACAGGTGGGAACAGACAACATCTGCTCTAGACACTGGCAAGTGCCAGAGAAAAGAATCCATTTACTGTAACCGAAGTTGAAAAGGTCACTTGATTGAGAACTTTTTCACTCACTGCAACCCATTTAGACAGTTTTTTTTAAATATAGGTACATTATGGCGAGTTTATATGACATTATATTGTTGAATCACTTTGATCTTAAATACAACACGTACTGTTGGGCCTAAACCGTTTAAAGTGCCTTTATTTGTGCATTATTTTCTAGACTGGTAGATATGCTGGTACTATGTAAAATCAATTCTGCTTAAGGAAGATTTTAGGAATTTTTTCAACCCTGTTTGTTGCTTAGACATGCTGTGCTTATCCAAACCCATTGATCAGTTATTACAGAGTTTATCCAAAGCAGAACACTCCCTCCTCTAATGGGGGCTAGTAAATGAGTCAGAGTAGTCGTGGAGACCAGGTAATCTCTGTAATCGCTGTTTTTGTAGGCAGGTGTTGCGTCCTCATGTCTGCACATTTCATCCCACACACTGGCTTAAAATACGCAGACTGAGCATTGGCTAAAATTCCTTTCATGCACATGTACGTGTGCGACACAAGAGTCGGAAGCGGTAGGTGTGCTGCACCTTTTGATACATTTACACACTGGTCGTTGTTCTCATCAGACGATGTGCCTACCCTAACCCTAACCCTAACCCTTGACTGGTCAGATCAAACATCTGGGATCACTACTATGCCCCTTTAATAAATATGGGATATAGGATTAAATATAGGGTGCTATGTTCAATAAGCTCAACACAAGTACACGTCTCCACTTAAAAAATGGCTTTTGTAAACAGATCCGTGGAGACCCTTTAATTGAACCTCAGACACATGTCCCTCAAATAAACTGTTCCTGGTCTAACCGTGTTCATATGGAATAAAAAATCTATTTTCTATCTCCTCTTGAATTTTTAATTCATGTTATTGTATAACCTATCATGTGACTTCCTTGACCAAACTCCTCTTGCACATTATACCAGGGAAATCATGTAGAAAGCATGATTCATAGGTTGTGATAACCAACACAAAGCGTACAGGTCACACTAAATGCCTTCCTAACCCCCGCACCCCTGACCCATGGGAATGAGGTTTTCCCGGGGAGGTTTATTTTTATCAACGGCGGGTGATTGTGGCAGCGAACCATGGCAAAGCTGTAAGAATGAGTGGTCTTGGCAGAAAAAAAATGGGGAGCAAAATTATAGAGTGCGAGAGTCGTGTGTCTTCTCCTTCCCCTCCTCTCAGAGCTGATGTTGAGGGTAAATAGTCACTGGTTACTGGTTTCTTTGGAAACTCTGAGCCTATGGGGAGAATTCTCATCACCTGTCTGACTACAGATGCTTTTCTCAATGATAATGACAATTCAGTGTTTTTAGCTGTTGTTCATGAAGAGTTATTTTTTTTTTGATAATCTGTGATAGGCTGTTTTTCTCAGGGTTTATTCAAAGCACTTCATTATGTGTATATTCTGTTTAAAGCCATATTTTGAAAAAACAAAACAAAACAGCTGTCTAAAGAGATTCTGAAAACCACTAACCTCTACCAAGTCTGCTGGGATTTCCTCAGCTATGTACACATGGATCGCTCTGTGATTGTTGTCTGATTTCTACAATCATATCCCAGCAATCTCCTTGCATAAAGGATAGCAAATGCTCACGGTAAATGTCTGGAGAATGACACTGATGTCAAACACATGTTTCGCTTCAGACCAACAGAAATAGACAACTCTATTTAGAGGGATGGTTTGCATGCAGGCTCCAAGGTCTGATGTTTGCAATCTGGAAGCCACAGTGGGTTTTTACATGATCAGTAATTCAAAAAGTGGTCGGCCAAAGAATTTATCGTGTGCCTCTTTGTTTTGCTGTTGCCATGCACTTGTGCTAAAATATAATTTGGTTTAGAAAAAACTGCATTAAGAGAGCAGAAACTATGTGGGACCCCATCCAAGCCTATCAAATGTCCAGAGCTACGACTGAAGGGAAAACAGAAATGTTTTCAGTAGCAAAGAGGGAAACCCAAAAGCGATCTTGTGGACATTCAAAAATGAATTAGGGGTTTCTGACAAGTGACTCTATGTGTATTGCAGCTGTTCACGACCGTGAATATCTCCAGCTGTGGATTTAGTAGTGTTATAAATGGCATAAATAGTAATTGAAAAGATGACTACAAGTGCTTTTGGCCACCCGACACTGCTATAGCTCTGTGAATGTCATTACCAAGAGTGCAAGGTGTCTCTGGGATCACCGTGTTGTGTAGCACTCGTCTTTCTCAGAGTATGAAAAGAGGGCTTAAATGTTCAAAAACACTTACATGGAATAATCCTTTGAACTTTCCACATCCAAAAGCCAGGTGTCACAACTGCCTCCCTGTAGCCTCAGACAAGACAGACAAGGATTTTCTCTTGTATTGTGTCAGTAGAAAAATACTTCTCGATTTCCATGCCGCCTCAAGCTACGCTCATTGTGAATATTTCTTTCACAGATAGACAAAAGTTGAGGGCTTCCTTTAGTTTGTCTTAAGCGGATGCGGTACTTATAACTAAGGCAACCATTACAAAAAGTGCCTGTGATCTTTTTTAAGTATATGATAACAGAATAAATGTTGTGGACAAAGACTTTCTTCTTTACTTGCCATGTGTCACCGCTAGCTATTTAGAGAGTGTTTACTTGTTGGATTGATGATAGCTGTGAAAAATGAGCCGTTGAAGCAAAACACTTCTCATTTTATTTAGTCATTAGCCCCAGGTTGTACAGGGAAACTACCACAGTGTGCAGTTTTCCCCTGTAATCCCTGCTAAGACACGGGCATGTTGTGGCATAGTAAACCTGCAGGAGAGAAGAGAGACTTGCATATGAACATACTGAAGAGGTTTATGGAAATACTTCCAAGGAGCCATCCTGTCCTTATTCCTGAAAAGAGATTATTTACCGTTTTGAGCCATATTGCAAATTAAGCCATGAGGGACAATTCAGTCTACCTGTCATTATGTTATAATTAATGTAATCGCACACTGGCAAAGGTGGAATGTTGCATATGTAGAATCACACAGTGGGTAGTGTTGTACCTGTTCTACACTGCGTCACTGGCGCCAACTGTATCTACTGAGATGTCAGACTTTGAACACTGCTTGTGAGTTGGTTTCTATGGCAACATCACACTGTACCTTATATGGGCCTTAGTGGGGAGTAAATACGGCAACAGTGGGGAAAAAATTTCTACCGTGCACTTTAACCCATTGGCACAACACGTTAATGACCCAACGCATGAGATTGCATGAGTATGTGACCTACTGTCACGTATTGATATTTCCAAAGAATGTACTCCTTCTGATATGTGGGGTCATGCTGCAATAAAACATAAGACTGGGGTTCACCACCTATTTTCAAAGGCCATAAAGATGAACACTCAGCTATAAGAGTATCAAACAAATATTGTCTCAATGCTCTAATTTCTACATTAGAGAATAGAATTTCCCTTACCCTGAAGGAATGCCCCAAGAACCTCACAGGGCCCACACACCAAGGCATAAAACATTTGAGTGTTTTTCTACTGGTGTAGCAGCTATTTCAGGTTACTGTGGGAGTTGTTTCGCACCCTCTATGGCAGGGGTAGGCAACCAGAATTACAATCGCCGCCTTCTGCTCTATGGCTTCCCCCCACATACAGAAGTAATACAATACCTTTTCTCTCGTTAACTGTCTCCTCTCCAAATGACGCATCAACTACTTATCTTTCATGAATACAGGTGAAAGAATTCCCTCGGATGATTATAGGGGCCAACGGTACGCACTGTTATAGAAGAACAGCCTTGTTTGATGTCACAGAGAGGGAGCAGAGTCCTGGCGGATCACGCAAGCTTGCAAGGGTTTCCCTGGTTGCTAGGCACCGGGTTTCCTTGTGGATAAACATGGGGGTTCCGCGTGGCGCACCTGTACGTAAGGACAATGACGACAAGGTGAGTGCCACGCTGTGTAACCAAGTAGAACGGGTTCAGTCTGTATCAGTTGCTTCATCCGACTGTTGAGTAACCATGACTATGAATATGATGTATTTACATTGAACCGGAAACCGACCATATAATACAACGGCAAGAATCCTGTTATAACACTGGTTCTATAACACCTGTTGCCAGGTAATTATTGCAATACACTTCTCGCGATAATTCACTAAAGGTTGAAAATGTTTGTGAAGTAGGGACACACTGTTTTAAACCTTGAGATTTCTCACCAATCTAACTCATTGCATCAAGGTAGAGTCTCATTAATGTGACCTCCTCAACATGAGCCAAATACTATTTCCCATGTTCTACAAAGCATCACAGCAGAAAAAGAGGTCAGGTCAGCAAGTCACTGGTCTTGGCTCAGGTCAGTACTGTGGCTCAGAGCTGGAGCTGTCTGTGGCTATAGGCTGAGAGTGAATAAAATAAAACAAGAAATGAATAAAGTGGAAATGGCAGATGCAAAATATACCACCTGGTTTCAAATGCCACCATTAATCTCTGCAATTGCAGAGATGTAAGTACATTGGACAGGAATAATCTGGGGGGTAAATTGGTTCTACTACCACATTGCACATACCTGTCACATACCCTCAGATCTCCACTAGTGCATCAAGAGTAGGGGCAATGGGGTTGTCCCACTCTCCTGGTCGACGTAAGAGTAGGAGAAGAATTCACAGGGGAATGCTACTCTCTGACACACCTCCAGACAGTCATTCATAGGCTCAAGGAGTGCTTTGTTGACAGATTATACTCTGTGATTACCATGGTTACCTAGCAAACCTGATAGTCATAGTTGATAACCTACCTCCAGAACCTTAACCTATTTATGTAGTATGAATATTGGGAAATTGCAGTCAAGATGTGTCTATATACAAATATATCTTGCTTGCAATCAAAATCAATATCTGTGAAAAACATTTTTATGCATATAGGCCTATGTAATGAATTTTCACTGATATTGATTTTTCTTTTCTTGTGTCATTATTTGGTAACAATAATTTAACCCATAAATGTAGTTTGTCTCAAGTCCTTACTCCTTTATAAATAAGCTGTAGTTCACAGCAAATACAACCTAAAATGTATACATAGATTGAAAGAATGCCATTGACTCGCTTGAACTCTATCAGAAAAACAATTCTTGTCAAAATTACAATGCCATTCTTTCTTTGCCAGGTTGAACAATTTCAATCAAACCCCCCCAACCCCCCCATAGACAAAAGACACCTGCAGTAGGAAATACCTAGAATGAAGCAGGAGAATAATCCTTTTTGAGTATTTTTTTAAAAAGTAGCTTGATCCAATGCCAAATTATATTAATGGAATTAAACAAATAAAGACTTTGACACACACAAAATGTAAAGCTATCCTTTGACACCTGCTACATTGTGAGTCACGGAAAACATGGGAGTTCTAGAATACTCTCGCAAGACAAAACTTAGAAATGAGCTAATGCTTGCTGGTCTGGCGGACCCTGGATAATGGCTAGCCTGTCCTGGGCTGTCCGAGGGCTCCTCTGCAGCGTGTGAGAGACGACTGAGCACAGGTTGAGTCACATCCTTCCCAGCGTTCCAGTCTGTTTACCAAACGCTGGTCCTAAATAGTCTGTGACCTCACAGGCCTCTGGTTCTTGAGGGCAGCATTGTTGAGAAGGGTCTGGGTGGAAAGAACCCAGTAGGGCTGGCTAGACCGACAGGCCTTTACTACAGGAAACCTCTCTCCAGTGCTTTTCCCTCCTGTTCAGCATTCCACACTGTACTGCGGAACAGGTGCCTCAGGATGACGTTATATCAACTCCTCGCTATTTTAGGGGTGAACAATGAAAACTAGGATAAAACCTAGAGATGAAATGCAACAACCTTCAAATGAACAGATATTCTCTAAATAGGTATTTAATGATTTAAAATAACATGTTTTCAGTGAGGCAAAAGAGCCATATGAGGATATTTTAATATAGTTATTGGCTCATATTCAGAGCACTGTATAAAGTTGAATCGTACACTTACAGCAGCACATAGACATAAGCTGTCCAATCACAGAAGATATTGGCCAAACACAAACAGATATTGCCTTGGCAAATATGTATGAGCCATCAATTATACGTAGGAAGAAAATATCAAAGAGACAATACAAAAGAGAGAACATTGTTGAAAAGCCTAATAATTTACAATCCAATAACACTGAATTGAAACGCATGAACAGAACTAATATATACAAATAATCAACATAATAGGAAGATAATCAAGAGAAACACTGTTATATATAAAAATAAATCAAAATCTAAGATTGACCGTTGGATAAGTACTTGACCTGTGAGAACATGATTACAACCACTTGCGAAATGACAATTGAAACACTGCCTTTGAAACCATTTGACCCATTGAGACGTACAGTACAGTCTGTACCTACACAGCTTGGATGTAAACTTCACTTCACCGTTCATTTCTCCTTTCACAATGGTGCCACGATCTCTCGAAGCCTCTTGACAAAAAGGCCGCTTCACGTATACTGCTTCTGCATTGATTACAAATAAACGGCGAACATAAATGAACATGTTGACAATGACGGTCAGTCTTCGCTGGACGCCTCCGGTGGAAGGAGAACTTTGCCTGCTCCGTCTTCCATGCGTCCCGGGATGACGGCCGTACCGCCTACTGGGTCCGGAGCTGGTAATCTGAGGAGGAAATGAACAAACTTAATCAAATGGTGGACAAGAAGAAAAAAAAAAGGAGGAATCAAAAATACAAATTTGAGGCAGCTGATGGCTTTCAACCCAAAAGGAATCAAATACAAGGGAAATGAGAGGAGGATGTTTAGCAATTAGTGGGCTAGATTAACAAAAGACCAACATTTCAGACCTTGGCAAACTTTGTATGGCGATCAAAGGAGCAATAAAAGAAAAAAAAATTGACTTCCTTTCAATTTACGGGACGTTGCTACATTGCTGAAGTTTTTTCTATATGGTATCCCCTTTTCAGAACACTGTGTCAGCTCAAATCTAGTTCCCACCGCCATTTCAGAGCATTGCCCAACTGTTGCCCAATAAATACTTATAGGGCCTTGATGCCCATGGAGGCAGGTAGTAGTAACACTTTATTTACCGCCATTTTGGGTGATGTAGCGCACCCATGGCAAAGCCTGGTAGCCACTCTTCTCAATGATTTTCAGGTAGCGCACCTGCAGACAGAAAGAAACATATCACAGGGATGCAAATGACAAACAATCTATGGAAGCTGGATGACACTCATTTATATTGGTTTAGCCAAAGTAAGAGTGAAATATTGGCTATGAAGTAGAACCTCAAAATGTCTGTGCTTTAGAACGTATTTACACATTTATACATACTGCATATGCAGAGCCTAGATCTGCAATCCACAAGGGACGTCCACTACATTAGATGCTATGAAGTAGGAGCCTGTCAGTATAAGTGAGAGTGGTGGATATGGTTGAACACGCACTGAAAACAGGGAAGTGGCTACCACGGCACATTCAGCCTCGGCCCGTAAGCCACTTGCGGCATTCATTTGCATAACTGTACTCAGACAACATGGAAGCACAAAATGCATGTGTGAGCAGAATCACGATACAACTTACACATCAGAACTGGTTCTGGTATTTCATCAGACAAGTGTTACCACACTATTCCAAATAAGAAGTCGAAAATTGCTCAATTGTACTTTTAAACACCGACTCTTCTGAGAATATACGTTTTTACATCCTTCCTCTAATATGAAGAGAACATAACGTATGTGTCCTTAGGTTTTACCAGCATATACACTATTGCAATATCTCCCTCTGAAAAATATCTTCCATCATTAACATGTGAGCTATCTGCCAAATTATAAAATTTTCAACAGCATTGTTAATAGTCTGGGCGACAAAAGTTGGCACGTATTTGAACTTGCATTTCAGCCTTAAAATTGCCCCGTAGTCGTAAAGATGCACCCAAGATGTATTGTATAAGACACCACAAGAGGTGGTCGATGAACATATGCATGCAATTGTTTTATGTTTGAAAAGATTCATAGCCATGTAGTTAGGTAGGAATGGTCGACGACTTTAATCAGGACACAGACTGCTTGGAATTATAACTGGCTGCTTTCTGCAACGTTTTCCCAGCTACGGAGCATACACTTGTGGGTCAACTTGTGGCCACTGGTAAAGGCCTTGGTCCTCGCCGCCTTCTCATTACCATCCACTACATAGTGAAGTCATAGAGAGAGTGAAAGCGCTGCGGCTGCTACATACATGACGACAAACACGCAAACCCAAGATCAGAGATTCTGCAGTCCCAGCACTTCCCGCGTCCAAACCAATAGATAGCTCACTGGCCTGGCCGACTGTGGGATCCGAGTCGGGCAAAACGGAACCAAATCTCAGTGTTTTGTGTTGAAAAGTGAAACGTAAAGGGCAATATGAAGTCTCCTAGGATCTGCCAGTGTGACAGAGTAATGTTTCTCCTCCCACTCGTCGAATTCGACCGCTGACTGAATCCTACTTTATTATGATGCTGCGTAACCTCAGCGAAAGGTACACAGTCCTACTCCAATGGTCAATCGTGAAAATGAACTAGGATCTTTTATGCTTATCGCAGACTTACAGACCATGCACGTTCGGTGCGAGCGCATGAGAATTATACTTTCACGTCTATTCATAGAAGGAATCCAGTCAAGTGTCATGTGCATCATGCATGCGTAATGAGTACACACCCCTGTACTTAGTGGTGGAGTTAACAGAAGCGTTCTCATGGTTGGATATCTGCACGTGTCTAATTAAACTAGGCTAACTGGCTGTGTTACCTTAGTTCACATACGGTGTTGCTCTGCACTAACAGGAGGCCACTGGTTCTGACGCCCAATAGAAAATCAACATTCAAAAACTTGACTTTAACGGAAGAGACAAGTGTGGCCCCTGAAAGATTTGAGGCACAGCCACCAACAGGACGCTGATGTTTGTGTCTACTCCAAAAGGGTCTCTGGAATATACCAGATGCCCCGAACTCCATTTTGTGTTTTTCAAAGCATCTGCTGCTGCTAAAAAATTGCAAACATTTAAGTAGGAAAGAGAAGGAAATTATTTCTGTCAGCTGTCCAATTACCTTGGAAAACGACAGAATATTTCTTAATATTGCCAAATCTTCCTCAATTAAAAAGGTGGAGTATTAAATTAACACTGGGTCCATGCATCCTTATTTCCTAGTGGGCTGAGCCATTTCCATTTTCCTTAATAGCATTCAAGTATAAACGGAAATGTACAGAAATATGACAGTGACGGAAGTGGTATTAATTATATTATATTAACAACTACTAAGATTTCAAGAAAGTGTGTAGTCACTACACATGAATAAACTATCACATTGCTATTTAGTTTAACAATTCACAGAAACAACATGATTAGAAAACGTTTATCAGGGAACAAAGTTCATACACTTGTTTAGCAAGCACACATTTTCTAAACACTAGAAACCTAGACTTATTATATGGTGTCAAAACAAGGGAATGGTTGTTGTGTAACTAAATACCATAATAAAAGAGAGAGATTTCTCAAGAATTTTCTCTCACATCAATTGCACTAAATCCCTTGAAGAGTCTCGTCTGTACTCTTTCTAATATGGCTGTTTTACTGTCCCCTCTGGTCATTGCCCCTATCGTGGCATTTACATTCACTACTAACTATTTAGACAACTGCAACAACTGGACACATCTGACACAGTCATTAGAAGTAGAAAAAGGATCCATAACACTGCCCCTGTTTGTTCTAGAACACGAGTGACAGAAGGCCTGAGTGATTGACTCGCCTTCTTAGGAAGGTTCCCTTTACAGAAAGCTTGAGTGTGCACATGTTTTTTGGTGTGTATGTACTGATTGTGATTGTGAGGACAGACCTGGATGCCCGAAGTGGTGAAATAGGGGATCTCAAACTTGACACTGATGGGCGGCTTGCCCTCCTTATCCTCTGCTTCTACGCTGGGCAGGCCAAAGTGGGCTCGCATCAAATACTCCTTGCCACCCTGTGCGATAGAGAACACAGACAAAAAACAAAAACTGAACCAATCAGGGATCTTTAAAAGCTGTTAAAACCCAGAGCTAATCTACCCGTCAGACGCCATTTTCCAACACAAAAATGTAAATGCTAATAAAAATGACTTGCATATGGGGCTACTCACTGGGAAGGACTTGATGGACCAGACAATCTCGCTGTTCTCAGGGATCCACTTGACACTGCCCACTGTGGTCTTAAACTTGGGTGAGTCGGCGTCCGTTGGAACAGGAATGTGGATCTCTACGTTGTTGGCCGTGGAACGCCTCTTGAACTGGCTCTTGGCCTGGAAAATGAGGGGGGAGCAGGTCAAGTCAGCAACATATCAGCTGTTGACGCTGTGGGCAAATATCATTACACATTGTGACGTTTACCACGGACAATACAAGCTACAAGCTGAACAGACGAACCTTGATCATGTACTCGATTCGACTGTGGGAGTGCTTCTCAATCACAGACTCGATCCAGATCAAGGGCTTCACCTAAGACCCAAACAGACAACACACAGGTGATCTAGGAACTCAGCTACACCAGTAAAGTGTCAACTATGTAACATGTAGCATGATTGCCATCTATTGGAGGAAGGTTGTCAGCACATCCAAGACATTGATTGAATCGTTTTTAGAGTGCAAATATTGTTCCACAATAGATTATTTTCAATCAGCAAATGAATGTATGTTAAAAAATATGTCCAGTCCTGACAATAAAAAAGCATCCAATACATAACTTTGTCTATCGCAAACCACAGCATTATAACATTTTATGAAGATATCAGCTTAATTTCCGCACCAAGTATTTCTAGAGGGCTTAGAACTCACGTGAGTGTTGAGGCGGTAGGACATGAGCTCAAACTCTCCGTCAGGAGGAATGAAAGAGATGGTGCGGTCGTTCTCAAAGCGAGAGAGACGAACGCACTGGTGGAACTTCACGTCCTCCAACTCCACTGATTTGCTCTTCCCTCCTGCAGAGCACAGGCCGGTCAAAAAGGACTTTAAGGCTAGCAACGTGTTCTACCTCTCTTTGATACAGCATGTCACCTGCACTTACATTTGAATAACAAAGGTACTGATATTTTTGTATTATTGTATATGTATCAAATACTTACAGTGCTGTGCAAAAGTATTTGCCCCCTTATAGATTTCTTCTGTTTTTGCTTCTTCGTCACACTTACATTTTTCAGATCATCAAACAAATATTTATATCAGACAAAGACAACCTGAGGGAATACAAAATGCAGTTTTTAAATGATGACTTCATTTATTAAGGGAAAAAAGCTATCCAAACCAATCTGGCCCTATGTGAAAAAGTAATTGCACCCTAAACCTAATAACTGGTTTTGCCACCCTTGGTGGCAACAACTGCAATCAAGCATTTGCGATAACTGGCAATGAGTCTTTCACATCGCTGTGGAGGAATTTTGGCCCACTCTTCTTTGCAGAATTGTTTTAATTCAGCCACATTGGAGGGTTTACGAGCATGAACGGCCAGTTTAAGGTCATGCCACAGCATCTCAATCGGATTTCAGTCCGGACTTTGACTAGGCCACTCCAAAACCTTCATTTTGGTTTTTTTGAGCCATTCAGAGGTGGACTTGCTGGTGTACTTCGGATCATTGTACTGCAGCATAACCCAAGTGCGCTTGAGCTTAAGGTCACAAACTGATGGCCAGACATTCTCCTTCAGGATTTTCTGGTAGAGAGCAGAATTCATGGTTCCATCAATTACGGCAAGTCACCCAGGTTCTGAAGCAGCAAAGCAGCCCCAGACCATCACACTACCACCACCATGTTTGACTGTTGGTATGATGTTCTTTTCCTGAAATGCTGTGTTAGTTTTACGCCAGATGTAACGGGACGCACACTTTCCAAAAAGTTCCACTTTTGTCTCGTCAGTCCACAGAATATTTTCCCAAGTCTTGGGGATCATCAAGATGTTTTTTAGCAAATGTGAGACGGGCCTTTGAGTTCTTTTTGGTCAGCAGTGGTTTTCGCCTTGGAACTCTCCCATGGATACCATGTTTGCCCAGTCTCTTTCTTATTGTTGAATCAAGAACACTGACCTTAGCTGAGGCAAGTGAGGCCTGCGGTGCTTTAGATGTTGTTCTGGGTTCTTTTGTGACCTCCTGGATGAGTCGATGCGCTCTTGGAGTAATTTTGGTAAGCCGGCCACTCCTGGGAAGGTTCACCACTGTTCCATGTTTTCTCCATTTGTGCATAATGGCTCTCACTGTGGTTCGCTGGAGTCCCAAAGCCTTAGAAATGGCTTTGTAACCCTTTCCAGACTGATAGATGTCAATGACTTTGTTTCTCATCTGTTCTTGAATTTCTTCAGATCGGGGCATGATGTGTTGCTTTTTGAGATCTTTTAGCCTACTGCATGTTGTCAGACAGGTTCTACTTAAGTGATTTCTTGATTCTACAGTTCTGGCAGTAATCAGGCCTGGGTGTGGCTAGAGAAATTGAACTCAGCTTTCCAAAAACTTTGGTTAATATCAGTTAATTCATGATTTAACAAGGAGGGGCAATTACTTTTTCACATAGGGCCAGATTGGTTTGGATAGCTTTTTTCCCTTAGCAAATGAAATCATCATTTAAAAACCGCTTTTTGTATTTACTCAGGTTATCTTTGTCTGATATAAAAATGTGTTTGATAATCTGAAACATTTAAGTGTAACAAATGTGCAAAAACAATAATTATCTGTAAGGGGGCAAATACTTTTGCACAGCAATAATTACCATTAAAATCAACGTTTGCATTCAGTTCCAACATATAGTGTATGGTCATCAATAATGCTGATTTGGTAATGCGCAAAACAACTTACGTCCAGTGTTCTCAAACAAAACCTTGTCATTAAGACCCAGCCGCAGCTCCGGCATCCCAGACAGGAACACACGCATCTTAATGGATCCCACGATCTCACTGCGTAAAACATTACCATTGGCACTGACCTGTTGTCCGAAGGAGGGAGAGGCAACAACAGAGAAGAGAAAAAATCTCAGTGAAAACCAGAAAACAATAAAAGCCTGCCCAGTTAGCAGACACACAGCCAGATGTATCTGCTTAGTAAATTCCCCATGGGTGTGACACACATAGGGAGGAGGTTTACAACTGCTGAAGCCAACACATCTACAGCAGCGAAGGGTTTAGAAAAGGAGGACGTCCTACCAGGAGGTTGACTGACTCGATGACGTCCAGGAAGACCTCGTTCTTCCTGTACTTGATGCCCTCCGACCTCCAAGACACAGCGTTAGTGACAGTGGCAGGGGGGCGGGGTGCACCTGTGTCAAGCTTGTGCCCCTCCTGGGTGATGTATCTGGGGGCAGACATAAACAAACGCTGGTCAGTGTCAGAACGAGGCACAAGGAAGAAAGGCAGCTGTCCAAATGGATTTTTAACACCATCCGCATTTGCATCAAAGAAGAACAGAAAGGATTCTCAGGTTGCCTTTGACATACAAGTCTAACTTGTAGACTGAGTTAGTATTGTGCCATTATTACGTTTTAAAAGTACATCCAGGACTGAACAATTTCAATTTAGTCACTGGTTTTTAGATACCCACTCTTGCAGGATTTTGCTGTCAGTAGTTTGGGGGTAGCCAAAGTCCATAAGCTCGTCCATCAGCTCATATATAATGACAAAGTTGTCTCTGATGCTCTCCTCTTCCAACTCCTTGAAGTACTCAGAGAAGACCTTAGAACAACAAACGCACTCGTTAGGTTAGATTACATGGTGACTAGTGACTACAGACCTATGCAAGACAACTTGTACTAGAGTAGATACATTTCAGAATGAGCAGTGATGCAATTAGATAAATGACAAAAATCTATGCATCTATATCCTATTGTGTGTACAAGGTCTGGAAACATGGACTACAGCAAATGATGTATGTACCAACAAAAGACAAAACTATACCTGGATGATTTTGTAGAGAAAGGAGAAAACCAGAGAGACAGAGGCATTTTTCTTGGATGTGGCAACAACTGAGGTCACGAGTTAAAGAAAGTAACGGTTCAAACGAAACAGAAAGTACAGTCTAATTTGTAACAATAGCAGAGCCTGGAAGAGCAAAGCTGTAGGAGGATACGGTACAGATTGTTGTGCTTGATCCACATGAAGCGGACTCCCCCGTGTGCAAGGATTGGGGAGAGGGTGCCCTCCTCTTCCTTGTCCATGAGGAGGGTCATGAAGTGCTCGATCTCTGACATGTCCACATCTCCACGGTAGTTACGACAGACCAGGACCTGAAGATATCATTGTATTAGGTCTGCACTAATAAGATGATAAAATTTCAAATAAAACAGACCATCCTCCTACATTGCCATCTCTGTATTTCTGAACTAATTTTAAATGAAGAGGCCAACAAAATTTGTCTAAATCTAAAGTGACAATGAGATCCTGTTAATCTGAGTTGAATTAGGGTAGATATTAATATCAGCCTATCAAATCCACCATAGTTATGAAAATAATTTCGGGACACCTGAGCTGTCAATTGTGAAATTATTTGCCTTGTTGCAGGGAGGCTAACGTTAGTTAGCTGACCAGCTAGCTATCCTATAGAAGTCCAGTACATGCATGTAGTTATCACTTACCTTTCCCTTTAAATCCAAGACGTACACAGCACTAGCAGACATCTTGATAAACTGCACCGCTGTAGCGGTTAGCCTTTTAGTTTAGCAATTTTAAAAAAATATGTTGGACCGTTAATCCCTAATTGCTTCTCAGATTTAATCTGAACACCAAATGAAGGATCATTTCTCTTTTTTCAAGTGACGTCAACAATCTGTAACGCCGGGGGATAGTGAATCTATCGCCACCTAGAGAGTAGGAGTAACAAAAAACGTATGTCTCCGTACACGTGTTGGCTCTTTCAGACTTTATTGCAGTCGGTATAGTATGGTAGGATAGGCTATACGGATTATGTAGGTATTACAGGTACCTCTGCTGCATCCGTTAGGAATCTTGTAGTCTATCCTTCTGAGTAGACACTAGAGGGAGTAAGTGAATAGGAAAAGGACTGAGATGGTTTAGATCTATTTAAAAATACCTTTAACGAGTCTCCAAAAATGAATATGGGGCACTACATTCAAATCCTTCAATGTAACAGCCCTAGGAAAATGACCAGACTAGTGTTTTTGGTACAGGCAAATTATTGCTTGTCGATATTGTGCAAGGAAAGACATTAGTTAAGCAAACGAAGATGGTATGAATAAACACAATCTGATCGTTTTAGACTCACTTTAATTTTTGTTTTTTCCATAGGCCTATCAGTGCATTTGAATGCACCTCTGCCCCCTAATTTAGTTTTTTGCAAAAACCTTTGATATAGGCCTAGTAAAAATAACTAATGTGTATAATCTTTTTAGATTCATTTTTATTTGCCATTTCTTGGTAAAATCACTTTCAGAAAACACAATCCAGGTTATTTGTAATCTTCTATGCAAAACTTTATTTGTACTAAAAGGTAACTGACCTGGCACTTTAGCTATCAATGTTGCCAACTGCCAAATAAGCCTAATAAAGCTGTACTGAGAGGTTACATATATATCCTCTGCAGGTGTACGTCTGTGTGTATGTTTGTGTACAATGTAAAAGTAGTATGTGCTCATTGTCACTTGTTCCATGGAAATGCATTCTCCAATGCCTGAGATAGCTTTCTGAGATTCCCTGCAATGTGAAGTGCCATATATGACAAATGACAGTGACGTCAGCTGTTGTGTTTATTTGTGGTTGTAGTGAGGGCTTTGGGTGAAAGCTTGACCCTTGGCTCGACCCTTTCATCTTGCTAGAAACTATTTAATTAGGTGCTGTAATAAATCAAATAGAATGTTGGCAATTTGCTTAAAACAAAGAAAAATAGATGAATGAAAAGGGTTTCTGCAGGCTTTGAGACAGTGTCAATATACATGGTATGAGGGATTTCTTCTGAACACTGTTCACTTGTCTTTGTCTTACAGGGGCCCCTTGACAGAATGTCAAAGACAATCCTGTAATACAGGCTTAGCGTGAGTTATGTGTTGACAGCCGTTATGTACATTTTAGTGCAGAACAACTCCTGAAAAAAAAGTCGTTCACATGGAAAAGTCACTGTGCAAGACTGGCTCTAAAATATCATTGTGAGTAAGTGTGGGTTTGTAGAGCAGGTAGACGATATAGCAGGGCCCTTATAGTCAGTGTACTACCCTGCATGGGCTTCAGTCCACAGTAGCCCACAAACCCGGTTTGTTTGGTAGTTGCAAACCATTTAGGGCTAGTTTAGGGTGAGTGTCCAGAAAAGCGCATCGGATGAAATATACAAGGAGATGAGCTCATGTCTGTGGATGGATTCTAATCTGAAGGGGTTATTTCGTAACCTGAAAATCTTGCTCATGGTGTTGTTTTTAAAATGCTAAAATCTGGAAATTCTTTCCCTTAAACTATTTACAGCGGCTTGCTGGAAATAAGCCCTATACATAGTCTCCTACACAGGTATAATTTTTCTTCACATCATCATCCTTAACCCTTCTTCCTGAGCTGGGATAACTAACTGCAACCTACTGTAATTCTCATTACTAAATATCAGCCTCCATTTCTGGAAGTGGTACTTGATGAAAATGCAGTGGAGAAAGTATAATGGCACATTAACCTCTTAGCGCACACCGGCCCGACTGTGGGACACCGTTATTATTTTGAACATTTGTATGTGTTTTAATGATTTGCCTACTAAAAGTAACTCAAGTGTTTACATGTAATGTATGTAACAAAAGGGTAAACCCTCTTTTTTCTTTTAAACCGTCAATGCTGATTTACCATCATTTAACTGTGATAAAAAAAAAAACTTCTTTACATAGGGCTAACAATTAGCTGCAGTTATGAGAAAACTGGGTACACCATACTTTGTGGGCTAGATGTCAAAAAGTAAACTATGTCCAAAGCTAGATAAAATGTATATTAATCTCATCGTAAGAGCCCCCTAATTCCACGGCATACATTATTTTTGCAAGAGCAAGGCACATCAAGACAGCACTAGGATATTTGGAGTGTTTGTTTTAATTTCATCTTGCTAGCAATAAGAAATATGTATACTACTGGTATACAATAAAATTCAGTATTTTTCCATTTTAAACCCTCATATTGTTGTCCCTATTTCTACTAGCATGCTAGACGATCAATGCTGTATTTTGGTTAGGGATAAAACCAGCCATTAGTATTCAACTTCAGTAAAACCCAAAACAGATATGTAGCCAGTTAAATGCCCTTTTGGTGGATATGATGTATTGCTAGACTATTTAAAAAAAAAACATGGGTGCATATAGTATAGTATTTAAGTCTGTGGTTTCAAAGTTGTTGTTTTTATCATATATCAGTGTACAGTACAGTACAATGACAATGAAATGTAAACCTGCCAACTCCGTAATTGTGCAAAATAAGAGTAAAGAATACAAAATTATAAAATAAGTATCGAATAAAGCCTATATGTACAAAAGCAATACAATTGTTAAATAAATAAAAGTAGTGCAATGTTGCATTGTGCAAAGTACTGATGAGTACTAAATGAACACGGATAACACTGACAGAGATTTAGTATGCAGTTTGCCAACGGTATGTGAAATTTGAGTTTTGAAAAAGCATGTACTCATTTGGTATCTAGTAAATATAGTAGATATTATTTAAGTATGCGTTTCTGAACAAAGCCTTTGGATTTGTGTGAAGGTAAACTTGAATTTTAGAATACGGTACAAGGTATCAGCTTTCAAATAATACTACAGACTTGGAGATAACACTTCATTTATTGCTAAGAAGTTTTAAGAAGAGATCTCCAAAATGGTCTGTCAGCATTGCCCCTCCAATGAAATGGAACCAAAAGCAAGAGAAAGGACCAAAGACAGACAGACTGTAGGGCATAATAGGACAGGGTGATTGTTGAGCTGCGTTGTCACTGACAAAGTTTGTTCTCCCTTGCCATGCCAAGAACGGTACTGTGTTAACTACAAGAGTGATTTCTGTACAAATCACAGGTCAGGAAGTTTAGTCAAATTCAGAACTGGAAATGGCTGGCAAATAATGTACTACACTGCACTGTCATGTTTTATAAAACAGTATAAGTATAATATTATATTTTAAACTATAAATAATTCCAAAATGTAATATTAATAATAAATATGGTGCAGACTAATTTGTAATTAAGGAATATATGTTTACATGCCAGTGATTTGTTCATATGTTATTAGTTCACACTCATTTCTGCTGCAGTGGTTTCAAACCCCATCAGGGAACATGGTGATTGGCTGATTGAGGGGGAGTAGAAGACAGCCCTTGTCTTAGTTCATCAAATGACAGCCCATTCATTTGGTGGTCATGTGCACCCATTGACTTTACCCCACTGAGACATGATCAACGAAGGAGAGAAACAAAATAAAAATATACCACCTATATCATCTCTTAATATTGAACTATTTCAATAATTTGGAGAGGGAATAAAATATACTTTTTAAAAATATATGAATATATTTATAATTAATAACCTCTCTTATGAAGGCTATTAATGATAATGATATGTGTGAATATATATATATATATATATATACATATATATATAAATAACAGTTTTGCTACTTAACATTGACATAATATGACAGTTCTGTTTGGTCTACAGTGCTGCAACGGTATTGTAACTATAATGCCTGATTTCAAGTGAGATCACTTGAAGACTAAAAGCGTGTAAGAGTTCTGAAGTGTGACAACTCCATGAGAACAAGAGTAGACCCATGTAAGCAGATGGTTTATACTCATGCAGGCTGCAAGGAGGTTTTACAGAATAGAGAGGGTTCATTAGCAAATTACAACACCTCCTTGCGCATCCAGGCCACCCAATGCAAATAGCTATGGCTATATCAGACCTTTATTGATGCATAAAAAAAGAATTATCGGCACCTTTTCAAATTTAACTTATTTTGAGCTTCCCACATGACATAGAAAGTTCCAAGACGAGGTTTTGTATTTCTACCAGATTGCAACAGACCGTGACGGAGGAAACTCCTAATCCATTGCCAGGGCCGGGGGCTTTAAGACATTACAGGCGGCAACAACTGGTCACATTCACACACACGTTCTCACACTTGCAAACCCCTCACTTTTTGGCAAGCTCCTATAAGTGTGGCAGTTTGTGGAACCCTTGACTGTGTGGTATCATTAGGTTAACTGTTGAATACAGTGTTACCTTGTTGATTCAACGGTCAGAGACTGTTGTGTAATTAGCACTGAAGGTGCATTACTAACTATACAAGTAGACCCTTTCCCTGCTTGATTCACAGGTGCCTTAGCTGCTTATAATTTCAGTTAGTTATGCTATTGGTTAATGGGCCCTGTGGTATGGGTTGCAGATGTATTGAGTCTCACTCCTGCAGTAAAAACATATGTTTATCCATTGGTGCCTACGTTCTACACCTATAGAGACAGGCAGTGAACGCTGATCAATTGAATTTGTTTGTGCATTTGTGTACTAGTTTGTGTTATGAGATTGTGTAAACAGGTTACCGCTGTATACATAATAATGATGATAATAATTCATAATAATTTCTACAACTTTCCCCACTTTATCGGGATTGTGTGAAGGGAATGTAATTTATCGCATGTCAATGTTTGCTCCTCCATAGAGACTAATGCCACTAATGTCACTGAACATTGGATGGGTCTTATGTAATCCTGATACACGTGAACTAGGACCATATGGTTGACTGTGAGCACTTAGCTATAATGCAATCTTGCATTTCGATCCCTGAAACTATGCAAACAATCTCACTGTGACTTGGGCTTGTTGTGTTTATTCTAGGTGTAACAATTACTAAGCAGTCACACTCATGAGCCACTGAGACCCCACACTGCTGATCCTCTAGAGCAGATTGTTTTCCCCTGATAGAGTTACAAGAGCTACTTTGTTGTCACCAGTTGACTGGCTAACTAAAACGACACTTAATTTATGTTGTTTCCTGCATTTAGACGTGTGTACTTGCCAGAGACAATGTTTGTCCTGATCTATAAATGTGATTGATGTCCTTAACCTCTGAGATCATCATTCTACTTAGAATAGTTAGCAATAACATTATGTATGCCAAGTCTTAGGGTAGCTTTAGGTCAGGATTTCCCATAACTCAGTTGATGAAAAAGCTGTCTAAAAGACACCGCCAATACAACACAAGGTTTGTGATAAGTGTAAACATTTGTGAAACATGCTAAAATAATTGATATTATTTAAGTTAGAAACATCCTGTCACAACAAGTACTCTACTTGTTGCAAGCCCTCTTCTCCTTGTTGCTTCCAAACAAACTTGCGGTTTTCCTGATAAGATATTTTAGGTATTTTGTTGATGGCATCAAAAGGAATTTAACTGATCTTCTCAACATAAACAACTAACATTTTTGATGGAAATAATTTTGTTGCTCATTAACGGGGCTTCTCTCGTCAAATCATCTGAATGTCCTACCAACAAGTAAGTTGAAATGTATGACATTCCTTTTTTATTGCGGAAGTAATTACTGTAATTGCTTCATTATGAATACTAAACATTACATGTTTTAAGCAAGACAAGGCCACTTATGTTGCTCCTTATACTTTTGGTACATATACCTAGGCAATACCATGGAATAAAATGTTGACTAATTTCTTATTAAAATAAAGCTCTTGTTGTGTAGTGGAGAAGCTAATCTTTTACAATCATGTTTAGAAGCACTTCTATTTTGCATCCTGTCTCTGGTATCTTAACTGATGGTGGAAGTTCCCAGACATACCAACCCCTGTAAAGAAGGCTCTTTAAAAAGCCTTTTTTGTGGCATGGAATAGCAAAATAAAGTTATTGAGTACTGAAGTGGTTGCAAGTCTTGTCACACTTCGTAATTTTTAAATACAACAGCTATCTGTAAAAAAGTAGCTTTTGTTAGTCTTAGCCTTTTTTGGTGTTTGCATTCAGAGAAATGACATAAGACTCAAAGCTTGAATTCAACTCAAGTCATTGAACAACCCATTTTATTTATTGAAAACCTAACTTTAAATAATAATATGTATAACAGGGACTATACAGACACAAAACACTATATACAGTCTAATTGAGCAACAATGCTAGTAATAATTTGTAACTTTTATAACAGCAAGTGGCCGCCAAGTGGCAAATGGAGCAAGTAGGATACAGTGGAGTGTAGTACTTACAGGCCAGACCCCAGGTAAAATAATTACAGATGCATTGGGTATATTTTTGTAAAATAATTTGCTGTTTTTTAAGTACAATAGTAGCTACACATAAACCATGAATAAATACAAAATATAGCGCATCTTCAAAGTATAGTATGTTATTTTATGGTAAATCCAATCAAACTCAGAATCGTCACTGTCTTTCAAATTGAGCTTGAGCTACAGATCCTAGACTGACGTCTACATTAAGTCAAGAGTTCAATTAAATGCTATAAAGTGGCCTGTGCTAAACAGTCTAACACGACAACAGACGTACGTCGGAGTTTAAAACTGTTTGCCAAAAACTACACAAACTAGTTACGTTGACCCGTGTGTGACGTTACACAAAATGCACTCTATTTTAGTTGCACACATATTTTAACCTCGAATCCTTTGCTTCTATCTCTGTTCTATGTGGTACTTAATTTAGTATCAGTACTAATTAATATAGCTAAGGTTTAGGCCAAAGAAACATCAAAAGATGCAAAATATTCAAACAAGCTTAGCAACAGAAAACGCATACACAATCATAATATTTAAAACAGCCTAAGTTAAATGAAAATATATACACTAATGAATTTGATAGCTTGACTGGAATGTTACAGATCTAGTTTGGCTGAAAACCTGGCTTGATTTTTGAATGAAAAAACTTTCAAACAGACCATGCATAGATGACAATAACAATGGTGTATATATTGATATCAATAGATATAGGTTTAAAACAGGTATATAATAATCTAGTATATATCAGAGCTTTATATTGACAAAATGTAATAGAAGTCCTAACTAGACTACGTGAAAAGAGAGGCAGAAGGCACTTGTGATAGGGAGAGAAAAGGCCGCCAGGGCGGAAGTCAATTACTAACTATTTCTAAGGGAAGATCTCTTAGGCCTTCCCAGATTATGCTGATATAGATACGGGTGATGAAGGGGATGATGACATATCCGTGACAGCCTCATTCATGCCTTGTTTGAAGAAACTTCCGTGTTGCTTGAGCCTGTGCAACCTGGAAACAAAAAAGACAAATGATGTGATTAGCTCACCGGGGATGCAATTGGCTACATCAGTTTCAGAGCAGAATTCATTCGAGCTACGTCAAATTTCCTGATGGATTGTCTTTAACCTCTCATGTCGCTTGCTGTTTTGATCTTCTTTAGACTTCACAAAGGTCACCGTGTCCCCTCCTTGGGAAAGATGGGCAAACTCTGAATCTTTCGCTCTGTAAATAATCCTGTAAAAAACACAAGATAGCATTAAGACAAAATACCTGGTCAGACACATGCTGTGCGTAGACTTAATCTACTGGGAGTCTTGAGATATTATAGCAGAAGCTTAAATTGAAACCTACATAATTCACACTAATGTTTGAATTCACTCTACGCATCCACCGGGTGACCTATCGCACCTTCCAACAGGGAATACTTTTTCAAATAAAACTCACTTGGCTTGTGTCTCTCCAGCCTTAATCCTCATCTTGCGGATCAGAAACTCGTTCTGAGACAGGAAAGAAAAGTAGGAGTCGCTCTCCCAATGAAGCTTGACCATCAGTAGCTCCCCGATGTCCACATCTGTGGTCAGCAGGAAGGACACCGTGGTGTTGGTCTGCATCAAAGGCCTAAAGGGGGCAGACACAGCGATTCAAGTTTCACCATGAAATCTTTTACATTTGATAATCTTGGAATGTTGAGCATCATCATCATCATCATCAATATCATCATGATGATGATGAATGTTGAGCATTCATACGATAGGTGAAGATGTGTAGGATTACCTGTAATTTCAATAAGACAATTTCTAAATGTAATGTGAAAGTTGACCTTATTCTTTACTTCTAGTTTCACATCTTGACATTAGCCCTCTCATTTTATTTAAAGCCATACCAGTATGCATTTTCTCATACGCACTGCTCACATTTTACGTGATTACATAAAAAAACTAGACGTCTTTCAGAGCAGCCTATGATAATATGCACTGGGTGTCAGGAGATAGACCTACATAGTGAAAAAGATGTCCTCCTTCTCCCCGTGAGTTCCATAGAGAGAGATTGTAACAGGCTGTTGGGCAAGGCTGAGGGTCTGATTGCTGAAGAAATGAACTTTGATTTGGAAATGGAAAACTGGAGAAGGACAAAATTTTATTTTAAAACTCACAAATGTTATAAATCATTACATTAAAATATGTATTAAATTGATCCGTAGCGTTTTTGCTATATTAATAATTAGATTAGACTGTACAGTTGGAAGCCAACACACCTTTAAAGGGCATCCTCTCTCCAGTTTTCAGGTACATTTTGGCACTTCTGGTGGTTCGTACTTTGTTGACGCCATAGCCGAGGTTATTGCAGCGGTTTTTACGACAGCTCAGACACATGCCTTTGTTGAAGGCCTCTCTTGAGCTGCAGCGGTATGCCATGCTTTGTTGCTGACGGTTCACCAGAGAATCGATGAACAGGTGGACAGAGCGTTCATGGGCACACTTCACAATCTGATCCATGTCTGTGGGACACAAGGCAAACATTATGACAGTGTGAGCTGTATGGAAAAATAGCTTGTGTTTGAATAGACACCACACAGGCAGTTTTGTATGATTGTTGGCTTCAACACTTGCTCCTCAGACACGCCAGTCTGAGGAGCAAATTCAAAATGATCTTACTTTAGGTGGCACTTGCACATGACTGACATATGATTTAAAACAATTGTTTAATTTAAAATAAAAAAATATGTGTTTGTTTATCTTAGTTAAATGTTTTTCAACCACCATTTCAATATGTTCTTATTGAATTGTCATGGGAACTCTGAGAATCATTATAAAAAAAATGCCAGACTTAATACATTGCTTTTAGCAACTCTGCCACACTGTGAATGTTTTCTTCGGGCTAGTAAACATGAAAGGACATACTGTTGATGCCATAGGCGGCGATCATCTTCATGGCATTTTGAAACGTGCAGCCGGGCTGCTCAGTCCCTCCGTTGGGATAGATATCCACATGGCCCACAGGTCTCTGGATTCCAATGCTGAGGTCTGGGCTTCCTCTGGTGTTGGTATGCAGAACGTCAACAAAGGTGGCATCGTCAGGGGACAGGCGGCTGAGGTCATGGGCATTTTCAAAGCGAGGCCCAGCAGGGTCCATGCCTGCATACAGGTCAGGGGGGGAAATAGCAGGATGTTAGAGATTTACACAGCAAGGAGTAAATGAGAGAATATAAATCTAAACACAATGATGATATTAAAAGACATTCACATTGTTTACTGCTTTTTAGAATGCTGCCATACGATCTGTTTGACTAAATAATAATGGATCCCACCTGTTATCCGGTTGACTTTGTTGTTTGTAAGGTTCCCTGCAACACCAGCAACATGGGCCCCAGGCTGTATCCCAGTATGTGAAGTTTTGACAAATCATAATTCAGTCCGAACTGGGGGGGGGGGGGGGGGGTAAGAACATTTCAACATTGCAACAGCTACTTCCTTAAAGTTTATGTAGAGTTCGTTGAAGACAAATTACACAAAAGTCTATCAGTTGATTTGCAAAGTTGAATAAGAGATGCCGGGCAATGCTCACCTCTAACCAGTTGATAAACTTTGCAACATCTCCTCCCACCAGCTTTGTATTCTCAGCAGAGTTAGGGTAGTGCTGTGCAGCCCGTTCTAGCCAGTCGACCACTATAACATTGGCAGTGGGTTCTCTCTCATACAAGGCAGCAACCAGCTTGTGGAGCCAGCTTTCAAAAAGCCCAGCCACCTAGAAAATAAAATGTGTTCTATTAAAATGTGTTGATTGATCGACAGAGAAACTCCAGTTCTCAACAGGCTACAAGTTGCAGTAGATCCACAATCAAACTGTTTGATGATTTTAGGTAATTTATTATTTGGCAAATAATTATAACTGACAACCATAAACATAATTGATTAATTAGACTTTTTCCAAAGCAGCGGGAAGGCCGGTCCTTTTTAAAATGTTGCCTTGTTTCTAGTGTACCTCACAGTATCAATAAACACCCATGTTGAACAGGCTACTTACCGACCAGCCATGGATGATGGCGAACGTTTGTGCTGTAAGGTTGAATCCACATTCAGAGACAGTTTCTTGTCTACCAGGATAAAGGTAGCACAAATCCTCCTCTGGGTCCTCCGCTTGGCGCAGCGAGAACTTTGTTTCAATGTTCGAGTAGTTACCAATCCAGTCTGTAGTATTGCCTAACATAAAAGTAGTAATAGAATAGAACTATTAAGTAAAAGAACATAAAGCTGGATAGTGTGCATGGTAATGCTTTTTATTAAAACCAAACAAGAAACACAGTATCATCTTTAAAAATTGTTGAATTAAGTAGATGTGTCGAAACTATTCAGTCGTTTGGACTTCCCTTACAATGTAAAACATAACATCTAGCCATTTAACAGTGTAATTCTAAACTTGAACCTTAAAACAATCCATATTTAAGTCCGACGTATGTGCATGCAAAGTCAAACAAACCAGTTGGCTAGGGCTCATTCATTTGAAACATTACCTTAAATTATGATATATTGCAGAGTGCACTAGTATAGTGCACGGTCAATACGTAATGTAAAGCTTACTGAGAGAAGTTGGTTCAGTGGTGGCAGAGAGAGATTCACATGATTCGATGATTAAAAATGCAATAATGAACAACCATGATATTTCCTTTCCCTGCATAGTACAAAAAAAGTGATTGAATGAAAAAACTTTCCAGATGAAGAAGAAAATAATTTGATTACGCCTATCCAACGGGAATAAATTACCGCTAGAAAATAAAGGTTTTTGTATATCGTGCGTTGGTCTACAGGGAAAAATACTTGAATAGCCTGAGGTGGTCAAGTCTAAATTTATAGAAAACCTGACGCTGCATGTACCAGTAAGCTTATAGGTATTGGTCGAGAAGCACAAGGAGGGCGTGGACAACCTTTCCTCTTTGGGACAATGTCAACTAATCACATGGCTGTTATTTCTTACTTAGTATTTAAAAATATTTTCTGTTGTACCTCACACTGACGTAGGTTCTATAATGCATGAACAGTGAGGAAATACTATCAGATATCCGATGAGTTTACCATATTATCAAGCCAAATCAAACTAATGCGTACAAGACAAAGGTGACGTTTTTAAGGAGTTTGATACGGTGCCAATGTTTGTCATAATATTCCCTCGACCCGTGCGTGCTTTTGTCTGGAGTAAAGGCTTCATCCGTCGCATGTGACATGTCATATGGCTTTGACCATGACATATATTAGGCAGAATATGAAATGGAAACTGATGAATGTGTGACACATTTAAGAGTGGGCATTTTTGAATAACGTTAGCTGTCCAATTGCTACTTTTAAAGTTTTTTTATATTGCTATTGCTTAACAAAACACGTTTCCCAATGTCCATGGCATTGCCTCTGTGTGACTCAAGAAATACCAGACATTGAGCATGCAAGGCATGATCTTGTCATAATGCCATAAGCTTTGTTGTAATTCCGTCTCAAGGCTGATACAATATTGAGTCTAGGGAAAAATAAAAGCGATGCACTAGATGCAAAAGAGTTTCATATGCAATGGTTGAGGCAGAGCCATTGTCTGGGTCACCAAATTATGGAATTCTGAGATAAATTTCATGCAGGCTTTTATTTTTGTTGAAGTACATCATTACATCGACCTCTGTTTGGTTTCTTTACATGATGCCTTGATGCCATTTCTAATACTTACAAAATCAACCAATGAAGCAAAGGGTCCTGAAGCCTCCCATGCTACAGTCAATGACGCATGGATACCTACAAATCAAAAGTAGGCATATCCCTGTCAATACGTTCCATGCAAGACTTTGATGCGCCACATTTCTAAGCCTTTAAGTAGAAAAACAAAGTGCAGGGTTGGTTTGATTTTAATAGTCACAATTCTCTGAATGCCCCCTTATATTTCATTAACAGCAACAGGTTCACCCAGGTTTTAACTGCTTTGGATAACAGAACGTCTGAACTTTGGTGGCTACGCTTAGCCTTTAGTAACCCCTGACTGACACCAAACCTAAGTCTTATCTGTATGGCCTTCACAAATGTTCAAACTGTCTTGAACAGTTTCCTCCTCATTTTGTATTAATATAGGAATTTTTCAATGTGTCTATGCCTCTATGTGGTTCTGCCTGCCTGCCTGCCTACCTGCCTGCCTGCCTGCTTGCCTGCCTGCCTGCGTACCTTCCTGCCTGCCTGGCTGCCTGCCTACCTGCCTGCTCGCCTGCCTGCCTGCTCGCCAGCCCGTCTGCCTGCCTACCTGCCTGCCTGCCTGCTCGCCTGCCTGCCCATGTGGGTTTCTCACAAGAAATGTAAAAGATTGCATAATTATGAGACATGAGTGCATGAGTTGAATGACACGGAGTAACCTCACACACGTGTACAATACAGTACAAGAGTCTCTGAATGAATGGTTCCTGAAAAAACAAGAAAGACCTGTGTGTATGTGTGTGTATGTGTGTAGATGTGTGTGTGTGTGTGTGTGTGTGTATGTGTGGGTGTGTGGGGGGGGGGGGGGGGGGTTCCAGAAGAGCGTGGTTCCTAGGTTAATGTGATGCAGCCAGTGTCCAACCCAGCATGTGGATGCTGCAGGAGCCGTCCGTCGTATCCACCCTCAAAATGTCTTCGTAGAATCTGTACATGCAAGCCCCATAGGGTTCCATCTGTAACCAATATTTATCTCTGGACGGCCATGACTTTGCGTCAATGGTACACATTTGGAGGCATTCCTTCAGTAATAGTCTGGTTATGCTAGTCTGGTCGATCCACAGACCCTGTGAGAAGACAACGAGTCCCTGCTGCTGTTATTCCGGCTAAGGTTACACTTGCTTGCAGACGTAATAACACTTCTAAGAACCTATCTGGTCCATCTGGTTGTCATTTTGGTGTGATGGTAATGTTCAAAAAACCACATGGTGCTCTAAAAATATATATATCAGACCAACTGCATTTGACTTTTCTTTGTTTAAAAAAAAACATGGTATTTGAGACATACATGATTGAAGCCGATTTAAACCAATGAGTCAGGAGGCCGTTTGGTGCCCTCTGCTGCTTGTGAGGAGTATGGCCTCTGCAAACGTGGACAGGCACAGAATTTTGATTTCTCGATCGATTTAACAGTTCAGTACATTTTTGTAAGAATTATATATTATGTTATGACAGTGAATCATGTCAGATTTAGACATTCAACAAGAGGTCAACAAATCATCAACATTCAGTACAATCTGTACATTAATACCTTTGTGTTGTGTGGAAGAAAGTATTCAGGTTCTTTTGTATTTATAATCAGGTTGTAAGACTTATATTCAGAATTAATCACACAAACATTGGCAAAGGAAATACAACGAATTTGTCAGTGGAACCTCTGATGCCAAACTCTACCAATAGAGCATGCCTAAGTTGAGAGTCCTGTCCAAGGATTTTTACAGAGTACTTTTACCCTGGAAACGATATGTCCTTGGCTTAGTATAAACAGGTGATAGGGCTGAACGAATTGAGTGAAACTGTCATACTTTCAGTTCTTATCAACTGACCAGACATGGTGGCGTACCAGTATTCTTAGAATATAATTAAGATGCTGATGTCACTGCAATAGCGAATATGGCAATCAATAAACAACAATTATACAAATCATAACACGGAAATATATGATTATTTCAATAGTTGAAATTATAATATAATTTGTATATTGTGTAAATGTTTGTGCAGGATTTATTTTTCTTCTTAAACATTACATTTATAATTGAAAATGAAATTGCATTACATAATTAATCATTGAAAAGAGCTTTGAAAGGAACCTAACTAGCATATACTCCTCACATGCTAAGTAAAGCCAAATCCTCCGACCTAAATGATACAGTGTACCAAATGACAGATTTACCTCAAGAAGATGCATAGTCTTTTGCAAAATATTCTCTCAAGAACACATTAACCTGCATTTAACTAGGCAATTTAAAGAATGTAGCCTATCACCACAAGAGGGTGCAATTTCAACGTTGAGATGTTATTCTAAGACGTGAATAACTTGATCTTTATCTGTTGGTTGACGTCATGAAAAAGTGTACCATAGTTATTAAGTTTCAACAGGTCCAGTGGTAACAAAAACTGTTTAATTTAACCTATGTAAAGACTGTGCTCATCCCTGTGTATTCCTACATCTATAATCACAACACAAAAATGCCTGGTAAGATGAGCAAAGACGCAGAGAAAGAGAGAGATACACCCATGTCAAGTAGAATCTGAAGCAAAAAGATTACTAATCCTTTGGAGATATTTTTCATGTATTATATGGATGAGTAGTATCTGGTAGGAGTGTGTGTATGTACATGTGTGTGTCTGTCTGTGTTGGCGAGGGAGGGACACCCCGTCCAACTCATTCGACCAGCAGAGCTGTTTAACTACATTAGTTTCCTGGTCCCTGGACAGGCAAGACAGAGAATCCAGTCAAAGAGCAGGATTGCTAATCTGGCTACAGGGCTGTTGCGAATGGCCATAGACATACGTGCATGGTCCACACTCATGTCTTAAACTTGATATACGATCCAGCAGATTGACTGGCTGTGTTCTGATTAGAGCATAGACTAGAGATCCATTTGATTTAAACTTAGCCTAGCAACTTGTATAAAGACCTAGCTTTCTCAATGACATGAATAGCTCTCGTGATTTAAACTTAGCTGTACTTTGACTGTACTCCCAGGGCGATACTGTAGCTTTTGGGGGAGTTTTGACCGTACATGGAGAAGAGGAGTTTAGCTGGATTTCCTGTGGGAGGGCTCTGGTTTCTGTCTCTTTCTCAATCTGACTCCCTCTCTGTCTCCCTCTCTCCTCTGTCTGCATCTCTCAATTTTCTCTTTAACATCTTACTTCCTTCCTTCCAGAGTTTTAAATTGAATGTCTAATGTATTCTCTCTGCCATATACCAATATGTTTTTCTAAATCTAAATGAATACAAAACTATGAACAGGAAGTTAATTGGAAGACGCTTCATTAAATGTAATACATCTTCTTCACAGTAATTTGTGCAAACACCACAATCTTGTTTGTGATACTACCAGACTTGTCTATGTAAAAAAGTGGAGTTTCAACCATGTCAGATCATGTTGTGTACTTGAGTGAACTCTGTAGTTACGAAACTAATCAACGGTATTTGACTATGTTGTAAAAGACCGCCTACATTTCAGAGCAGCAGTCTATAATAGAGTGTGTGTCTAGAGCACTGACCTACTGCATGCTGAAAATGGCAAACCAGGACAAGTAGTTGACCACTTTTTGATTGAGAGTTCACTGTCTAAATTCAAAAGGATTTATCATAGCTTTGTTGCAGGAACAATGCATTTATTTCAAATACAAAGCAATACCCCTTCTTATATTAACTAATCATCAACGCTTCAAGTGGAAAAATGGTGTGACATTTTTACCATATGAGAACCTGTGGACAAACACACATCTCATGATGTTCCTGGGTAGGACTTACCTGCGACCTACGTCAGTTTTACACCACAGCATGCCAATGTAGTGACCTCTGTGTTGGCAAACAAGACCCCCCAGGGTCACCAGTGTATAGGGCAAAAGAGGAAGCAAACTGTCCACAGTCTTGCTCAAAACAAGGCATGTAACATTGACTTGTGAGATGTTTATAGCAAATACATACTTGTGGGTGATTTCTTGATTTTTGGACAAGATACTCACTGCATTCGTCATTCCCAGAGGTACTACTTAGTATTATAACTTTGCACCCCACTGTTCTTTGATTTCAGAAGTGGTTTTTCTTTTTCAGACGTAGCAACTGTTACAGTAAGCTGCAACAGGGCTGTGGACAAACAGGCAAACAAGCAAATTATCTGTGATACAGTTCTCAGTATCAAATGCTTGGTCTATTGTAAACTAATGTCACGCACTAATTTCTTAACCAGCAAACTAGGATTCTAAAATATTTTTTAAGATATATCTTCAGAATATATTTACTACAGAAATAGTAAATAAGAAGTTTATCAGTTCAGCAGCTGTACTTTGTGCCTTTGGATCGAAACTCGGAATAGGTTAAATTTGTCAATGCACTAGTAATCGTCAATTGAAGAATACATTTGTCTGCCATTGTAGCCTGAACGTAAATCCTGTTGTAGACTGCACGCAGTAAGTTAATACGTTCAGTATTCCTTGGCTGGATCTTTTTCCATCCAACTCTTTTTTTTATACACTGCAGCACAACGAGAACTGTCATCTTTAACCGAAGCTGGTATTCACATTAATTTGAGCATTCATCTGTAAAGAGGCAGACTTGAACAAAATGCTTACAGATACTTCATATTCCTAAAGCTACTTCAGGTGTTTTAATTAAAAGTGAAGGTTCTCTTACAAAGAATGCTTAAATAATATTATGGATCTTTCTTACTTTCACAATCACGTCTCCCTTGCTTTAACAAAAAAATAAAATAAACCCTTCAACCAAATAAGGAGACACGCTCACTATTGCCAGAACGTCTAGTGCACCGAGCCATTCCTGAAAAAGCATTGGAGAGCTGAGGTTTATATTAAGGAGGGGGGCACAGCGCGTTCTAGGGGTAGCCAGGGTGGGGAGTGGCAGTAGGGCTATATAGTGGGAAAGGGCTGTCTCTAGGGACTAGGGCTGACTTCAAACCTCCAACTAAGTTTATATCAATAGGAGAGGGTCCTGAGCTTCAGTCAGTCTCATTTTCTTCGCCAGCTCTCCTCCTCTTTCTGTTACTTGCTGCCTGCTCCTGCTTCAGAGCTTGGCATTTGAGAGACTCTTCCTTTACTGCTTCACCTTTGCGTTTTTCATATTTTATTTCGTCGTTAGGTATTGAGCTCCATCTTCCACCATGGAGGCCATTAAGAAAAAAATGCAGATGCTGAAGCTGGACAAGGAAAATGCCATTGACAGGGCAGAGCAGGCTGAGTCTGACAAGAACGCAGCAGAGGAAAAGTGCAAACTGGTGAGATGAGGCTAAATGCCTTCAAGGGGATGCTTAAATTGAGGGGAACAATGATGGTGTGTAAATAATAATTATGATAATTATTATGATAATTATGATACTACTATTATTGTAATAAATATGTAATATGTATGTGTCTGAATGACAATTTAGCATACATCTATAAACGCATTTGTACAACATGTATGTTACCGCTTTGTACATTGGTTTACTTTGCACTACTTTGCACTACAAGGCTATGTATCATCTAACTAATTGCCTTAGATCTTTTGTTTTTATATTATCTACAAAACTGAAAAGTTTGCGGTTTTAACAACCTGCTATGAAAGAGGAAAAGGTAGTTGGCAGGGGGTCAGCAAAAGAAGCACATCATTCCCAAAGCACCAAACATGACCACAAATATAAAAAGTGAGCAGCTGATGCTGGTCTCCATGGGGATGATATTCTGACAGACAGAAAGGGGAGGAGCAAGACACCCTAGGGGATGGTTCTGCTTCACCTTTGCGTTTCTGAATGACAGACTGACGAAGACTATGCCCACAGTGCACCATGAGGATTAAGCTGACTAAAACTAATGGACCAGTAATGAAAAGTAATTTGTACCAGCTGTTGATCTGGTCCATGACTTGTTTGAGAGTTGAGACTCCGGGGCAGAGCATTACTCAACACCCTTCTTGACTCAAGCTTTAGGACATACCTAGAGCACAGACGATGACTCAATGCAAACATCCACATGCCCATATTTAGTGTTGTAGGGAGCGTTAGAGTTTGAACAGCATTACATGCCAAATAATTATGACGTGCTCGTATTATGTCTACACTTTGTGGTAAAGTCTAACTTGAGACCTAGTTCAACATTTACAATAGAATTAAGGGGTTTAAACACAGCGTATTTATTGCTCATAAGAGTAAGCACAGGAGCATGAAAACCAGTTGATGTCAGTGTTGATGTCTAGACAAATGTATGGAATTCGGTTAACAGGGACTAATGCCTTTAAGACACAGAAAGAACAAAGATATGGCAGTTGTCCAGGAGAATATCATTATTTTTATTTTTATTTATTTAAGTCTTGCAGAATGACGTCAACCTCTTGTTTTTTTATGATATTGGTCGACCACCGTTTTGCTATTTGGCATTGATCTGTCACGGGCGTGTGCTGGGAGGGGCACACCAGCATGCCCTGGGGAGCATAACAAGCGTTCCTATTTCTGTTCCAAGTTCCCTGTCTTGTTTTGATTCTTGGTTTGACCTGTGTCTGTCTATTGCTCCTGAAACCCTGTGTTTTCTGTTGCCCCTTATTGGTTCATTGTGTTTTGCTGTGCCTAGGGGGTGTCTCTGTGTTTCCGAGTTGTGGTTAGAATTAAATATGGATAAATCTATGCCATTGGGTCTATTCGTTGTCTAATTCGGCTCTCGTGACGTGATCAAGTCAACATGGGGACATAGTGAGATTGATAGAACGAACTACCTTCATATTATAGAGTTATCTAGTTGTTCTGAACAAAAAAAGTCTGTGTCAAATGTACCTTACGTGACTATTACTGATTTAAAGACATTTCAAGACATTTTATATTCCATCCATAAAGGCCGTCTTCCTTCCTTTATAACCACGCTTGTCATATCCTCGCTTTCTCTCTCCGTCCTCATCTAGGTGGAGGAGGAGCTGCTTGGCCTGCAGAAGAAGCTGAAGGGGACTGAGGATGAGCTGGACAAATACTGTGAGGCCCTGAAGGATGCGCAGGAGAAGCTGGAACTGTCTGAGAAAAAAGCCGCAGACGTAAGCACACAAACCAGGCCATGGGCAGCTGTCTAACGTGAAGTACACTATGACAAAAAAAAATTCAAAAAAATAATCCTATGTCTAATAGGTGCCATAATCAAACACATATTGTAGTGGTGAACAACCCCTTGAAAAGTGGTGGAAGTGATGGTTCATTCTAACCCAGTGAGTTCACATGAATTATCCTAGCCTAGGTGATAATCCCAACCTAAACATAAAGGGAAAAAATCTTTGGAACTACCCAAATACAGATAGCCTTTGTGGAGCTGTGCCTGTGGAGGGTCACATTAGGTCAGCCCTTCTTAAGCTATATATTTCACTTACAGTTCCACACAAATCTGTCACAGACGCTAAAGCTTGATTTACGTCAAAACCCCTAAATTATGGAAATGAAACTCTAACATGGACATACTGATCCAGCTGTAAACTAAATAAAAGGTTATTTGTCCAAGCAGAACCACACCCTTTACAATAGAATTAAGGCTATTCACTCCTTTACAGAATTGTTGAAGTACCAGTGCCTCACATAAGTCTAAACCTGAAATATGGTTCAAGCAGCAGCTATAGACAAAACCCAGCTAGCCTGCAGCTGCCTGGAATCTTAGGAATGCAGCTAAAGCAAACAGGGAACCCCACACTCCAGCGTCTAATGAAATCAATGCTTTGGCCTTTTCCGGTCGAGATATCATGGACAACCCTCACTGTGTAGGACTCTAGTTCCAATACCAATGTCTAGGTAATGTCGTATATAACTTGATAATGTTTTAAACACCTAGGCATCTGCTCAGAGCTTTATGACCGAAACTCAGGTTCCCTTCAGAAAATATTTTATATAGGTATAACAACAACGGAATCGACAAGGAAAGTAAAAAGTTAGAAAACAGGTTTGAAAAGTCTCTTAATGCTCAGAACAAGTGCAAATTTAGCTTCACAGGTTGTCAGTATATAAATGGCAAAAAGCATGTTTCTTTTAATTTTGTTAGGCTCTTTGTTACCTTACACTCAGTATTGTCAGTCATTAATTGCTTCATGCTTTACCGCGTGACCGTGGCCCAATTATTGTATTCTCTATACCAACAAAAACATTCACACATTCTAGTAATATCATCTAACATTGTACAGTAAATCTAAGTGTAGGCTCCATTTTGAAAATAAGAAGCTATAGAGAATTGGCAGAAAATGAGGGGCGTAATGTGGAGCACTAAAGGAATGTCTTGGCATTATGAAAGAACATCATGTCAACAGCCCATTTATATTATACCCAGCCATTTGGAAGTCAAATGGGTATCCTGCAGATGGCAGCTAACCTGATAAGTTAGAACTTTCTATCTGACGTTTACTCTCTCTCTCTCTCTCTCTCTCTCTCTCTCTCTCTCTCTCTCTCTCTCACGCACACACACACACACACACACACGCACGCGCGCGCGCACACAGCGGTGTATGATGTCTGCGTGTAAAAATGCGGACTAGGACAGCACCTTACACTTCCCATATATGTCCAGAAGGGAAGAATGAAGTCCACGCATACACCTCTGGTCTGAAGAAAAAAAGGCTTTAAGCCTTGCCCCTGTAATTATGATGTCATCTAAGACAGGCTTCTTGCTTGGATTGGAGGATCTGGCCATAAATTTCCTGAAAACTCCCCAAGTCGTCCCAGCCCATTTTCCCATCCCTCTAAGTCACTTCCTCAAAGTACACCCTTTTCTGGCAAAAGTTTTTTCTCCTAGGAAATATTTTTTAAAAAGTGTTGACATATTATTCAATGATTTAGTCGACAGAAACAATTACGAGTTTGCTTAAGTTGCGGAGTATAGTGTTTAGATTTCGTCTAGTAAGAACAAATATCGGATATTATAGCTGGGCGCGACATGGACGCGATTAAAAGAAAAATTCAAGCGCTACAGCAACAAGCTGATGATGCGGAGGACCAAGCCTTAACTATACAAAGAGAGTTGGATTCAGAACGAGAACTTCGCGAAAAAGTGAGATTGTTGGTTATTTTTTATATTTCTTAACTCTCACCTTCCTTCTGCGCTATGCGCACTATAAAAAGTAAGGAAATTGCCAAAGCTGAGCTCGTCTTGGGTCGCGTTTCGAGTGTCCCATAGGCTACATTCTTATTTTACTGCATATCAAAGAAGGCCACGTTTTGATGAGGAGGGGGCGGAGAGTTCATTAGGCCATTGTACCAATAACGTTATAGATTGTTCCTAATCTAGTCGATTTTGTCTTGCTGTGTCGACAATCGCCATTCAATACACTCGGGTTCACACAGACTTTGCCATTCACGTTTACTTGTAGGATATTGATGATCTAAACTTCTTATGTTAATCGCCTAAAGTTCTTAAACTTTCTCATGGTCGTCGTAGTACTATGAATTATACATTTTAATAGTTTGAGATAATGTAGTTTAATTTTGAACAGGAGAAAGGCATATAGCTGCCTTTTCCCTGCTTACCCAGGAAGTAAGCAGACATGAGTTATCTTGCCTAGGCGTTGAGTCCGGCAGGAAGTAGTCTGATAAGTAACATACTGTTAACCCCAACACACATTGGACCACAAAGTGTATGTTTGAAGTTGGCAGTCGCTAATCTGTTGTGCCTTGCCAATCTTAGTATTTAAGACATCCTCATCTGTGGTCTGATGTGAAATTGAATAGACACAATTCACATATGGTATTCACATCTCCGTGAGGATATGGCTGTTCAAGTCTGCCACCAACATAATCTCTGGCTGACCTTTAACCTCTCACTGTGACAGGCTGAGGGCGATGTGGCAGGTCTCAATCGCAGGATCCAGCTTGTGGAGGAGGAGCTGGACCGGGCACAGGAAAGACTGGCCACTGCACTGCAGAAACTGGAAGAGGCCGAGAAGGCTGCAGATGAGAGTGAGAGGTTAGTGGCTAAGCTGACCAAGTTGTTTCTTGATAGACTATTTATAATGCTATTATTTCATTTTTGCCGTTATTCCAAGACTTATATTTTCAGATTTCCTATTTCACATCCCGTGAGATTATCTGTTGATGCATGGTATTCATGTAAGATTCCCCTGTTTTAACACCAGAGGCATGAAGGTGATAGAGAACAGAGCTACGAAAGATGAAGAGAAGATGGAGATACAGGAGATGCAGCTGAAGGAGGCCAAGCACATCGCTGAGGAGGCCGACCGCAAATATGAGGAGGTTTGATCGATGAACATTCCTTTTTATAACTTGTCAGTTACCACTTGCTAGTTTCCTCTTGTAATGTTTTCACCTTATCGCTTTCAATTGTCCTCTCTTTCAGGTTGCCCGTAAGCTTGTCATTTTGGAGGGTGAGTTGGAGAGAGCTGAGGAGCGGGCCGAAATATCCGAGCTGTAAGTTATAACACATTGTTATGCGACGTGTTCAGACATGTGTTTAAAGAGACTTGATTCTATCTTCAATGATGTGACATATTTCATCGGCTAAAACTGACTTGGTATTAAAAACAAAGGCTAAATTGCGCAACTGCTTTCTTCCCAAACAGGAAATGCAGTGATATGGAGGAGGAGCTAAAAAATGTCTCCAACACCCTCAAGTCCCTAGAGGCTCAATCTGAAAAGGTACACTTTACAGCAAATGTTTTACTTTATTGAACTAATAATACAACCAATTGACTTCACGTTTTGTTCTGTAGTATTCTACTAAAGAGGACAAATATGAGGAGGAGATCAAGATGCTCAGTGACAAACTTAAAGAGGTTTGTACCTGTAAAATCAACAGTCCTTTAATGTAAAGGATATACCTCTATATGTCATACTATTAAAATGTTGACTGTCTTGTTGAAGGCTGAGACTCGTGCTGAGTTTGCAGAGAGAACAGTGGCTAAACTGGAAAAGACCATCGATGACCTAGAAGGTATGTTAATTTTATTATGTTTCTGTTACTGCACCACACACAAATTTAACGATTTACCTCATTCAGCTGAACCTCATTCAACGGAGCTTTTATGCATTTATGTTTCATACTGAAAGAAACTTGGGTTATCTATCTATATTTCAAAGTTCTAACCCTTGTAAGTGTATCCACTACTCTTAATCTTGCCTTTTTCTGTATTCTTTTCTTTTGTCTTGGTTGGTTATCTGCTGTTCTACATTTTCCTCTGAATCCTTCATCCCCTTTTTCTTTCACTGGTAGATGAATTGTATGCTCAGAAGCTGAAGTACAAGGCTATCAATGAGGAGCTGGATCATGCCCTTAATGACATGAACACCTTGTAGATTTATTTGAATTACTTTCTTAATCTATAAACTATTCTTCCACTCTTTTGCTTTTACCTGAGATATTTTCTGTAGAAACAAAACAAAACTTCAATAAAGCTATCCCTGTTCTATTTGCTTCTAATATTTCATCTTCTTAATTCTGCTGTCCTATGTTTCTTTTCCTACATTTCTTATCTAAGCTGAAGTCTCATACATTAAACTGGGTTCATGAGCACATTTATTTCCTTATTTTATAACCAATCATTTTAAATGGATAAGTTCCAATGAGATACATGTTAGATAATTATCACAGTAAGCCAAGCCCTCCCTGAACAGAGTCTAATGGTCAAAGGACAATTTAAGTTAGTATCCTGAAAGTGAAAGATTGATATGACTCCTCGTATGGCATGTGATATTCATTACAGAAAGACTTGCTTCTGCAAAAGAAGAGAACCTTGGACTGCAACATAACTTGGACCAAACACTGCAGGAGCTGAATAGTCTGTAAATACTGACAAGAAAGAAGAGCCAACATTCCAAGTGTTAGTTGTTGTCATCATACTTTTTATACATTCCAACCACTATTGTAATTGGGGTTTCACTGCTGTTTTGGGTTGTGAAAACAATATAACACTTTTTTATATTTATGTATTTGATGTCTTAACTAGAGCCCATGTCATCAGACAAAATTATGTACAATTTGAGCCAAAAACCTGGGCAGTAATAAAAACAAGCATTCACCAAGCCTAAACCACAATAATTCTGTTGTGTGGACTGTTATTTTTAGGTCTTTAAATGTAATTGTGTTTGTTGCAGAAAATCTCACACAAACGAGACTGAGAAGTCCTGTTTTTTAATTTTATTAGGATTAGGCCCGACATTGTCTCTTTATTCTGAAGAGGTGTTGGTAGATTCAACAATTGACTTGAGCTTTTCTTCGCTAAATTGACAGGGGGCGTGTTACTCAGTTGGGCAGTCCAATTTACTGAGCTGTGCTTCGCCTGGCGGGATATCCGCAATATCAACTATGGCGAAGACATACGATTATTTGTTTAAACTACTCTTAATCGGGGACTCTGGTGTTGGGAAGACCTGCGTGTTGTTCAGGTTTTCAGAAGATGCCTTTAACTCGACGTTTATCTCAACCATAGGTAAGATTTAGTTAACGTCGTCCCGGTTATGCTTCGTCAGTGTTTACAAAAGCCCGCTTCTCTTAGGGCAAGCATCAGCGGATTAGTCTACTTCATGGAAAAAGACCGTCTACCACCCTTTCCGCTAACTAGCTAGTAGTTTTGAAACTGGCCTGCTAAAAGCTAGTTCGCCCACTGGTAGATATTAATCACAGCTTGTGATATTAAATGCATGTCCTGCCAAGTGTCTTTAAGTAACAAAAATTCATAAAGATGTGCATTGCTATAGACAGTCCTCACACGTTTGACTTGTTAGCCAACGGAACGTTATTGTTGGCGATATAGTACTTCACTTTACTTAGGCTTAGCCCCGGCATTAGCAAACGTGAGCAAGCTAGCGTTAGTTTACCAGTCAGGCTGGCATGATTTTTACATTGACTGAACTCTAATGATGTTATTACGATCGCCAAGTCAGCTGGCTAAAGGCGGTCTCACGGACAACTAAGCGGATGACTATTCTATCTGTTTTATTTTAATTTGGTTAACATTGTCTAATCTCTGGAGGTTGCTATCCTTATTAGCCTAGCTAGACTGCTGGCCTGGTGTTGGACTGAGCTAGATACACAGAGACGGTGTCAGAGTTGGCAATCAAGCCAAAGCAGGCAAGAATCTTGAGTCATATGGCTGCATTTTAAAAGACCTGGCCGTACCGTTAGACAACACAAAAAAAGGCTAATGATATCACACTCCCAAGCGCAAGGCTCAAACCACAAAGTGTGACTCACACTTGATTTGTTACTGCAAAGCGTTTATCTCGATCACCAACCGCCTCACAGGTCCAATATAATCGGGATTTCCAAAATTATTTATAGCCTAACTTTTTGGCCCCTTGTTTATCTTACAGGCATTGATTTTAAGATAAGGACGATAGAACTTGATGGCAAGAAGATAAAGTTACAGATATGGTAAGTTAAGTTCCTTGTGTTGTGGCTTTGGGACCTTTGTATTTTGGGCACTGCGTGGTATAGCTTTGGGTATTGGGTTATAAACACCGTCCACATAATCGGACAGCCACGTGTGTATTACTGCGCATCCTTGACAGGATATGTAGAGTTGCTTCTCATTGTTAATATCTTCCTGTTACTTCTTTCAGGGACACAGCTGGCCAAGAGCGTTTCCGAACAATCACAACTGCCTATTACAGAGGAGCAATGGTAGGTAATGTTATTTTACAGGGAAGATGATGTCATATACATTGACCACACTAAACATTTTCTATTTAAAATGACCAGACACCAATTGGATTAGTTTTGTGTTTGGATTTTAATTGTAGGGAATCATGCTTGTCTACGACATAACAAATGAAAAGTCCTTTGACAACATCAAGAACTGGATTAGAAATATTGAGGAGGTAAGTTTTCATAACCTAACAACCACAACACTCTACAAACTGCAATTGCTTGCCTCAGAAATGGTGATAGACTATTTAATTTATTTTCTCTGCCCAGCATGCATCATCGGACGTTGAGAAGATGGTTCTCGGTAACAAGTGTGATATCAATGACAAGCGGCAGGTGTCGAAAGAGAGGGGAGAAAAGGTGAGGTCATGAGCGGAGCGCCACAAAATATTTGAAACACTAACACATAAACCGGTTGGGGCTAATGCTGATGTTTTTTTCCCGACAAGGATATCTCCATCTTTTAACATTTGTTAAGTTGCTAAAATCAGATGTTCAACCAATTCACTCCACATTTTGTTCACAACATAGTCTGAGGTCATCGCTGTTCACACATTACCCATGTCTGAAAGTTGGTGTTTCACACATCAGTGCTATCATGTTGCTACGTGTTTCAAAATTGCTGTCTCACAGATTGTTTACATTGGATTACAGTGGGAATTTTTCCTTATATATTTTACCATAATTTGTCTTTTTCATTTTTTTGTTGAATCTTTGTAATTCCCATTTTGTTGCGGCTGCTGCTGTTTCTATGACAGACTCTTACTACTATGCCTTTTTTCTTTACCAAGGAGATTCAGTAACAACTCGCACCTTTCTTTCATACTACAGCCTCCCCAAGTTAAACCCGTTATCTCTGTGTGAATAGAGTATGAGTTATGGGCTGATACCCGCAATAAGGCTATTAGGCTGAATATTGGTTGTTCCTCTTTTCTCTTAGCTTGCATTGGAGTTTGGCATAAAATTTATGGAGACCAGTGCAAAGGCCAACATCAACGTTGAAAATGTGAGTTATCATCCTATTATTATAATAAGAAAAGCGAAGATGATTACATGAAAATGTGCTGTAACAATGTTTGCTGTTAATATTATTTATTTTACAGGCGTTTCTGACTCTTGCTAGAGACATCAAGTCAAAAATGGACACAAAATTGGTGAGAATTTTTTCATTTAGATAAATTTGTTCTTTTTGGCTACAGATATTCTGAACTTTTGCAGTATGCTTCCAATTGCATTATGGAAAAAACGTGATCTGTGTAAGAAAAGTAGCTACTATGTCTGAGTCCTTGTGTTTAGCATAATCATCTCTTCCAGCATTCCAAAGTTATTGACATGTGCTTCTGTGTTTTGTTTTGAATCCAGGAGGGCAATAACCCACAGGGGAGCACTCACGGGGTCAAGATCTCCGAACCTCAGAAAAAGAGCAGCTTCTTTCGCTGTTCTTTACTGTGAGGACCAAGGCCTTAGTCATGGGCCACATTACAGGCTGGACACACCTGGACTGTGCTTGCCTTTAGCACTTCCTTCCCCACTTCTCCCTGTTTCCTGCTGTCACTTTCTGGCCTGTCCTGTCCTGTCCTGTCCTGTCCCTGTCCTGTCTACACTAACCATCATCCGCTCAAAGCAGTGGCAACGGTCCCTACTCTTCTGAAGACCGTCGGGGACGCGTCCCTTCCAGCATCGTCGCGTGTCAGAACTGGTGAGCTGGTGAATGAAACTACTTGGGAGGAGCAACATCCCCTCTCCCTTTAGATTTTAGCCACTTTGTACAGCGTCTCCATTTTCACTCACCAGGTTGCACAATTGCCAAAAGAGGAGCCCACATTTCTATGGTAGAACCCATAAATGCAAAATTGAGATTGGGATTCGAACATCATATTTAGAACTATTTTTATTAGTCTATAATTGTCTTCCCATCTACGTTGTAAAACTGAACTAGAGACTGACCGGCTTGTTTTTGTAATGAAACAGAGTTGCTAAATGTGTGGAATATATAACAATTGAATTATGCAAAAGGTTCAGTTAGAGCACTGTTAATCCAATTGAAGTGTACTTTCTGTTTCAGTCCTTGACAATCATTTAAGGTGACTGTATAAAGAGGCACGGGACCAGTTTTGCGAAAAGTAGCTGTAAAGTGGTATTTGGCTTGTTTTTAACCTACGAGCCCCTCCACTTTAGGCTGTAGGATTTTTTTGCATCTACATTTATGTGCCTAAGGCAAGCCTGTAATAAAAGACCTGAGATTACATTTCATCCTTACAATGCTGTGTTCTGCATAAAAACAAAAAGCTCTGATCCGATGCATTGTTACCTTAGGAGAATTATCATTGTGATGTTTTTGACTCAAGTCAACGCACACCAGTGGAAGCCCATTTATTGTCTCTGATTCATGCACAAGCTATATGACGTTTCTGGTAGCAGACTATTAAATCTATATGTTTACTCTTAAATAGTGTTTCTGCTAACAGTTCTACAATGTGGACGATCCCTTCTTATCCATGCAATTCCTTGCACTTTACCAGTAACTTTTGTTTGTGTGTAGTTGGTGCCAAGTGATAGTTCTGCAATACAAGCATTTTATCTTGACGATGATGTAACACATGATTGATAATACATGAAAATGTTATCATGATAATAATACATGTATAGGGCATACTTAGAGGATTCTGGAATTTGATCAAACATGGTTAAATTAATCGCTCTCTTGCAATTTAATTAGCATACTTTTATTCAATTAGCTGTTTTTTTGGTATTACTTTAAGAAAAGTCCTCTTAATTTATTATGGTGGCCGTTCAAATAGGAAATGTCTTCAATATTTGAACTTCTCTTTCTGTGCTCCAGCCCTGCCAAATTTGAGCTTGTGATCATTTTCAGTCTTATATTTTCCATCGGGTTTGTGTGGTTTTGTTAATGTGGACCTTTTTTTGTCTCTTATTTCCCAGCTATTTGGCGTTTGTGTTCCGCCATAAATAACCTAGCTATTACAGGGAAAAACCACTTAAGCTGTAACAATTAAATAATGCGAGTATTTGCCGTAACCCCAAAAAAACGTTACTCAAAGCAGTGTTATTTATTGTTTGCACTAGCTGAAAATGGTTTTGCAAAAATGTGATATATATGTTACTCTTTGCTGATCTCTTATAGTTATCTGTAAAATCCTTGTCAGAATTTACTCCTACAAATATCACTAGTCTCAAAAGAAAAGCTGAGACGTCACAACATGCACAATATTGAGAGGGGATCCTCTTTGCACCTTTCAATATATCTTGGGACCTCATGAGCACCACAACCATATGTCTTAATGGCCGATCTCTTCCATAGTTAAGCTATGCATTGTGAAACTTGGACCTCTGCATTGTTGTTTAATGTAGGAATATGTTAGAGATAACTAATGGAATTTTGACACACAGAATTGATGCCCTCGGTATGTTTTTGTTTTATGTTTTCCATTGAGCCCAAAAAGAAGACATCCACCCATTTGTTGAAAATTATGTTAATTAGTTGGGGTTATTCATATTTTTCAGAATTTTTTCCTGGAATGTGGAGAAAAATACTGTTTTCATTCAAATTCTGGCTTTAAATATTACAGAACTATAGAAGTCAAACATGGATAAGTTGTTTAATAAAAAAAATACATAGTCAATTGTTCTTTTTCATCAATTGTTCTTTTTGTTTAATTCCTTTTAGGAAATGCATATCATTCAAGTGAATTTTTATACACATTCTCATTCCATTAGTTTTTGAGTTACACAGGGAGAAACAAATCAATACATTTAAAAAAAGTCAATATCACGTTAAAATGTAATTGTACTGTACTTTCTTAAATCATATAAAATGGATCTACAGTTTGTAGATATGTGTACCTTTGGTTTAATAAAATAAGATTCTTAAAAAAGAAAATTCGAAATGTGTTTTATTCTTTAGCCCAGGTCCTTTTAATATTTGCTTTGCATTGGTGATAGAGCCAGAACAATAAAGGTCATGACAATTTGCTTTTAATTGACCTTGTGGTTACCCATGGGTGCTTGACTGGTTTGGTGACACAAACGCCTCTCTCTATTGACCCTCCATGGACCATCGGAATATCTAGCAGATCTTTCTATTATACTTTGGTGTAACTGAGCCCCCTAGATACAACTCAAACGCACTGTTTACGGTCATAGCTAATGAGCCTTGCCTTGATGTCAAAGTAGCCATCACCCAGTGCAGTGCCTACCTGACACATTGTGGTTATACACACATTGAGTTTAACTGACAGTTAAAAACTAAAAACAAATATATTTCTGATATCACAATAGTGATATTTAACAGAAGAATGAGTTTTAATTTAGTAACTGGGTCTATACAAATCACATTCTTGATTATGTGTTTTCGTGACATCTCAAGAAAAGTAGCAGCCAACTTAACTAAGTCCATTCAAATCTTCTTGTTCACTTGTGCTGTGTGATGATGTCATGATTTAGCTCTGGACAAGGTGCACTGAGAATCTCTTTATGTTCAAATCCTTATATGGAAGGTGCTGTCAACAGATAAAATACAGAAAACACTGACATGATGACGGATGTATCCTTTCTTTCACATGGATTTAAATAAAAAAAACAAGAAGCGTGATTTACCTTAAGAAGTCTGGAGCTCTGACGATCATGTGCTGGAAGTCCTCCAGCGACAGGCGTCCGTCGTTATCCAGGTCAGCCTCGTCCATTACCTTCTCGCAGACCATCCTTACCTCATCTTCCGTCAGCTCGTTACGCGTCAGTTTGTTGAGTGTCTTCTCCAAATCCGATTTGCAGATGAAGTCGTCGTTGTTGAAGTCTTTGGAAAACATAGAGAGAAAGCTGTCAACAGAATATTAGCTGTGTTTAAAAAATTATTTCTATTGCTTACAAAGTCACATCTGGATTTGTTTAATCTTATGCAGCTCATGCTGCATGCTGAAACCATTCTATTGATAGTTTTAGTTACTGGTGATGCCCAATTGTTTAAATTACGCCTCAGTTTAGAGGGGTTCATAGCAGCCGTTATTATTCCTGAGATGCAATAGAAGCAGTATATAGAAGCAATTATTTTCCTAAATTGTTGGTTAACTGTCATAGTGCAGTGCAAAAGAAGTATTTTTCAATTAAGCCCTTTATACTTTTATTTTACATGTCTGAATAATAAATGAACTCCACTTCACCCTTGATCATGACCGTGTGTGTGTGTGTGTGTGTGCGTGCGTGCGTGCATGCGTGCGTGCGTGCGACATCTTTATCTGTCAGCCTCTCTTAATTAGGGGGACTCTGGCGCCAAACACAGACCGTGCTTTCACAGGCTGTTCCCATCTATAATAGGCATATTAAAAATGTATAAAGTCCAGTGCCTTCTATCGTGCCTAAGGTTCCGACCAGGCTCCTCATTTCTACAGAGGGTGAACCCCTGCGTGCATGGGATGGGTGTCATTGTTCGAGCTTCTGCCATGCCCAGGGTAGAGGGATCAGTTGTTTTATACAGCTAATGGTATGGTACGCTTACTTAATTGTTGTTGTACAAAAAATAAAGATGAAGTCCTATTATATAGAATTTGTTTTTAACTTTTGTTGTTTGGCACAGGGATGTTAGTATAGTTTACCATAGATTCTGAAGGCGTAGTAAGCCTTAAGGTCACGGGGAGCCATCTCACTCAGCACGGAGAACATGTCCAGGAAGTTGTCCAGGGTCATGTTTCCTTCTCCATCTTCTGAGAAAACCTCAGCAATCCTCTGACGGAAGGGGTTGTCCTGGCAACGAACAAGGGAACCACCACTGTAAGAGACCTCATATGTTCGAATATTTCACAGCTACAACTGTCTGTGTTAAAAAGAAAGTGTAAGGATGTGACTGCTTGGTAGAGTGTATTGGTTTGGAGTGACACACTAAGGTCAACAACAGCTTATACAGTAACAACATTGTGTTCCTATGGTCGTTTTCGTGGGTGTGATAAATGTATGATGGGATCATTTCAAAAGCCCTCCTTCCTAGCACTCCCTTTTTGGGAGAAACCAAGCGCTGAGAGATGCCTGTATGTGGTTTACACACGTGTTTACTTTGTTGCCATTGTAACTTGTGTGTAAAGAGGCGCTTAATTGACCCAATTGCACCAAGTGTGCCCTACGGGACCCTCAGGCTTTCTTCAAGTTTAAAAGAGTCAGGTAACTCAAGGTCCAAAGACTGCTGTCAATTAGTTGGCAATTAATTATTGAAAGGCAACACAGGGAGAGCGGGTCTGCCCTGTGCGTGTGTGTGTGTGTGTGTGTGTGTGTGTGTGTGTGTGTGTGTGTGTGTGTGTGTGTGTGTGTGTGTGTGTGTGTGTGTGTGTGTGTGTGTGTGTGTGTGTGAGAGAGAGAGAGAGAGAGAGAGAGAGAGAGAGAGAGAGAGAGAGAGAGCATGTGTGTGTTATACCTTCAGCTCCGGCATGCTGCCAATCAGCTCATATGGTAGTTTCACATCTGGTTGATTAGTGTAGTCAACGGGAACAAGCTGTGGTGCCAAATCCCGATAACGGTCAAACAGTCTATAAGGCAAGAGAAAGTTCCACATGATTTACTTTCAATATTGAATTACAACATTACAGTTATGTCACTATTAAAAAGTTTTTTTCTAACGAGGATATTGACGGGATTTAAAAAATGGCTGAGAAAAACATATGGAAAATCTAATTCAAAAAGTTACAGTTGTACGATAGTACTACAATTAACTTTACAATCGAATGGGAAGGACAGTAAGGGAATTAAAAAGAGACGTAAAAACATCGGACCATCTAAATATTAGGAAACATATTGTGAATCTTAAATTATAGGAGTAAATAAACCTATAACCCAAGTATTTTTCTCTAAAGTTGCAGAACCTTTAATAAACGATCGAGTATAACTATATATTAAATCACTATCCACTCACAATTATCAATATAAATGTAGTTTCTCACCTCAGTATCTCTTTTCTTGTAAAGAACGTGCAGTCCTTTGGATACAATTAAATCATAATTAGATTAATTTGTAAATATTGAAGAAGACATATTCTGTTTGAAGTGTTTGTGAAGCACAATTAGGTTTCATAAAGCTGGTTAACTTCAACTAATCTGAAGTGAATATTGCCAACTGTATGTTTCTCCACAGAACTTTAATATGTAGCATTACCATTCATTTCAATTCACAGGCAACATCTATCTGTCATACTAGGAAATGTTTCAAGTTCCCATTTACTGTAAGCATGTGACATGGTGGCTTATGTCCTTTTAATATGTTTAAAACATAAAATAGAATAAAAACATGCATTAGGTCAGATCTTCAAAGTATGTTTGCCAAAGCGGAGCACTTCATACAAACAGCAAATTAGACCAGGCCCCCTTACATATTCATTGAAATCTGTCAATGAACTTTGCGCTCCGACATCACAGGGCAGCTGACCTCCACTAGCAATTGTCTTAGCAAATAGAAAACACAGCAGATGACAAAGGAAGTTTGACAAGTGTGTCAATGCATGTGTTGTTTGCATGTATACATCCACAGTATAGCTGTCCACATGAAAGGAATGTCATCCAAGATGACTGAAACAATTTGTCTCGATCAGCATTCCCTGCATTTCATTTCTTTGAAGACAACAAGACCACAAAATAAGGGTTATGGATTGGCACCAACCTGATAGGCGTCAAGCTGCTGTGGCGTGAAGATGGTCTGTTTGTTTCCCATTGCTAAGCACACGCAGCCCTAGTCTGAAGTCCATGGCAGTTTCCAGTATGAATGTCTTTAAAGGCCTTTGGATATGGCAGATATGAAATGCAGGAACAAAAGGTGGCCGGGGCCAAAGCGGGTATCAGGTGTCGGCTGCTAGCGGGCCCTTTGGTTCCCTATTATAATGGCAGCATTTCATCGTTTTCCCCCATCTGAATAGCAGCCCCCTTTGACAATGAATAAGGGCTGTCGTCCAGCATCATGCCGAGTGGTATCAACCCCCTTAGTGCTACTCTATGGAGAACGCCTCACAGGGGACTCGGGTTACATGGGCCTTGGTGCAGCAGTTTCTGTTGGATGGCACACAGACTATTTGGTGGGAGAGAAGCAGCGTGTAATAATTACCAGGTATTTACTGAAAGTTTATGCATGTTGTGCAAATGTTTATTTATGTATTTATTATTATTCTTTATTAGAGTTGGTTACCTTAATACATCACACGGCAGTAGTGGTAAATTATTTATACACTTGTAAAGTAAATCAAAAAATTTCAATAAAAATTTTGTCCTAACAAATTTTATCATAGGATAGCTGATGCACTCAATGCCCTGTAGTCTCTGCATAATGTAATTTCTCATCTCAGGAAGACTTTCTTGTTAGGTAACAACAAACAATATCATCAAGAAAGACAATAAATTACCACCAGTATCAGGTGGATTCCTGATACCCAAGATGATTTGTTAAAGACATTAGATGTTGCCATCTATATTTCTTTTAAGGATATAGATATCAATTAAATCAATCATATTTTTATTTTTTTTACATTTATTACAACTTTACAAAAGTTATCATAACAAACAAAACATACAATAGGCTATACACATTTTGATTTTTCACAAACTATCACATTTTCCCTGTCATATATTATAATTTTTTAAGTATTTACATATATTACATGCCAGATGTAAGATTAATTGACAATGTTGCTGATTACCATTTAAATTAAATAGGAAATTGAATGTGTAGTCTCTCTACTTTGGTTGTTACAGATAGCAAATCACTTATTTATTAACAACCCCTGGGATTACCTTGAATCCTAATGCTATGAAGTTCTTGGTATTGCAGTTGAAAACCAGAAACAACCCCCTCACACTGACAGAAATAGCAGGATATTTCAGTGGCAACCACAACTTCCTGCCACCATGTTATCGTACTGCTTCAGCACCACGTTCTCGTCATCGTCAAAGTAGAGAAGGTTTATAGAGTGAAGTTTGTCGGGCACGCAACACGGCGTCTCGATGCCCTTTGTGAGCTTCAGCGCGTTGATGATAGATTGGACCGTGGCGTGGTTGGTTGGCCTCATGTTCTGGCCAAGAGGGAAGGGGCAAGAACCTTTGCAATGATAGGCGTTGTAGCCCCGGGGAGAAACGATCCAGCCGGACCAGCCGATCTCCTCAAAGTCCACGTAGAGAGGCTGACGCTGACAGGGCATCCTCTCCCCCTCTTCCTCGCTGTAGTCCAGGGAGCGGGCACTGCGGTGTACAGCTCCGGGCATCGGGAAGTTGGGCAGGCTTGGAGGGGCTGGACTATCATTTGGTTCTTGAAAATAAAAATAAAGTAATTAGAGACAAATCACTTCAAAATTATAGTGAGGCCACGGATGAATGCAATAGGTAACACAGCTGTAATATAGCTATTTATAATGCATGAGTTTCTTACTTTTGAGTGCACTTTCCAGGGCGGTTGAACGGCGTCCATCATCGGTGAAGAGGACCAACATGGGCTGCTTGCTTTGGTGGTGATCACGTCCTGAAGCAAAGCGAACCAATTTCATGTCCATTTGACTTCCTGCCAGGGTCCTCACTGTCACTAGCAAGCCCAGGTTGCTCTGTTCATCGACCATCCAAGAACGGACCTTTGTGTGGAAAAAATAGATACATTTTATGGTAGCATTGTATTGTTATAGGCTATAGGCTATACTTTCATTTGCATTTGAGAAAAATATAAAATGTATAAATACATGCACAGTTTAATTTGAAAAATACTTACCGCTTGAGTAATTGTAAGCACTTCCCAGCCAGTTGAGTGAATAGGGATTAATCTAGAAGATAGCAACTTTTTCCCCTGTGTTATGTTCATCTTCGTACTATCAAGGAGCTGGTAGACATTTACCTGTAAATTTAAATGAATTGGGACTTATCCCCTTTTTTTCCCCTGAAACGAATAAATAGGCCTAATACAAGTATTATTGAATGTGATTACATAATTTACTTACCTGGCAAAAATGATGTCTATTGAACGGCGATGATGTCTGAAGTTTCAACTTGAAGAGATGGAGCTCAGCAGTGAGAACCTTCTCACTTCTGGCAACCGTGGACATGTTGAATCGAAATTCCACTTGGTCACTGTAAACTGAGAAAATAGCAAGGTATTAAAAAAAAAAATATATATATATATCTATTGTTGCTAAAGAAACGGAGAATTCTACTGAAAATATTTACGTGGTTCTTTTACCAAATGTGACAGATGCCACTGAGCAATACTGAAAGGTCAAATATTATCTTACATTTGTTAAAGAAACTGCGAACTGTATTTCCTTCTAGAAGATATGGATCCTTGGTTACGCCGTTCACATCTGCAACAGTGTTGTACAAGTCAAGCATGTACTGGGGTGGTTGCTTGTGGCCACGGGTGAGAGGAGGGTCCTCCATTCCAAAAACCTCGAGAAGCCTCTTGATTGCTTCAGAACGCACTTCCTTAGATTCATTCTCCATAGTAAATTGATTCTCTAAATAATTCAAAGAAGGCCTTCCGGTAGCAGTGCACACAAGTGTTGCCACGATCATTCCAAAAAGTATCATCTTCTATTAAGGCGCGCCTGTATTGATAACCTCAAGTCGTTCAGTCAAGAGCTCAGAGTTGATGTGACTAGAGCACTGAAAGCTCCAGTTTTTATATAAAATGCTCTACCATTGTTCACAGTCTCTCTTAACCCTTGGTCAACAGCAATAAAGATGCTATTTGGTCGCAAATGTAAATCAACAATCAGCAAATGTAAAGGAAGGCTAATGGCGGTGTTAACCAGGTGTGAACCCGATTGTAGATTTTGGACAGCCTTTCTTTGAATGTCTGGCAATAAATGCACAAATAAACTAAACTATCCATATCAATCCATACAAAATATGGAAAGGCAAATATATCAATATTTAATATTATTATAGGCTAATGCCTTCGATACGTTTTGATGAAATGTTGAAAAAGCGACCCGATGACGATCGACCCGTTTACTAAAATGTGAAGGAAGTTTACTCACCATGGGAGGTTAACCTGTTTCAAATGGATCCATCGATTTAGAATAAGCAGGATTGTGTCAATAAATAGAGATGGGTGTTGAAGCCTAATCGATACTCGCTCTTAATACACCTGGTCAAACACAGGCAAATTGTATTTCTGGTTTAAAATGGCTGCAGGTTTTATACACAGATATCACCAAATACCACAACTAAGAAGAGTCTAATCAATCATGATTATTTGTTATGCACACAAATGCATCCCTAAACTTAACCTGTACTTTTCAACTTGTAAGAAGGAGTTTTTTTTTCTCCTAATGGAATATGGACCTAGATAACCATGGTTGCAACATGTTTTTGCTTTACTTGACAAACAGTCCCTCTCCAGATCTTGAAGTAGGCCTATATTGGGACACTTTGCAGGAGGGAAAAGTATGGTGTCTTTGATATTTACGTGCCTTTATATGACACAATGTAAGATTGTTGTTGATTGATAATTACGCTGGCCTTAATTTAAGTCCACCTGGCTTCGAAAAGGCAACATCAAAAGGAGAAAGACTAAAGTAATAAATTAGTCCTATCTTCAAAGATTCTGGCCCACCCATATGGGCCATGTATTATTACAACCTAAATTGTTGTTTCACACATAGTTATTAAAAGTGGGTTCAATACACTAGACATGCTATAGTCCACACGTGTTTTCCAAAACACATTTGAAATTAGCAACATTTCTCCATAAACTTTATTTGTAATATGACGATTTAATTTGAATTGCGATGCTGCTGTTTAACAATTATGCTGCTGCAGCAAGTTTATTAAGTAATGATCTTTGCATGACGTTTATTTTGTTACTTATACAATCTTAGTTATGAATTCAACTAAAACTGAATAGACAGCTCAAATATATTTTATTTGCAAAACTATTTTACACATATATTACATATAATACAATAATATCTTAAAAATTGTTACATTGAAAGACATCACAGTGTTTGAAAAACAGTCCGTTTGTTTTTCATCTAGGAATGGTTGTTCATGTGTTGTCCAGTGGATGGCGCAACACTCAGGTCTGACACATGCAGGAAGTAATAGAGAGAACGGTGCGGATCTGTTCGTGTTGGTCGAGGAACATGTGGCTTTCAAAGCCCTGAGGAACGCATGCATTGGAGGGTCTTTCAGCCCACAGTCTACACACCTCTGGATCAGAAGGGCTCCTAGAAAAGAGATGGGCATTAGCCAGCCTGTATCGTAATCATCCTAATCTAATCCTAGTCATCATGATTCGAACAGCAGACTGGTGTGTTAGACTAGACATAGTATTGTAAATGTTTGCAATGATACACATCTCTAAAATACATTCACAAGATATCACATTTTAACTTTTGTGAATGAACCTTGATTGAAAATCATGCAAAAAATGTAATGTGTAAATCCCTTTGAATAGTGAACTTTTAGCTATCATTACATTTTGCTACTATAAGTAAAGCATAGCAAAGAATGATGGAGACGTGGTATAGAAAATTCAGACAGCAATAGCTCAAAAGTACTTGATAAAGACCTAAACGTGTCAAAAGTAACAGGCAGTTGTGAGACATAGCAAAGGGTGCAGGGACAGCAGCTGTGTTCATGCTTACCTGAGAAGGCAGCGGTTTCCTGTGGTGCAGCCTCCCAAACATCTGCCCACATCTATTTCCTGTGAGAAATTAGCAACACAGAGAGAAGGCAATCAGCTCACTGCAGGCTACAAATATAGGTCTGGCGGGGGGAAGTGGGTGTATTCAGACAGGGCAGCCGCTACTTAGCATGCCAAGTGCTTTGATTTGACACCTGCAGGGGGACACTTATGTTGTTCTGTCTTTGCACCTTTGGTGAGACGATTGGCAGACGGTTGAGATTCAACACAGAGAAGGAATTCAGTTTGTCTAACTGTTTTTATGCTCTAGTCTAGTTCGGTTCAAACATTTTTCTTAAAATCCAACCATGAAGGTGTTTTCCTTTCTTTTCTTATTCTACCACAGGTTTAAATAAAGTAAATACATACTTGTTATTCATGTCTTTGTATTTAGAATTGGTTCATGCAAAATCAAGGCCTCAAACAGTTAGTTACTCAAACTTAATAGAACATTACTGTAGGAAGATGATAACTTTAGTTATTTGGGGATCCATAATGTGTAGATTGTTTGTACATTTGGCCCATGCAAAATAAATGCCTTACAATAATAGTTAACCAAACTTAATAGAACATTATGGTTTTACTCATTTGGGTGGACAAATATTGCTGCAAATGTCATCACAAATGCTGAAAAAACGTCTTATTAACTTGTGTATTGGCATAATGATTTGAGACTTCCTGTAGCTTTCACAGACACACCAGTCTGAGCGGTGCCAAACACTGAGAAGTGTATTGGTTTGTCTAGAAGGAAATGAGCAAGCACTGACTCACATTTTGATGAATAAGGATACTTCATTACTGACTAACACCTATTTGTAATCATTAACTCATTGACTTGATATGATTACTAGGCAGGAGACAGTCGATGAACAATTGCACCAAACCTGGCCATGAGTTTACAGTTAAGATGAAATTATTAGGTTATTTTTTTTTAATTGAACTTACCTTAAGTCTCTCCTGCTTCATTCCACCTTCCAAGTCGACTATTTCATAGTAATACTCCACATATGGCACCTGATAGCAGCTGTTTTTCAGTTCACAAGTCTCTACTGTCTGGATAAGATCTACTTTGTTGGGAGTTTCCAAAATTGCTGAATCAAACTTGGTGGGGACACAGGAAAATCCCTCTGTGGATGATATTTTAAAATCAATTATGATACATATTCATGAACGTGAACACCACTTTATTATCCCACATTCCTAAAACTGGTCTACTATTACTATTAACGAAGACTGTGGAATTCAAGGCTTTAAACTATAGTAGCCTATATGTCACTCTGACTATGCCAGGTAATATCAATAAAGCGATTCTAAAATATGCCATGGCAGTTATCAGGTTTATTGTGCAATGTAAGCCCTTTATCAACAGGAAGGTAACAAACCCGGTGCGCCTTTTGAGCTCGAGCATTCTCCTACATCGATCACTGTCTCGTATGGTGTTTCGTGGTAGTAGGTTTTCAGTGCAGGAACTCGGAGACACTGGCTCAACCTGGTTTCACATTCACAATCCTCAATAATGTCCACCTCCCGCGGTCCCTCGAACAGCAACACCCGATTCACTCGCATACCAGTCGGCCCACATATTTGGTTCACCCCGCATGAAGGCATGTTGCCCAAGTTATCGAGGCTATCAGGTGATCCAGATGTGCGTCCCTTTAACTTTTGTAGAAGAAACAGTCGTTAGGCATCGGACATTTTCATGTAATTTCCTGCGTCGTTTTTCTGTGTACAAATTTCCGTAAAATTTGTGTGAAACAGCTCTTTGTAGGCCTGCGATTCAATCTCCTTTTTCTGGATTGCAGTGAATATATAGTATTTTATATCACATCACATGAGAAATTCTATAAAATATATAAGCTGCATGGCAAGTATGATAATAAAGTTATGGTGCACCCTTGTGGTTGTTTGGAGAACTGACTCACTTTTTTGCTTCTAAGTAATTCCAGCATGGAGGAGTGTTTAGATCGTTCCTGCTGCCCAGCATCCTGCAATGTTGTCCTTTGTGGACTCCCACAGTGAGACCTGCATATTCCCACATCCACACTGACAGGGCTGCCTGATATATCTTTAAAAGGGAGAGCAAAACAACATTTTAATTGTAAATGTTTTTGCCTTCTAAAAATACTATAGGCGTCAGATAGTAATATTGATGGTTGGATAGGTAATTTACTGCTTAGCAATACAGCAATACATAGGTAACAGTATATGCAATGTAGTGCTTGACCCTCTTGATCTTTTACCTTGGCCTATGTAAACGAAGTGACTTTGTCGTTTGCAGCAGACCCTCTGTGCAAACAAGTTTCTGTGGTCAACTTGTGGGTTCATCACACCAGCCACTGGAAGACATAACACAATTATCAATGCTCTGTACATTGAAAACTTTGAAGGAAGAAAACAAAAATTGACAGCAGCATTGACTCAAGCGGCAGAGCTTTTTAAAAGTATAATTAAAACAGCTTACTAATAAACTAAATTATATTGCGTTATAACCATATCCTAAATTAACAGATTTTCTAAATTCTAATTTTTTTTTTTTAAAGAGCACATTCAGTAACAATAATGTTATTGAAGTTAAACAAGAGAGCAGTCACACATCCTTAAATGACACAAGTTATTTGACGCTCCAGACTAAGCACACGTCGCATGTGGATCCTAGCTCAGTACCTTGTGCCTTAGATCTTTATGTTTACCAGGCAAATAATCAAAGGGATTATAAAGCACTTCAATGTTGGTTGAAGACCTGTCAGTAAATAGTGTCTCTCGTCCACCTCACAGAGACAGTGAAATTGAGAAAAAGTTAACAGTACTTACAGATTAGATGAAGCACAGAAAAAAGGATGAGTAAGCATGGCTGCAGTGTGTCCATGGTTTATAGTCCTTATGTGGTCCTCAGCTGCCAGTGTCTGAGTGTCCCTTTGCTCACGGCCCCCTCTGATATTTATATGGGGATCGAGCTCCTGTCCCAAATGTCACAGGAGAACCAGGTTTCCCGACTGCTGTGGAGTTTTAAAGACAGAGCTAATCAAATTTCCATGTTGAATGCCGTGTGGGGTGATGTTTTAAGGAGGGGGTCACTTCAAAGGCGATTTCACCTCAGGCCTCGTCTCTCCTGAGGGGATTCAGTGATTTGACTGGGTTGACTGGGCCCAAGCTCAAATTAATGAAGGGCTTAAGTAGCCTTAAGCCGCTGCCGCAGTGCTCATTCAAAGGCATCAATCATCTTTCATCTCAGGGGGATGGTCCTTAGCGCCTCAACTTAAAACAAAACCTGCCCTAAGCACACAAACAGGATCCACATGGGGTCCCGAACCTCCCCTTAGATGAGGGCAGCACCTTTGTGTTTATTCAACATGACACCAAATGGCCAGCCTTCCCAAGACTCTCAAATCTTTCCCTTCTCCTCTTTCCAACAAGGAAAGAAATAAGGGGAATGTATAAATAAAAAAAAAGAAGAAAAAAAGATTTGAAGAAAACAATTCTCGATTCATTTACTCCCACTCCCCAATATAGTAAAGACAAGACAATGAGATCCGAAGCTCCATTGTTTGAGCGGATCTGGTAGTCTCGTCGGTGTTAAATGCATGAATTAACACAAAGCTGTTAGTCTTTGATGTCATGACGTGATCCCTTCATTCTCATCTGGATCATCGGATCATCGTTACAATGACATTCAACATTCAGAAACTATCGATTAAGCTTACAGGAGTTTCAATTCATGATCTCCTTCATCAAGTCACTGATTCTGTAGTTTCACATTTCCACAGTACTGTATCATAACAGTGGTGTACCCTATATTCTATACCAATTGTGAAATTATTTGATTATTTCAATTGATGACGACATGGAGCACGGTGGCTCGGTGGTTAGCACTGTTGCCTCACAGCAAGAAGGTCCTGGGTTCAATCCCCACCTGACCCAAGGGCGTTTCTGCGTTTCCTCCGGGTACTCCGGTTTCCTCCCACAGTCCACAAACATGCAGGTTAATTGGTGACTCTAAATTGCCCGTGTGTGTGTGTGTGTGTGTGTGTGTGTGTGTGTGTGTGTGTGTGTGTGTGTGTCTGCTGGGAGAGAGAGAGAGAGAGAGAGAGAGAGAGAGAGAGAAACTGTGTGTGTCATGTTCCATCAAATACGTAATGTGGGTTAATGTATTTATATACAGTATACTGTGGGCTTACTATATACGTGTGTGTGTGTGTGTGTGTGTGTGAGAGAGAGAGAGAGAGAGAGAGAGAGAATGTGTGTGTATGTATGTATAATTGTATAAATATTGTTCTTTAAGTCATGTTTGTATTCACAGTCATAGCCATAACCCGTTCAATCTCATTCTCTCCTTTTCCTAATTATTAATAGTTTTACAGTATTGGAAACAGTGTACGATTCTGTGTCATTGAATTGAGTAACTGACATAACCCCCACATGCATGTAGAGTCTGTCACCATAACGCTCACGTGCATATAGGGTCTGTGTCACCATAACCCTGCACATGCATGCATGACTCAGCAGCGAATATCTGCTCAGATTATAACTTTGATAAGCCTCTGTTATGAATCCACAGCTTATGTGCACTCCCAGTTTAGGACGACTAATTAATCTGGTCTGTAAAGCAGAGGTCATGTGTGTGTGTGTGTGTGTGTGTGTGTGTGTGTGTGTGTATGTTTGTGTGTGTTCACGTACTTATAACATTATTGCAAAAGACGACACACATCTAATAATATATCTAAATTAGACTGAGAACAACCAAAATATGAAATTCTAGAATGGGTACACCAGATCTGGCTGTTTGGATACAGATGCTATGGTGATAAATGAGGTAACCAGACCCCAATATTGACCCTGATCCATAATAATGAACATGCAGGTATAATGGAGGACTAATCTCATTACTGTTTGTTTATCCTCAGGTGTTTCACTGTTGTCTGGATTTAACTGGGCTCTGCAAAGCCCTGTCTTTGTGGGAGGAGTCACTATAGGCGTCTCAGGCAGGGATAACAGGGGCCTCTTCTGCGGCAGCACAGCTGGTTTTGCACCATCTTTGACCGGAGAGAGGCCAGGAAGGAGGGCGCGCGCACTGTCACCAGGTACCCTGTAGGAGAAGTTGTGCCTAGTCACAAGGCTCCAAAGTGGTCTATATATAGATAGCTTGATGGTCATACGCGGGAACTTTCCAGATGCGCACAGATGTTGTCGATGACTTTTTGGATGAGCCGTCACCTGCAGCAATCTATTCCTGTGGAAAGTTTGTTTGGGTTCAGTTTTGAGCGACTACACTGTGGCTGGTCTCTTGGTGGAAACAGAAACTCCTAAATTACCAGGGGAAAACAATACTTACGCATCAATAATGTTGAAGCCCAACAAAAACATGAACACTGAAAGGGATAAGAAGGTTGCAAAGGGGAAGGTGTCATGTGAGTACAAATAAACAGCCACGTCCTTTTGCTGTGTTGTGACCTATTTGTTTTGTCCATTGATCAGGAACTTTGTTGATTCAAGATGATATTTCACAAGAAATATGTGTGGGATATATGATTAAAAGTTTTTTTCTCTCTCTCGTTCATGCATGGATATGTAATTCATGAACTCATTCAGTCAATGTAATTTGTTTGCTTGGCGAGCCTCTATTCTGATACCACAATGTTTGAGCTTTTGTTCGTTCGTGTTTGTGGTCTTTCAGGCAACAGGACCCAAAACACTGCAGCTCTGCGATGTGGAGAACTGATGCCCCAGAAAGAGGAGGAGAACATCAAAAACAAATATATGGATGGCGAGAACAAGGAAAACATGTTGAAGACTGCCCTGGCTGACGAGGAGCTGGCCCGGCAGCACTCGGCCTTTGAGAAGGCCGTCTACAGCCTGACCCACACAGAGCGGGTTGTGAACGACCTGACGTTCGGACGGAGGGTGGCCTTCTACGAGCTCCGAGGGGAGATAGGCCGCGGTAACTTCGCCAAGGTCAAGCTGGGCATTCATGACCTGACTAAAGGTGAGAAGTGGTTGCTGCTGCTGCTTCCAATAAATGTTTTATTCATTTTAATTACACATTTTATCATCATGACAAATTCTAATGCAAAAGAGAACAACTGCCTTTGATCTTTTTGATTTATTATTGTCCTGTGGCAGCACATGGAAAAACTTTGACTGATTCTGACAAACACGTTTATGTCTATCAAGTGTTAAACAACTAGCATAGAAGGGAGAAGAAACATTAGGATGACAATGTAGTTGCACTAGCAGACACCATTACTATTCCCACTCAAGACGAATGTAAAGGTACTTTCTTTCCTGTCCCATGCGACCTCTCAAGTCAAATGAAGGGTAGCATCGTTCAATAAGTCCTGTCTTGTGCAGACTCTAAAGCTAAGCGCAGTAAGCCTGGAGGAGTGTAAACTAGTTCAATCTAGATGTCAAAAGACAATGGCTAATCTCATCAACCACCCACTAATCCAGCTAGAGATGTTTTAGAACTCTCGCACGTGACACAGTTGGAACAGCTCAGCACAGTAGCTTTTCCAACACACGGCTGAAGATATTACCAATAAAAAAATGAGGGATTAAAATGAGAATGGACAAGGAATAGGAAAACTCTAAGAATGCAATCTTTAAAAAAAACATCCGTACCTCACTCTCTATGTCTGTGTCTGCCCCTCATATAAATTGTGATGTCCAGAAAGAGTGGCGGTCAAAATCCTGGATAAAGTGCGTCTGGACAAGAGATCCCATGTTCTGTTTGCCTCTGAGATCTCCTGCATGGGTATGCTGTCCCATCCTAACATAGTGCGACTCTATGAGGTGGTGGAGACCTTCAAGCGGCTCTACCTGGTAATGGAATACGCCAGTGGAGGGGAGCTGTTCTCTCTCATCAGCACTAGAGGGCGACTGTCGGACCTGGAAAGCAAGCTCATCTTCGCTCAGATCTTGTCAGCGGTCAAGCACATGGTAGAGACACATGGACTAAACTATAAAAATATTATCATTGAAGGTCATACTTTAGGGAATGTATAATTAAGGTATTGTTAATACATGTATTACCATAAGAAGTGTATTCATTAAGCAATAATTAAATTAATTTCAAGATTATGTTCTTTTTTTAAACTATTATTATCTGCATGATGTTGTTTTGTATTTTTTTCCCCATACCCCTGAACAACTTCAAGTACTAATAGTACTACACTAGTACTACTACTTCAAGTTGTAATTGTACCTTTTTCTTTCCAGCATGATAACAATATAGTCCACAGGGACCTAAAAGCAGAGAATGTATTCTACACCACTACCTTCACTATCAAAGTGGGGGACTTTGGCTTCAGCACCGTCAGTCGCTACAACGAGGTCCTCACCACCTTCTGTGGCTCGCCGCCCTATGCCGCCCCTGAGCTGTACAAGGACAAGGGCTACACTGGCTACCAGGCCGACATCTGGGCCCTTGGTGTCATGCTCTACTTCATGGTCACCTCCAGTTTGCCCTTCAACGCTGTCAACCTGGGAAGACTCAAGTGCTGCATCCTGCAGGGGTCTTATGAGATCCCTAGCTACGTGCCTGAGCCCTGCCAGCTGGTCATCAAGGGCATCCTGAGACGCTTGCCGGCGGACCGCCTCTCCGTGGCTCAAATCATGGCCAGCGAGTGGCTTAAGGGCATCGAGTACCCGCAAGCGTTTCCCACCTCACCCCTCTCGCCTGCCCACCTGAGAGAACCCGGTCGGACACACAGCACCGAGGAGGTGCACGTGAAGGCATCCCTGGAGGATCTAGGCATCACGGAGGCCCATCTCCACAACTGTTCAGACCTGAGGAGCCCCGTCACGGGGGCCTACAGGATCCTGCTGCACCGTATTCAAAAGAGGAAGACTGTGGAGGCGGTGGGTTACAACAGGTTGTCTCCCTCAGAGTTTAAAAGCAGCCGCAGCTGGAGTGAGAACTCAGTAGACCAGAGGAAACAGAGGCCTTCTTCTGTGTGTCACATCATGTAGATGAAATATCAAACACTCAGGGTACAGTACCCAACAAACTGTATATGAAAGGTAATACGGTATAAAATAGATAGGCAAAGATACTTATTAAAGTTATTACAGTTTGGTTTGTCAATGAATTTTACGTAAAAAAAGAAAGAAACCATTGTAAGTAACAACAGTTTCTTTTCAGTTCTGACTGACTTAATCAGTAGTGCTGTAGGATTTTCTTGTACAAATGGTTAGTATAAAATTGTTGGTTGGATCAAAAAAGGGTGAGTGATCTCTGAGTTTGTAGTTCTCTTAGGTTGAAAGTGCCATTCATTTTTGAGAACCATAGAACAACAAGGAAAAGGATTCTGGCAAATGCCTTATCAATTATATTTGAGTAGAAACATATTCATTATTCAAATTGAAAATTGTGTAATATTATGAATTGCATGCCAATCCATTACATTTCTAAGGATTTTAATGAAATGCTATTTTACAAAGGGCTTTGAGGCAGTCATTTTACACTTGCTTGTGATGTTATTTATCATTTTGGGGACATTAAATTTGTTTTGAGCGAACACTTTTAAAATAATTTTATACAGCAGTCAACAGCAATCGGTTGTTACTAAATAGTGTATACAGAGAGACATGAAGTTGTTATATTTTTGATAACTGTAGTTGACTTCATTTCATAATATAATGTTATTGTCATCATATTAAATAAATAAGTAGTATGTGATTGTTTAGCTACAGTTTGTTGAGGTTGAGGTTATACTCATATTTTCATGAATATCATATTATTTAAACAAATTACTTGGTTGACATGGGTAAGGCGAACATTAAACAAACATTGCACTCTTGATAAATGCAAACATGGATTGGAGTATCAATTGGGCAAGAATGTCCTGATTGTCGTGATGGTCAAGAAACACCTTTTCACTTTTGTCATCATAATCTGTAGAATTGAGTTACTTTAGCTGTCATTTATGAATCCAGGTTAAAGTACACCCTCTCTCAATTTACAAATATAGATCTCAACTGATTTCACCTTTCAGTTTCTACAGTGGTGATCAATCGAAGAGTTTCAAAGATTCCAACCAAAATGGCTGTGATCGGTTCAATTTCACTGAAATTATTTCCAACATGTTCTTTCTCTATAACTTAGTCTTAAAAGAATCCTCCCATTCTTACCCACATTTTCTTTTTACTTCTATCTTTGTCATCTGTAAAAAGGAAAGCATTTAGTTGCTGACTTATGCTTGCAAACAACATCCCTGATGTCCTTGCATGCTGGATCAAAAGCGTAAGTGAAGGCATTTGTCAGACTTGTCAAAATAATCAATTAAACTAAACTGGGATATTTGGTACCGGTAATGTTTTGACAGTATTTTATACATTAGCAAAATACATTCCAATGCAATAACCTAATTTCTTATTGTTGTCACATGTTGGTACAAGTTAACGAGTTATAAAGTTACAAAGTCATATATTACCTATAAGTCAAAGCTATGATTCTCAGTGAGATTTTATCAGCATCTGCATGTCTGAGCCTCTGGCGAATAGCCATGAAGGTGAAAATTAAACACTGGCAGCTCAGGTAAACATAACCCTGTTGCAAGGGATCGTAACGCTGAATGTGAATGAACATGTTCACAAAAACTGTGAGAAAATCCATGTAGTATCACAGTAAGATATGCTCCTTGACCTGAAGGTTGTAAATTTGCTATCCCAATTCTTGCGGAAGCCTCTGCATCACTTAAGCTTGTGCATCTGCTTCTTGAATTAGAAATATAAAAGCCGTCAAGAGACTTGTTCAGGTATTGCTGTTATTATATATTACTATTATCAGCATTAGTATCTGTAATAGTATGGTGTTAGAAGTAGTAGTAGTGGTTTTAGTTGTTGTTGTCGTAGTAGTAGTAGTTGTTGTAGCAGTATTAATAGTAACAGTTGTAGTGGCAGTGGTAGTAGCAGCACTTCTATAATAATAATAATATGATTGTGGATTGTTATTTCCTTTTTTGTCATTCATGATCTTTACCTTTCCTTCACTGTGCGCATAACTACATTTGTTTGCTGAACCACAAGCAACTTAGTCAGCACGGACACTTTGAAGGGTTTGCACAAGATCTAGTAACACATACAGTGGTGTTATACGGTTTTATATTGAACTTGATGATGAAACAATGTTGAACACAAAGGTTTGTTGTAAATTAGATGTTCTCTGTATCAAATGAGACCGAAGAGGAAGGAATAAGATTAAATTGCAGCCGTTCAACAATCCTAAAATGCAGAGCAAAGGTTAAAAAAGTTTATTTACCGTTGTTAGTGTAACGACATGGTATCTTGTCTTATTTCCAAACAGTTTAACGAACAAAATGACAAAAAAATGACAATAGGCTCTTTATGTAAGACTACAAAAAACATTTGCTCATATTTACCTAGATTTTGTTTTAGTTTCTCTGTTTTTAAACCCAAGCGTTCAGCTTCATAAACCAGAGACGTGACTTCCTTACACAAATAACCATACCTTGTTTAAATGTTTAGGAATAATTATGAAAAACAAAATAATAGGTTTTTCATTAATTACACTCAAAAGGTTTGGAAATTAAATGGGTATAATTTGCAGACAACTAAATATCAATGCACCAAAGAACTGAAATGGTAAGGGCTTGGGTTATTGCATTTCCATTCACCATATTATTAATGTTGTCATCATCATACAAGTTCACAGAAGCCTTACTTTCCAGAAGTGAAAGCAGAAATTAAGCGTGGTGGTGGTGGTGAAAGAAAACGATAATCTATAATCAGAGTACATCGCTTTTTTTCTGTCAGCCTCTCCTTGGCCCTCTGAGCTGGTGCGACTATAAAACAAGATGTCAGGTGTAAAGCACATTTCACCCTCCTAAATATTCACATGTTCAAGGGAAATATTTTGTCGAGTGAAATCACCTTTTTAATGGCTTTCTTATTGTCAATCTTCTGCATCAAGTCTGTGACCCACATATCTTTTGGGTCAGTGCAGAATAAGCGCCCTCGTTTTGTGGTGAACCTAACGAAGAAAGAAGAAGAAAAAATAAAGAAAACACACGCTAAAATAATATTTGTGATGTTATAAAACATCTGTTACAGGATTATGAGTTAGACAGATTAAATAGTAAAACATATCTGTTGCTCTCTGAACTTGTACATAAACACTCCACTTGAGGCCCTTGAGAATGGATTCAATGTCCTTACACTATAGCAGGTATGTTGCAGCCTCCATCCATTTCTTGCCGTCGGTAGTTAATCATCATCCTTTTAGTGTTTTTGTTAAGTCGTCCGACAGTCTTCAGACAGCAGTCCTCATAGGAACCTGAGAGCCCGAAAACAAACAAAGTTGTTGCCACATTCATGGTGCATCAAAGCTTTTACAATTTGTAAACACACCAGAACATTTATTAAGAATATTATTAATAATTATCTATAAAGATCTAGAATTTGTTTGAACATTTACTTTCCAGATGAAAAGGCAATTGATCAGCCTACTCCCATGTGCGTATCCAACAAAAGCTTTCAAACATAAGTGCCTTGAGTTAAATGTTATCAAATACAAACGGATTCCACATACAGGGTGTAGCCACTGTACAATCACTGATACATTTTGGCAATTACGACGACCTAATTTCAGCTTGCAGTTAAGTTTTACAATTATATGAATCAGTCTGCATGAAAGTCATATACATTCATGGTCATTATATTGTATTTACCTTGTGCCAGGGTAACAGAAAGACAAGTTAGGATGAGCATGAAGAACAAGGCACTGAAACGCATGGCTGTTGTTTTCTGCAAAATGGTAAAAAAAAAAAAAGAAGAAAAAAAGCCATAAACCTTATCAATGTGTGGACCGTTTCCAATGGATAATTGCACCCATCAATTTTCAGCTAAACATTCAGCAAGCAAATATCTGTTCCAACCCTTTAGCAGTACATGATTTTTGTATCTTATCTTTATCTCACCTACCTCTGAAACAAATTAAAATACGCATTATTTGACAGTCTGCCAAACATGCTTTTAACTTTAAAGGAGGCGTTCAGTTCATTAGTTAATATGAGACTACTCACATAATTCCCCTGCAGCATGCGATGGATACAAGCTGATGTTTCCTTATGTCTGTAAGCATGTGAAGGTTAGGCAATCTTATAAAGAATTATGAGGAGCGATCATGTTACTACAGAAGGATCACCTTTGTACCCGAGTTTCTTTTCTTTTTGGTTCAACTCCAACTGTTGTGGGTTTGGCGTTAGATAACAGCAATTTAACTGGCACTAGAAGTTGTCTGAACAGGCTGTAATGAAGCGAAACTACCTAAACTGTGATATTAGTGTTCATTATTTCAGCACCAGGCACATCAAAATGATAGTTTGAAAGGACTGTTATTCAGGATTCAATGTTGTAGCTGTCAATGGTTTTTGATGGACGACTAAGTGCACAGGTTTTTACATAATGTAAGCCTTTTTCTTGCTTCAAAAGTTAAAGCTCAGTTCAAGAAATCCATACTAGCATGTGATAGGCTTCAAGAGGGTAGAAATAAAAAGATTGGTCAACCTCCATATTTTTGTGATACAAAATCCATGATTATGCTACTGTTGAAACATGACATGCGGCCCAGGAGCGTTAGTAACCAAGGTGTATCAGGTGTGTGTAACTACAACAGTTTAACACCATCATGCATCATTTGACATAATCTGTTTGAAACATGAGACACTTCTCTCCACTTTGTGTTGCATGACTTTGAGCGGTGGTTTTTGTATACTTCACTGGATATTGATATGCAACAGAACTTTATAAACACAAACATAAGATAGATTGAAGTCAAAGTTTATTTGTCATACACTGTCATAAATTTGTCTATATTTTAACACTAACACATTTTGATTATTGTGCATGTTCCTCCTCATATTTTAATCAATTTTTGACAAGTACAAGTTCTTAACAATAGATTGGGGTGTACAGAACTACATCTATGAAGCCATTTTTTCCCATTTGCCCAGGGTGAAAATATACTGGATGATCTCTGTGTTGTGCCTAAAGCTGTCTCCGTAATGAACGTATGCAGGTCATAAAGTCACTGCAAAAAGCTAATCCTTTAACCCATCATAAGGGTTCAAAATGTGTTGTTGTTGTTGTATTATCTTGTTATTGTTGTATACACTACAGTAAATCAAAAAGATATACATTTGATTGGTATGACATAGAAAATAAAATTATTTGGTTTATTTTAATGTTGTCTCTGTGGTCATATTAAAACTAATGTGTTTGTGAATTCCCCATCCATAAAAGACACTTGTAAACATGGGCATCTTTTGCACATACTGTAAATCCCTCTGCTATTCACATTCAGCTCCCCCATGTGTCTAGATAAAAAAATGTACACTCTATAAATATAATGTATTACTGTATACACTATAAATACATGTTCTTTTCTCAAACTGGTCTTCTTTATTTGTAGAACTTTTGAGGCCCTGGGTAATGGACTCTTGCCAATTTTAAGTGCCTGAGTGGACATTCGATAGCGTTGTTCAGTGTTTATACTCTGTCACGGCTCTCACCCAGCCTGCCAATGCCAGATTGAGCATTTCATGGTGCTGCATTTTTGTTATTGTTGCTCCTCTCTGTGGTTTGCTGTTGTGCTTCTTCGAGGTCTCTAATTCAGAGATTTTTTCCTTTCTGTAGCCATTAAACCTGGGAATGTGACAGCAAGCCATGATGCCAATGAATTATCAAGTTCTTCTGGGAAAAACAATGCACTTGAATTCACACAGATCTTATTTGGTTTGATTTATGTACATGTTGCATTTCATTTGTATGCAAAAATTGGTGCCCAATTCTTTCAATTTGGCCCTGGGTTTCTGTTTGATTGTTTTAGGAGTTATGGAAATGTGGACCAACAGCCAAGAGCCAAGAAAAACAAATAAATATCTGACTTTGGCAGTGGAATCATTGCTTCTGGGTAGGGTGTGATTGCATATTAATTGCAAGAGCAGCAAACTATATATTAGTCAAAGATTTGATGGGTCCATTACAAAATAGAACTAGGTTGCGTAAAATATTAGTGTATGTTTTCTTCATCTATTCCATTAGACAAAGTGAAGTTATGTTGGCTCTTCGTTGCAACTGTCAGATTTATCTCTATCTGGAAAGACATTAATAAAGATTAGAGTAACTTTATGTTGGCAGAGAACAAGCTAGACATGGCCCGTTCATATGCATTGGAATATAAAAATATAAAAAACAGATACATAGCTCTGAATAAACGATACAAAATAATGTTATAAAAAGTAAATTGCAGTAATTGAGATATTTGTGTTACAAAAAGTCACCTGTAAATTGCAAGCATTTGAAGATGGAAGCTAAACTCATGTAACTATCATGCCATTTGTGTGAAAAGTAGTGCCCACTGCTAAGTCACAGAAGTGCTGAGCCCATCTTTCACATGGCAAATCTCAAGGGCACTATATCCTCTTTGTTGTCAAAGGATGTACTGTATCGGCTACATACATTAAGCATGCAGAATCTTAGATGTTTGATATGACTACAAATAAGGACATTACTTTAAACGTATTTTGGATGTGGCCAGGTGATGCCTGACATTCAGAAAGCATGTATGTTGCAAATTTCTTTGAGATGGTAACCTGGTCAACTACCCCACCTGGTGGAAGTTAGATACAAAAGCAGATAATTTTTACAGGTATTTAATCACGCATGCAATTTTTGGATTGAAAAAACAATATTGTAAAAGTGGCCACCTGAAAACCCCAATATCCCAGGCATTTGAAATGGCCATGAAGATGGTGTATTGATAGTCAAAGGTTAAGGTAAGGTTTACACTTTCCACCCATCGTGGAAGATAGCAAACATGTAGGCCTACAACTATCGTTTTTAATGAAGAAGTGCCAAGGAAATGTTGTGCAATCTTTATATAAACTAAACTTGTTGTTGTTTGTGTGTGTGTGTGTGTGTGTGTGTGTGTGTGTGTGTGTGTGTGTGTGTGTGTGTGTGTGTGTGTGTGTGTGTGTGTGTGTCATCCAACTAACAATATAAGACTCGCATAATAAAAAAAATGTATGGGCGTTTTTGAAGTTTAAACGTATAGGCCTACATGTCTTGTATGATATACAGATTTGTTTTTTTAGATGTTTACCATGTATTTTTATGCATTGAAAATATGACACTTCGTATCCCTCCTTTTGGCTATATCTGTCGTGTATTAACTATGTATGAATTACTCGGATGGGTCTATATGCTGCGTAATCGATACAAAATTAGGCCAATTATTGTTCTACAAGATTTAGGCCTATAATCGAATCTGAAAACGTTTGTAATTGAACCTCTGTTATTTGCGCGGTGGGTTGTGGGTGTGAGCGTTAAAGTAAAATGGCGGACTTGGCAAACGAAGGTGAGTGGTGGCGGTGTGAAGAAACAAAACAAAGACTATACCGTTGATCATACTTGTTCAGTATCAAACGACCATACTTATTCTAATGATTGTACAATAGTCCAGGGCACAGATATATTTGGACCTTGTCGCATGCGTTTGTCAGCAGAGATAGCTAGCTTGCTAACGTTCGCAAGCTTGCTGGCCAGTAGCTTTTTCTCGTTGCTCAATGCTGATGCTAGGTAGCACCGCGAGCTTTACTCGCTTGCTAAGTAACACCACGGGCGATGGTTTCGGCGAACGAAAGCTAACGTTACTGTTCAATTACATTAATAGCTAGCTGGCTATGTTAGCATGCTAAGCTATTTTGTATCAGAATCTTGGGAGGGATTAGCAAATTTAGTTGGCTGAATTGTATGGTTAGCTAACCTGTATATCCCTAGCTAACCTGTATATCCCTAGCTAACTTGATCAGTGTTATAACCGTCAGTTATATAACGTTAGGTAGCTGTTTAACAGTAGACAAGTTAACGGTAACGCAATATGTTCCCGGGTGGATATCAACATTGACGTTTCGGCCCGTATAGGCCTAGGTGAAGTTAATGAAATGATGGGTTATCGTAGCTGTTGCAGTGGCTATTCTTAGCTACCACATATATGCAGATACGTCGGCTAACGTTAACTAGCCAGGCAATTCGGTTGATCTTCTGGGGGTAGCCTTGCAAGCTAGTGAACACGATTAGCTAGCCATTTAGGCGGGGAGAAATGGTCAACTAGCCAACGTTGCGATGACTCAGACTATTTGCTTGATTACTCGTTATGTTTAGTAAACGACTAGTTATCCTGCATGCATACAATATTTCTTGCAATGAAAGGTTGTCAAATTGGATTTTTATGGACATGGTCTAATGGTTTTAGTCGGATTTGGAAGAGGTTAAGAAATGCATGCAAAATTGCTCGAATTCTAACGCTAGCAGGGCCACCCACATACAGGTGACAACCGTTTGGCACATTAGCTATGGTTATGCGAATGATTCCTGACTTGATTAACATTTTGGATGGAACACGTTTAGTTCAGAGAGCTTAAATATTGAGGTCGATATGCGCGCAAAATGTCTGTTTAGTTAAGTACAAAATTGGTAGCGCTATTGTGCCATTTTTTTAAATTCTTATTCATGAATCATTGTATCATCATCCATCGGAATCATTTCGCTTGATGCCAGCTATGAACGAGATTGTGCCATGGAACATCACCGTCCCTTGATGTGGATGTAATGCATGTGGGGATATTCCTCACAGATTGGCAATTTAAACTGTGATGAAGGGTGAAGTTACATTGCACTGTCAACATAGCTACATATAGCGATTATTATTACAATGCAAACATTTTAAATGGCTACTGATAGATTTACCATTAAACTTCCACTTTCTTTTTTAGCAGACGTACAAATAGAAACAGTGCAGGAACAGAAACTATGGGCTGTGGCCTGTGACTATGTTAGACAAACGTTAGACCTGTTCAATACATATGCTGTTGTATAAACAGCGAGTAATACAGCAAAACAGTTTTGACTTTTGAGCTGGATGAGGTGCTTATGTTTACAAAGCACAACCAGCACTTTAGCTAAATGGAATGTCCAATTTAATCTTAGGTTATGCATAACATGTTCTACCTGTATTTTCATCTATGTCAGTTGCAGAATCCAATCGTGCATTGTTTCCACCGCAACGCTTCTGGGTTATTTGTTTATCGCCTTGATGTGCATGTTGATCTTCCTCTTTAGAAGTCTAATTAGATTTGTGTGAATAACAAACCTGATATAAAGTGCCCTTATTTAAAAATGTTGTTCACATTGGATTGGAATCTGTTTCAGTGCTTGTTTTGTTATTTTTATGTCTTAGTAGTGACTGCAAACTAGCTTGAGCAGTCACCCACAAACCTTATATGAGTTTTAATGCACTTTTGGTCGTTTTCCCCCAATGTTTTATTTGGAGGGGGTATGATGGTCAGTATTCATTAGTAATAGTCAGTAATACTCATGTGGAAATGCGCACGTCAGAGGTGCCCTCTGGAATATGTCGTCACCCAGTTTTTGAAAAAAAGTATTTTCTTCAAAGATCATTTCTAAATGGAGATGATCAACACCAGAAAGCATGCAAGTTTATCAGGGTACCATATACCAGCAGCACAGCATTCACTATTTATTACCACATTTCTTATTTTTCTATGTAATAGAATATCACTGTTTAAAGTTTTTGACTTTCTGAGATGATAGAACGTTTCTGAGATAGGCTTCTGATGAACCTGCATGCTTTGCAGATGTTATTGCTGTGTAATCCTATGACTTTGACTTTTACATGTATTTTCTTTTAATAGACAAGCCTGCCTTAGCACCACCTGTGTTTGTTTTCCAAAAAGATAAAGCACAGAAGGTAAAGTGACATGCATATATTGTTATGACTTCATTCACAACATTCAGGCTGAATCCAAAGTTTGACATTTTAAATGTTCGCCATATCATACTATCAATAGCAGCATTTTAGAAAATAATTATTTGTAACTTTGTAAACCTTTAATGACTAGTGCTTTTTTATTGATTTCAACATATTACAGTCTATTGATTTAATCAAATGTATCGATATTCTTATTCTAAATGGGTCTTCAACAGTCGAAACTAGTGTAGTCTGTCAATAAAACCTCATATCAAGCAGTCAACAACAATGTTATTTATATTGTTATAATGCAGAAAGAATTAGGAAATATTTTTCTTTTCATTGAAGCGATCAGCCGAGGGGTCCAGTGCCGAGGATGGAGAAGGTAAATGAGCACATTCCGAAGATGATTTATGTATATGTATCACATTTTATAACTTGCCTGTCATACGTGGTCAATTAACTACTAAAACATGATTTAACCTAGTCTTTTTTGCCTAAGTGTAATGTGAGTTGTTTACTTCAGATTCGGATAAGGACGATGTTGGTTATTGCCCCCCAGTGAAAAGGGAGAGGACTTCTTCGTTAACACACTTCCCACCTTCACATTCTGGTAATACGACCCATTCTGAACGAATGCCTGTATAAAGAGGTTTTCCATGCATTTGATCTGATGGTAGCTTAACACTGTGGTCCAATTCTGTGCAGTTCCCAAGAACAATGTGTTCATGCCCTCAAGTTTCTGCCAGTCTCCAACTGGGAACTCTGACTCTGAACCAGGTGAGATTGCCCTTTTGTTTATTTATTTATTTATTTATTTATTTTTATTACTGTTTTTAAGTTTGAGCCTATTTACAGTATGTGTTTTGGACAGTCATTTTTGACAAAGCTTAAGTGATTGTGGGCTGACTGGTAACTGACAATGATTTTGGAATTTTTTAAAATATTTTGTTGTCCTATAATAAATAAATCTAGGTGTTTATGATCTGATGACAAATGCCTTGTCAGTGTTGAGCGATACTGTACTTATAATACTGGAAGTAGCAGGCCAGGCCAGGCTTTTGTATTGAAATCACTGAGATGGAGGGGCTAGAAATTGACCAGAGGCCCTAGAGAAGCTAATGGTACAGGAAATGGACTAGGGGGGGGGGGGGGGGGTGTAAAAAAAAAACAAATGGGGTAGTCGTGGTAACAACACCCAGGGTGTCGGAGAGGTGTGAAAGCAGCAGATTGAGATGGAGGTGTGGGGGACGGTCTCCTTTTAGACTGTAAATTAGAAATAAAGCTGTCATTTTAATGCAACTGTCTCTTGCTATCAACAGAAGAGAAGCCCATGGGATTTCGTTTAAAGCCTCCAACTCTTATCCATGGACAGGCTCCTAGTTCAGGTGGGTGTTGAATTTCTCAACTGTGTGACGTTTGGCTCAATACTCGGACCTCCTTATGTGGCATCAAAGTACGGATTGGGAACGAGTTCCTCTCCAAATTATGACACTTTATTTCATGCTGGTTAGTCTTTGAGTCTTGAGGGTCTAAATTGAAGGGGTTATTCAGATCCAAACGCTTAAACCGATTGCGTTCCAGGTGTCCCCAGTCAGAAGCCTAAAGAGCAGCAGCGCAGCGTCCTCCGCCCCGCCGTGCTTCAGGCACCCGCATCGAAAACCCACGCAGAGTCCAGTGAGTAAACCTCCGAGGCCAGCCCCCTGACATCCATGACCCGCTGCTCTCAAACACACACTCACAGGGTCGCGCTCTGTTTATTCTCGCTGCAGACTCCACCTGTGGGACCAACGGAGTCAAGAAGTCGTCGGACGAGGCAACAGGAGGCCAGTCTCTCTTCCAGAACAACACCGAGCACTCCGCCGGCTCCAACAAGTCACCGGTAAGGACATGCTAGGCAGCCGGGGACCCTGGGCTTTATATAAGACCTCATTTTTAAGTTGAGACGCTCATGTGCACAATACTAGTTATTGAAAGGCAATGCTAATGTGTGTCTCGTCTTCTAGAAGCATGAGGAAGAGGGGAGCGGCAACAGAGAGAGCAATAAGGAATCCGACGCCGCATCTTCGTTCGTGTTTGGTCAAAATATCAAGGACAGAGCAAAGGTGTTTAGGTTACAGTTTCCTCGTGATCTTTGGGGGACTCTTGTGATGGTGGTTGTTGGCTCCCCTAAAGTCAGATGTGGAAGTGCTGTGCATACTAGTATTCATTTTCTCATAGCCAAATGGATTATTTAAATTCAGTTTTGAAGATCCACCACTAATTCAAATATTCCTCTTGTCACAGGTGGAAGAAAATAACAAAGATGGCAAGTCAAAGGATTCGGATTCTGAAGGGACAAATTATTTCTTACAGTACATTGCCACCCCCAGGTAATGTCTCTTCTTCTTTGTTTAATTTTTATGACTGCCACTGTTCAAAACAATCTCCCACAGAAAAACTAAAACGTCTTGTCTAATTCTCTACCCGTCTCTAGTTCAAAGAACGCGACAAACAATGCGGACACAGGGGCAAAATTTGTCTTTGGACAGAACATGTCCGAACGAGTACTGGTGAGTAGACGTTGTTTGTGGTGGGATTGGGAACCGGTTCCTTTTCGTTTTCCTCGTACGGCTGTGAGGCCTGCATGTAATAACTGACGTGTTGTTTTGGTTTCCAGAGTCCCCCCAAGGGCGAGCCCGCAGTAGAGGAGAGCAAAGAGGCTTTCGCTGCACCAGTGTCTGAGCCCCCCTCACAGGAAAACACCCCAGAGAAGGGTAACGTACAATACATGTTCATGCCTCTACTCAAGTAAACGTTTGCGTGTTTTGTCAACGGGTTAGAATGTATTTGGTTATTAGGGGTGTTGGGCTGTATTAGGGGTGTTGCTCTGGCCTGTGCCTTATTTAACTTCCTGTGTTGTGTCGTGACAGTGAACAGCGTAACAGAGTCTTTGGAGGAGTCTGCGGCAGCATACACCAAAGCCACGGCCAAGAAGTGCATCTTAGAGAAAGTAGACGTCAAAACCGGCGAGGAGTCAGAAAGCAATGTTTTACAGGTAGGCAGACTGGTGTCCAGTTGTCAAGACTTCCACTGGCCTCACGTTAATCTTCTTTCCATCTTTGGGAAAAAAAACATCCTTTTTTATTATTTGTCTTCTCTTTCTTCAGATTCAATGCAAGTTATTTGTGTTTGAGAAGACCGCGCAGTCGTGGATAGAGCGGGGTCGAGGTCTTCTAAGACTCAACGACATGGCGTCCACAGAGGATGGAACATTACAGTCCCGTCTAGGTAACGCACTGCCACCACAGAGGGAGATCTCTAAGACTACCTCTAGGCAAAAAAGACAAGGGAGAAAACACGGAACACACGCTCAGCTTTTTATCCACGTAGTGAGAAAGTGACACGGTGTATGTCTTTAAAACGTACGCTGCAGTGTTCGAACGTTTTTACTGCATCGGCACGGCATTGAACCTTCGAAGTCTCGTTGTCCGTTTCATGCTGTTCAGTGCTGGTATTATTCTTCCTCTTTTCAGTTCCCTTGTCTTTTTTTTTCTTTTTTTTTCTTTTTTTAAAGCTGTGATGTTGTGGTCTGTCTGTCTTCTTTTATCCAGTGATGAGGACCCAGGGTAGCCTGCGACTGATCCTCAACACCAAGCTGTGGCCTCAGATGCAGGTGGACAAGGCCAGCGAGAAGAGCGTCCGCATCACTGCCATGGACACAGAGGACCAGGGCGTCAAGGTTTTCCTCATATCGGTACACAACCTCTTCTTGGGCTCATAAACTGCCATTCGAATATGACCTTGTCTCTCACACGTCATGTAGGGGGGTTGTGTGCTCTTTGTTTTAAACCTTTATTCATTAAGATGTAAACTAAAATTGAGCACTCAAGACAGTATTAAAAAATACAACAATGATAGACAATTATAAAACAAATAGACTCAAAAACAGCCAACACTCCAACCTTTTTACTTGGTAAAAGGCATAGATATATTACCATTCAACTGCTGTCCTGTCAGTATTATTTTAAGCCAGAGGTCCCTGTGTGTTCTAGGCCAGCTCTAAGGACACAGGCCAGCTGGCTGCAGCGCTGCACCATCGCATCCTGGCCCTGAAGAGCAGGGCCGACCAGGAGCCCGAAGCCCCGGCCCCAGCCATCCCTGAAGCAGAGGTCCCCCAGTCCAACGAGGAGGACAGCGACGAGGACCAGGTGGCCAACACGACCTCCACTCCTGCTGCAGGTCAGTGTCCCTCTCGGCGCCAGAGGTGTGTGGACCCCGTTAAATAGGGCTTTCAAATATGGTGTAAAAATAAAATAGTTTAGCATGTAATTTCGTTTTACTGGAGTACTAAAACAAAAAGAGAATGCTCCCATTTTAAGGTTCCTTATCTATCACAGGTAATTCAGACGCAGGAGAGAGCCAAGCAGCAGGAGGCACATAGCGTCCCCCATCTTTAGATGACCTGCCAGGATGCTGCTGTTGGGGCATTTAACTGTAGGCATCTCTATGGACACCCCTTGACCAACGTGGGTCCCCCAGACCAGTACTTTTTGGATATTAGAAGTCTAGCTCCAGGAAAAAAATAAAAAACCCTGTGCCGGAGTGTCTCACCCAACTCAACTGTGCAGTTCATCTTCTCTGCATTCAACGTAATATCTGGATTTGTTACTTTACCCCCCTCCCCGTTTGTGTTTTATTTTTGTTTTCAAGTAAAAAAAAATATATGAATTTTTTTTCGATAGCAAAAATAAAGACTTCAAAGCTTTGGTTTGGGACTTGGCTGCTCATCATATTGATGAGTGTGAGGGTGTTTTCCTCGACATTTTAAGGTATGGCACATGTTAAGACTGCAGTTTCTACTTTGGGACCTTTTTACTCACTCTACTCGATTCCTCTGGGAGCCACACGTCCAGAGGGGCTTTCGTCACTGTATTGACTAGTCATCCGGTCAATTGTTTGTACATCCATTTCAACCAGTCCCACCGTACCCATTTACCCACCCCAGTATGTTCAGTAGTTTCTGGCTCTGTAATTTATTTTTTTGGTTAATCTTTTTTTTTCTCCAATGAGGCATCAAAACAAACACATATGCACTGTTTGTAATGGCTAGCAAATACCACTCAGTCTTCAATGATAGCAGTTTCTTATGTTTCCTATATAACGTAGTTAATAAAGGACTAAAACAACACAGGCTCTGCTATGCGAGTTTATGCTCTGACCATAACAAGAGGGAGAAGGATTCACCTGAAAGTTTCTCTGAAGATATATGACTTTGTGTTGTAGTCGTTGACCCTTATGGGGTATTTTTATTTGTTTACTTTTTTGTTTCTCAAAAAATTAACTTGACACATCTGTTGACATTTTGCATGTAATTTTTTTTCTTCCCATGATCTTGAGGGTTTATATTGTGTTGATACATATTTTTTATTTGATAAAATTATATAAACTTTTTATCCATTTTCATTGAAAAAAAAAGAAACTTGTTGGAATGGAGATGTATTTTGTGTGGAACTTTGAGTGGCAACTGTACTACCCTTGAATGTCATGTAAATTTGAATATATTATCATTTAGTAGAGCACCATGTTTCTCAACTCCTCTGACGCCCCTTTACAAAATAAAACATTTTGGACTGACCTGGCTTATTTTTAGATTTGAGATACAACAATACCATTAACCTATGTGTTCGTAAATATTGCCTGAAGACACTTGCTAATGCCTATTATGTACCAGTCTGTGGATGTAGCCAAACACTAGAGGGCGGTACAGACCAGTGATGAGAGAAATTCTGTAATATGTCGATATGTATTCTACACCATATTATTATTGGCACAGTAAGTTGTAACATTTATTTTACTGAAATTGTTAATTATGGTAATTTACTAGATATGCATGGATTATGGTAAACAAAACAATCAGAACATTTTTCTACTACAATCAGAAAATTCTTCTACTATTTAAGATAATAAGCTAAGCTATACACAGACCAAAGGACCTAAAGCTTACTCGTTCTTCCTACCAATATGAAATTGTTCTTTATGGCTAAGCATTTAACATAAACGTGGACATGATGTAAACGACAATTACAGTTTCCAGGCATTCTTCACTATGGTCACAAAGTAGGCATCGTCATCAATAGAAGCACTCACTCCACTGTAGTAGTTAAGAAACTCCTCCTGAGTCACCTGTTGGAGGAAATGGACAGAAAACCGAGTCGATTGAGAAATAAGTTGTCAGATATTTAATAACAGCTTATATTAGAGTTGTAAATATAACTATATATATTGTATGATCAATTAGTGTTACCTTGCCATCTTTGTCATTGGGAGAATCAAAGCTGCTGAGGAAAGAAAGGAACACCTGTTCCTCAGTCCACTCCCTGCTCTTAAATTTTGGGTGTTGTGTGGCGTTGTACACCCCTCTCAGGTCTTCAACTGTCACCACATTGTCACCTGTCTTGTCTAACTTCTTGAAGGCCTCGGAAATCACCTCGATCCTGGAACTCGACATAGGCGGCTGAAGGAAATATGAATGCCATATTAACAGCAGGAGCCTGTAGTTTTTGATATGGGGTTAGATTTACTTTTGCTGTTAGCCTGTCTAAAAAACAGCCATTCGACATTTCGCAACCGAAGAAATCTCAATAGAAGGTTCATCAAAAGCCACACTCGTCGACTTTCTTCTTAAATAAATCTGTATGATATCAAGACATCTGACAGGTTATTTGAAAACAGGCTATTTGAAAATCGAGATCGAGCTTTCACATTTTCTATCCATCTACTTTGACTTCAATATTTCGGTGTTCTTTAGTGAACATTGACATTTTAGTTGCCTATTGTTTTTGAGTCATAGTTTTAAACGAATGTTTCACTTATTGATTCACCCACCCTCAAGTTCTTAAGAAACTCCTCAAAGTCAAGGGTACCACTGCCATCCCTGTCAATTAGTGTGAAGATTTGCTGGACATCCTCGTTTCTAAAAGTGACCCCATAAGTGTCCAATCCTTTCTTAAACTCCTGTAGGTCCAAGGATTTGCTGCCATCATCATCCATAATACGAAATGTTCTAATAGGTGGAAAAAATATCAAAATTATATCATCCATCTACATAAATATAAATAAACTCGAGGACGATTGTGCCCATATTAAATAAGTAAATAAATCAAAACACAATGTCTCAAGTTCTTTCAACATAGTTGCCTTTGGGCGTTTTTGCTTAATGGGATCTAAAAATCTTGGTGTCTACAACAGGGAGACAATATTTTTGATCATTCCCAAACACACCAGATCTAAGGTATATTCTCTCTCAAATTTGTTACCGCCACCCAGAAGTGTTGCTAGGGCTTTTGTTTACAAACCTAGGTCTACTGATCTCTCCAATGAGTCCTAATTAGTTCGCTGTCATAGGTAGTGCGGAAATTATTCCAGCCATTTCTATAATGTCATTAAATCCATCATGATGGCATGAGAAGCATTCACTTCGAAGCGGCAACAAACCAACAACAGGCAAAAGCAATCGACTTCGATTGACCGACCAATCAAATGTTAGACCCTCCTACTGCCATTGGTGGATTAAGTTGAGATTTCTTTATTTCACAGTGCACAGAACACCAACTTCCATGAAATAAATAAATGCAGAGCAAAATAATTCAACGTGACAATAAATAAATAAATGTAGAAATAAATGATTAAATACTGAAATATATAGCTATATAAATAAATAAATAATTAAATGTGTTACATTTAATTATTTCTGTCAACATTTCACTTTTTATTTATTTATTTATTTATTTATTTACTATTGGCACAAATCGTCCTCCATACTTATATATCTGCTACTTGGTCTTTTGTCACTGATATCAATGCAGCTCGTGGATGGATTAAAATACATTCTTAGTTGTGTTCTACTTGCCTTGCCAATCCCTTTATCCCAGACGATCCCCTGGCTAGACATTGCTGTCTTAGACTCTCAATTGGATGGTCTGCCATATCAAAGTAGACACAATTCGAACCGGCTGACAGTTCTGAAAGACATTAACTTGAAATGTTGAACACATACTTTTTGCTGAAACCGTTATTGTTGACTTTCGTCCAACCTATTGTTGGTATTTTTCTAGGTCTACAAAAACGAGTTTCCCTAACAACTCACAACAAACCAAGGCCATTTTATAACGTACCTTACTATAATACACAGATTTTTTTCTAATAACTGCAATAATCAATTAGTATTTCTACGTTATTCTTTTTTAGTATAGCTTTAAATATACATAATCACATATATTAAGAACAACAACTCTTGCCAAATTTACCTGCGACCATGTATGCCAAATGGAAATGGGAAGTGCTGGTTGAAGGTTTTGGAACGCCCTTTTTGTATTTCCGCCAACCCATTGTACGTTATCACCTGGACAACATGTGTAGGCTATGATATAACACCAGGTAGTGATTTCCTAGTAAAACACTACAGACGCCAAATACAATATTTAGAGAGTCAATACGACCAGTATGGTTTATGTTTATTCAGCAGTCAATATGGAATGTTAGATAAAACATTTTTGGCACAGTTGCTCAATAAGCTGTCCAGCTGTCTATGTCTTGTCATCTAAATAAATATGCAAACCATAATTTATCTCCCAATAAATATACGTAATCCACAATAAAGATGCACCGCATCCACAGTCCACCTGCTCATAAACAATAACTGTACAAAAAAAAACAACGAAATATACTTGGGATACTGACGTTTAGGTCAACAACTGTGCTTTGTGTGCGAAATTTAATGTTGAATTTAAGTGTTGAGCATACACATAATTAATGTCATGTCTTGTGAAACACTAAAAACCTATAGGTAATACAAGAATGAGGATCGATGTGTTGCATCATAATGTATTACGTTTTGTTTGCAGGGTACTCATACGTTTTTATCCCTTCAACTCCATTTGTTTTTAAACTGAAATCTTTTTTTTCACGCAAATACTGAATGTCAGAATTGTTCTTTTTCACAGTCATTTTGTTTACTTTCATCAAGACTGTTTAAAAAAGTGTAAACTTCACAGATATTTTTGTTTCTGAAATATGAAACATGTTTATATAATTGATTCTGTAGGTTAATCATCGGCTCAATTAGACAAGAAAAGTCAAATTGGCATGGGTAATACAATATTTGCGATGTATTTTAGGTATATTCAAGCTAATAAAAGGCTGTAAGAAAAAACTTGTAATGATTAAAAATAGGATCTTAGCATTTTTTAAGTGATAATCTTTGATGAATAGTCATTGGAATACCCTAGAGCATTCATTTAAGGGCAATGTTTACAATGTGTTTGCAAAACTATTTGTAAATTAGATAAGTTATTTTATAATATTTAAACATGGTTTAAATCACAACTACAGATATACAATACATATTGATTAAAAGTGAGTATCAAACTGAAAAGCTATAAAGAAATAAAAAAAAAATACCATTCCTTATTTCTTATAACAATTCCTGTTAATTATCCACTCTTATTTGTGTGTGATAACACTGCAATAACTGTAGAAATAATGTAACTGCACAATCATTTTCATTCTAGTCCACTCATTTTATCTACTTACAGAAATACACTTAATCCACAATTTCTATAAAATATAATGTGCGTACAATATTTTTACAATACAACTCAGTGTTAATACACAGTTATAGGAGTGAACATTTTGTTTTGGTGAGCACAGTCATTTGCTCTGCCTTACGCAGTCAAAACGAACACATTTCCTTGTTACACAGACAACTCTCTCTGATTAGGTGCAAATTCTTGCCACGAACAACAAGGATGCCAAGTCTGCCTTGAACAAAGGGCGACTTCTAATCGGTGCCCAGTCATGAAAATATATTTCCCATTGTTTTCACAGCGCTTAAATCCCTTCTTCTTATTAAACCACATCCATGTGGGCTCTGAGCAGCAGGTATGTCAGTCGAGGAGCTCCAGTCTTGGGTCTCGAGCGGGTCCTATCATACGCAACCACACTCCTGGGCCGACACTTCCTGTATGGTGTGGTACCTGCTGTTGTTGTCCAGAAACCAGATGTCGTCCTCGTACGTGATTGGCCGGCAGCAGGGGCTGTAGTGAACCTTGTCCTTCCTGCCTCTTTTCAAGAGGCCGGCCCTCCTCATGTTCTCCAGGGTGATGTCATAGTTGCGCCGGCGCACCGTGCACTTACCGCTGCAGTACCTGAAAAGCAGGGTCTCGTCACTGTCGTAGCCCAGGCCCAGCTCACTGACTGTGAGCTCTACCTCGCGGAGGGAGCAGGGCTTCAGCCTCCTCTTAGCCCTCTTAGTCCTGGAGCTCTGGCTCCCATCATCCAGTCGCTCTCTCCTGCTCCTCTTCATGCTCTTCCTATCCACCAGGGTCCCGATGACCTGCTCGAGCTCGCCTTCTGTAAAGCTCTGTAGCAGCGTGGAGACTGAGGAGATAAGAAGAGGAGAGGACTTATCAGACAGGAACAACTACAATGAAAAAAGTCTACTAGTACATGGAGGGAATAACATGCTTGTGATGAAACAGGCTCTTGTCACGATGTGTGAAAAATCTGGAGCTTTCACACACATGAACAGGACGCTGTGGAGTCAAGTGCACAAGTATGTGAGTCTGTAATTCTCAGGAGGAAAGATCAATTTAAAGCTGAGCCCCTAACTTTATTTTTTACCGTGTTCCAGTCAGCCTGTGTTGTTGTCCATCTAACATCGCAATATGGCGGGCCTGTAAGGCATGAGACGTATACTGATGCTAGTTTGTGGAGAAGAGTGAATTCTGTGTTGTGTAAACAGAAGGGAAGTTGTAGAGAGAGGCGCTAAACACTCGGCAAGAGACCTGACACTGTGTTCAGTCGACATCTCATCTGAAGCGGCTAAGGCAATAAGGGTTACTAGGGGAGAGACGGAAATGCTGTGTCTTACATTCGGAGAGGAGAAACCGAAAGCTGTCAGCTGCTCGTGCTCTCCGTGGAAGACCACCCACTGTCAGTGAAGATGAAGATGACGATGATGATGAAGATGAGGATAAGGAGGGCGATGACAATGATGAGGATGCTGCTGCTGATGATGATGGTGATGATGATGGTACTGCCATCAATGTCAGTGGTTTTCCTAAAATTGAGGATGATGGCAATTCCATCTGCAGGCTTGATGATGGTGACGTTGATCTTGGTGAGGATGACAATGTTGATCGTGACGGCAGTGGATGTTCGATCACAGGTTTTAATTGTCCCTTAGTTGCCATATTTCTAGTGAGTAGGATGGACAGTGCTGCACCACAGAGCATGAAAGCAAAAGTAGCACCTTTCCATAACTTCATCTTAGAATGTGGAGGAGCATTGAAATTCTGCCAAGAAATAGAAACACAAAAACACTGTTAGTCACGCCAGCCACTGGGCTTCATTTGCAACATTGTGAATGACTTTCCTCACACCATACTTTATCACATTTAATGAAATGACTGCTGTTGATCCTTGGAAAAAATAAGTCGTCAATCAGTAGGAGTTAGCCATGTCACAGTAATTCTGTTTTAGACTTGAACATAACAGCGTGTGAATCGTCACACTTTGTATGTCAACATATTTTTCTCTCTCTGAGATACTGTCAATGTAGGATGTAAGAACTCTGAATGTATATTCTTTCAGCCTTGAATTAAGGGTCAGTTTACATTGCCTCAACTTGCACTAAGACAACTGTCAAATTGCTTTTAGCTGTAGCAAGTTTGGGATCTGCACAAGTTACAGTCGGCCTACATCAGTTGTTGACATGAAAGAATGCAGTTGGTGCAACAAGTAATGTCCTTCGAGGGAGAGAGAGAGAGAGAGAGAGAGAGTAGAGAAAAAAACAAACAGGAATCTGAAGGCCACACCTATTTTCTATGTTAACACGGGAGAGTCTTTTGCTCAGTTAAAGCAACAATAGGCAACTTTTTTTTATATTAACAGATTATCAATGCATTGTAATTATGGGAGAATGAAAAAATTGTGGTTCAGATCAGTCCTCTTGAAGTCTCGATATTTAACACAAATTTTGTCTGCCACCAGGCACAATCTCCAGCGAAACTGTGACAAATTGCTTTATGGCACAAGGAAGTGCGTCACTAAATCAGGAAGAGATGCCTATACTTTGAGTATTGTCGTTGATCGTGCTAGCGATATGCAGTGACCACGAGCATTCTGCATGTCTTCTTTGCAACGGATAGGGAAAAATAACTACTCTAAGCAAACTGTAGGGGTCGCCAAAATCATCTCCTGAAGATTGACTACCTGTCGTAACTTTAACGTGTGTGTATGGTATCCCCTTGACTCTTGAACGTGGTAAACCTTAACACCACAGCACGCACTACTGTTGACACCACTGGAATTACAGCACATCGTATTCTGCATGTCTGTTGTCAAAGAACTTCAAACATCCAATTGGTTGTATAAACTCAATACGCTGTATTCGTCATATCATGACAGAAGAAAGCATAACAACACCCCAGACCAGGAATGTGTGAACTGGCAGCGTATAACAACAAATCTAGACCAGCCTACCCAAGTGTTTTGCCAGACTAGTTACTCTAAACATGTATGTATGTATGTTTGTGTGTACTGTCTAAGTAGGCCTACTGCTGTATGAGTGCTAACTTCGTTGGTTAGCAGTAAAACATCATCTTCTTATAGTTTGTAGTATAATTGTTTTTGTAGCGCACCATAAAGAACAGCTAAACAGGTAGATTAAAAACTTGTACAATATTTTATCCAGGTAGGATGAATGTAAGGCAGGTACTATGTAATTGCCTGGGCCAAAACAGATTGCTTGAAAAGGGGTTGTCAGGCAAACTTCTAAATTCTACAGCAATACAGATAACTTTGATATACAGAGTCAATGTAAATACAGTGTAAAGCCTTGGCCGCTACAAAACGTAATTTGGGACACAGCCGCGTGTCTGGGGTGAGTTCTTGACTGTTTAATTGCAAAACAAGATAGATAGACCTCATGGAAACTCTTGTCTTGTGTTTGTTGGGTTAGCACCAACTTATATCACCCAGATGTTGCTTTTCTTTATTCGCAAGCACTCAAAATGATTTAATACCTTTTAAATTTTGAGAAGACTCAGTTGGTTATGATTGCTGTAGATAATTGTGATGTCATTGTTTTCTTTTTGCATGAATAGGTCAGGCATTCTGCCATTACTGGGAACATGTCATAGTTACTTCCTAATATGGGCTCAAAGCATCTCAGTCTGCTGTCTGTCAGTGCTATGGCTCATCTTGAAAAATAATCATTAGGAAACAACAATTAGTCACTTGATCAAGGAGTCTCAGTCATCCAAACACTAGCGCTGGGAAGTCCTCATCACAAGCTGGTGTCACGTCTCACTGAAAGTGATTCGGTGATCATAATTGCTCCAGTCAGAAAGACATTATTTCCATCTGAAGTCAATTGGCACCATTGAATGGGATAAGCACCAGTCCTACAAGTTTGTTATGACCATCTGCGGGTAATTTATTTACAAAGACATTAAACATCCATTACTGGTCCCCACTGGTGAGTAGACATAAATACACCAACGTTGACAGGGGCAGGGACACCATTGTTTTCTTAGGACAAGCATGGACAGACATGATTGAATAGAGACCACTTCCTCAAATAACAGGTGCTAGAGTTGTGGAACAAACAGGGAGTAACACCCATTAGGATACGCACATGGACACCCCTTTGGACAGGGGACATAAGGTAAAGCAATTCTGCCAAAGAAATGTAAAGACGGTTGTGAAAACAAGTGTAGCATTTCCCGAAAAAGCTGCAGCGTGTCTTCTTTTTACAAATCATCACACAACATACTCCTGATGTGCTCGAGCATGCTCAAGTGTATTCTAGAATGTGCCATGCAGGAGCATGTAGGAATACAAAACGGTTAATCCGATTATCAAATAAAGAGCCTCTCAATACATTTTGGAATTGCAGTAAACATTTGATCTATGTTTACTATATAGCAATATTGAACGCATACTAAAAAAAATATATTAAAACCAGAAATGGGTTTAAGATAAACTACTTTAGTAAGACGCTTGGAAAATAATTGTTTAAAATGTAATATAACACACATCTGTGTCATCTTCCAAAATGCTCACAACAGTCCAGTTTTCGAATCCGACCACACGTCCAATCGCTTCAAAGGACTGCCGTGAATGCCATGTAGCATGAATATTGCCAAGACTATAATTGGGTCATCAGCCATCCTCTTGCTTAGCTGGCTGTAATTGAATTACATCAGTATGACTGTACATCACTACTCAAAAACCCTCCCTTACATGGCAGAAGGATCTTCTCAACACTGTCATTTACAGTGAGAGAGAATGTCAGAGATGGAGGGATAAAGGCATCTATGTCCAACGGAGCATGATAAACGGCATCTGTGCTTATGATATTGAATGGGGTGGAAACATATGGTGGCATTCCTTGACAGCAGAAATGTTTAACACTGTTTGTCATGGTTATGAATAAAGACATTCTTTGTGTGTGTGTCTCTCTCTCTCTCTCTCTCTCTCTCTCTCTCTCTCTCTCTCTCTCTCTCTCTCTCTCTCTCTCGCTCTCTCTCTCTCTCTCTCTCTCTCTCTCTCTCTCTCTCTCTCTCTCTCTCTCTCTCACCCCCCAACACTAGGTACCTTTATGTCCTTGTTTACTAACCTGTACAGTCCCCCTTCATTTTCAACATACTGTATGTAGGCTTCCCTCTCTCTCTTTCTGTCTTTCTGTCTTTCTTTCTTTCTTTCTTTCTTTCTTTTTTTCTTTCTATCTTTCTTTCTTTCTTTTGTTTGTTTGTTTGTTCGTTCGTTTGTTCGTTCGTTCGTTCTTTCTTTCTCTCTCTCGATTCTACTTCTTCTTTTCTATAATTGTTTCCTTCTGCAATCTCTCTCTCTCTCTCTCTCTCTCTCACTCTCTCTCTCACTCTCTCACACACACACTCTCTTTCTCTCTCTCACACACACACACACACAAACACACAACTGTCTTACAGTAACACACGTTAACACGTTAAGTAACGTTGTAACATTTCAACACCAAAATCCTTTGATCCTTTAATTTGTGTTTTTTTTTATCCACTGGAATGGTCGATGCCACATGCCTCATGATTCTGTAGGGTGAACCGTAATAACCAAGCTTCTTCTCCAGACACCTGCAGGGCACACTCTGAGTGGTAGCTCCATCACATAACTGTTGGTAATCCACATAATGTATGTACTAGATTAGCTCCTAAGGAGAAAAGGCCTGAGCGGGTCTTGTCTATAGGTAGACACAGCCACTGTGTGCTTTAATCTACTGTGTGTCTATGAGCACAGGAGGCTTTTTAACCCGGACACTGCTCAACAATACCTCCAAGCTCCACTCACTTGATTAAGTGTCCGTTTGCATCCTTCAACACAGCCCCTGATAGGTCCTCTTAGAGAACCAATCCTTCATAAAGTGCTAGGAATAACACCCACTGTTTTAATTTCCTTGATGCAGGGTATGATAGTGATTGGGCTGTCTTATAAGGTCTCGCTCATTCTTTTCTTGAACATCAAGAAAGGGCATGAGGGAAGCTAGAGAGTGCTTGAGAGGGTAATAGGGACATACTCCAAAGATCAGGGTTGGATTAGCACTAATGCCTGTGGGCTTTATCCGCCATCACGTGGGTTGACACCTGTGATTGGCAGGCTGTAGACTGATGGAGGCCTTGCCCTGTTTGTGTGTGAGTGTGAGTGTGTGTGCCTTGGTTAATCCATTAGATATCTCTATTTTATGGGTTAGGCTCTCATAGCGGCCCCTCAATCCAAGGCCCTGAAGTGGAACCGTAAGAAGAGGGAGCCAGTGTGCTGTTCTGTGGGGCTTGGGCACAGGGAGTGCTCTAAATCCAGCACCGATTCTAAAACAGGCTTAAGATAGGCTGTAAATTGGCTGTGCAAAGGAACAATTAGAGATCTCTTAAATACTGCCAGCGGATCATTACAGCCCATTTGTTTGCACAGAAGATCAACGTTATGTCCATGCAAGCCCATTTAGTTTCAGAGCCACATAAGATAGTCTTCTACAAATTTCATTGCACCTGTTGGTGGGATCTGAGTACACTGTAAAGAAACGACTGTTTTACCATTTTGCTGTACTTCATTGAAGTAGGCAAAGGGTTCCAGGTGTATAAGTATATAAGTATGCTTGTGAATTCTTTGAATATGTTTTACAATTAAACCAACAGTAAATTACTCTGCAACCCCATTATATATATATATATATATATATATATATATATATATATATATATATATATATATATATATATATATATATATATATATATATATATATATACACATATATGTATTATGTATGTATGTATTTACGGATATACTAACAGTAATTCCAAGTAATTTATAGTAAATTACTGGCAAGTTAACATTACTTTACTTTAAATCACATGGTAGTTTATTATTAACTGTATTGCCAGTGATCTACTGTAAATTCGAGTGGGGGTTCTTTTACTGCTATCCAGGTTAAAAACTGGTGATATGTCCGGGGCAAAGTCCACGGAGGGAGTCCCAGCCATTACCTGGAGGGAGGTTAATGCGTTTTAATCTCAGTTGTCCTTAGCCTAACAAATTCTGCACGGCATCCCAGCCATTGGTGTGGTCGAGGTGACGTGTTAACAGCCTAATTGTGCACTGTCTCATTACAGAACACCAAGTCCAGGTTGCCTGTTCTATTCACAGTCAGTTAATTACTGTAAATACTATTAGGGGCAGTCTGTAATTAAGGCAGATTTATACGTAATCTGGTGATGTTTGATCAAAGTTCTAGGTTAACGCTAATAGAGTAACTATGAAAACAAGTAAATGTGAGACGCTAGATATACTGCATTTGACAACTACCTCGATATGTAAAGAAAATTCATAAAAAAAATAAACAAAACCAAAAAAAGTATAATATGAAAAGTGACAGGCATGCCAGAGAACAGCATTGACAATCTACCTGTGACCTACAGACTGGCGGCTTCATGTCTGTGCCAGAACCTTTTTTTTAACAAAGGAACATCATTGCAAACTCATGTTTAACACGTTGACAAATGGGTTACACCACATTGACGGCCATCTGGCACGTGCTGAATACTTCGTACTGATGCAACTCCCCTGAGCAAGCTGTAGCAGGTACAAGCTGTCTGAAATATGATAACATTTTTGAGTAGATATCAGTGAACTGCATGTTCTGCTGCTATGTGTATTTCTTATATATATATACATTAAAAAGTTGTACGCGTCACCAGGTCAAAAGAACCAACTTCTTTTTTGTGTGATGTCTTGGAATTATGGCCAGGTTTGAGTGCAGGTTTCTTGAGGCTAAAGGCCTTCATCATCCCGTGCAGCACGCCCCAAACAACAGAAGATAAGTTCCTCCTGTATGATATGGGCTTAGAAGAATGGGGATCATGGCAGTGAGTGAACCATCTGTTGTCATTTTGGACAGACTGGGCAATATATTTTTAGACTGATAATCCCAGTACACTGTCAATTTTAGCAGGCCTGCCAGATACGGCCACTTATACAAACAACAGTTTCAAATGATGATGCAAAAAAAAAATCATTTAAAATAAATTATCTCACAATTAACCTTAACCTCACAAGCATATAGCTGAGGCAAGGCTTCCTCGCCCGTTGACACAGACGATTCAGAGTGTGCTTTCTGGCACCTAGTTGCTTGATGGAGCCACCTTGTCCACTGCACCTAACGCCACCTCAATAAGCCGTCCGATTATACAACAAAAGAAGATGTGTCCTTACTGTTCGGTCGGCTAATCCAGGTTTAACTATGCGGCGTTGTCTTCAGCTGACCTCCGCGGGCAAGTGGCAGCTGGGTAAATCCATCATCGTGGCCCCGGGGCAAACGAGGGAAATCAGATTGTCCCCAGAAACCGTCTAAATCCATGGGCCTCTGAGGAGGGTTCCTCTGTTGATTTGGTCACGGCCCAGGCTCTATTTATTCCCGCATTACGGTGACACCTGTGCGAGACGCTGGTGTGTCGTAATGATCCCCGTCCACATCTTGCCTGTGATGAGTGAACTTCATGTCCCGGGTTTTGGTCTGTTGAGAGGTCGGGTGTGTGGCGGGATGATCATTGAAGAGGCTCGTGAGTCCCCCCTCACCCATTTGCCAAGCCCCGCTCACCTGGTCATCCAAACCCCTGGCTCAGATCCAAACCTCGGACAAAAACAAAAACGTATCGTCTGACACCTAAAAGAAGTCAAGCGCTGGAATGAAACAGGTAGATATCAAAGTCAAATACATGGCAATGCTCTCAAGGATAACATTGTGACAGAGCGATGTAGTGTAAACACACACGTTACTAGAGTCCAAACCACTAAATCCACACCTTAACTAGGCAAAAACATACAGACATATAGTGTGTAATCTTTGTGCAGCTGCCTACCTCTGGGTCAGTTTGTCCCTTCCTCTGATAAGATGGAGAACCTCTGGTGCTAGAAGCAGGAAAGGGGGTACGCGGAGGGTTAGAGAGACAGGTTTCAGAGGGAGAGAGCAGTAATGCTAAGTAGAGCGTGGAGCTTCTCTGATTGCTTCTGCTCCCGATTGTTGCTCCTCCTCCTCCTCCGCCTCCTCCTCCTCCTATATAGTTGTGCCCGTGGAGCCACTTCGGATTAATTTTGACATGCTAATCTCACCGTGGCTCTAGCTCCAGGACTGCTAAAGGATGCTTTGGCCTCAGCAAGCTTACAGCAACCTTCTGCTGCAAAGAAGTCAGCCCTCTTTGAGCATACGGTAGCACTCGCTTTAATCAGCAAGACCAATGTTGTAGCAAGGGGAAAATAATGCAGTATTGATTGCAGTAAGTGTCATACCTAATCACAAATTTTATACATTTTGGATTTGACTATGTTTTATTGCATGGGTGATAAAACAAAATACATTCCCCTTAGGTTGATGTAAGGCATGACTGGGGAGGCATTGAACATCAGAGCAATATTGGCTGAGGATAACAAAGGTGAATTTTTCTGTCAAGAATTTCACATTCACATTTCTTCTGAAACTATCTACTATTTTAACCTAAGAGCCTGGAGATCAGCAAATTAAGAACAGATGGTTGGCCTTGCAGCAGGTATCCTGTTCTCCAATCTGAAATCTAAATAAATAATCATATTCAAGGATGAAATGTGTGAATTTCCTATGTCTTGCTCGTAAAATATCCAAAGACAATACATTTAGACTCGAGTCCGGGTAGTGATGTTGCTTAGAGATCTAAAGCTGCAGCTTTGAAACTTTCCCCGGTAAAATGTATTTATGGGCAAACTTTTGAACCAAGAATTATCTTCTTCTATCTTTGCTGTACCTTTATCTCCAGCATTTCTGAAAGACTTACTGTTCTTATTTACAACCATTTAGTAAATATTTTATCTTGCTAGCATTAGTCATTCTTGGATCATAACGTCAAAATGATAAGGCACATTTTTTTATATGCTTTAAATAGCATGTAAAGCCCACAGTAGTACACATGCATATGTCATATGGTTGTAGTCATAGTAACCAAAACACTAACCTTATGTGTACTCTCTAGAGAGCAGCCAAAACATCTTGTGTGCTTAGCTTGAACATCTTGTGTTTTTCTGCTTGCAAGTTGACTGCCTGCCTTCCTGCCCTAACTTGGAAAACATCTCTGTATCACACAAAGAAAGCCTACCTGGTATTACTCAAACTGAGAATGTGAAAAATGTTTTGGATGCAGCCAACAGGTGCAGATTTACAACGCCATGTTTAAGAAGTGGGCTAGCAGATACATCTCCAATTATTTGATAGTTGACACCGTGTAGATAAATAATTGCTTCCAGTTAGAGGAAAATCTTGTTTTTCTGGCCTCGAAAATGGAGCATAAGCACTCGATTACTTCCTGCATTGGGTAAGATAAATATCATACATGTTGTCCACAGATGTCTGTTTCATGTACAACAAAAAAGCAACGTCAGTAAACTGCAATTGCATGTGACATTCGATTTAGGACTGCATACATTTGCGAAGCTTATCGCTCAAGCATGGGATTATATTAGAAAAGTTCCATTCTAACAAACAACACATTTAATGAAAAAAATATGTGTATAGTCACATAATCAATTAAATGCTACTTTAAAGTGATCCTTTCCACCAGAGTGTGCTGTGTGCTTCAAGGCCTTGTTTAGATTTGGGCGGATTTAGAGGAAGGCCTCAATCAGTCCCTCTATAAACACAACATTCCATTTCAAATGTCATTAGAATAGAGAGCAGAGGCAGAGCTGAGGTAGATACATACAATTTAGTGCATGTATGGTTTTATAATTTGACAACTAAACTGTGGTCAAGAGCCGCCTGTTTTTTACGTCGGCTTTTCAAAGAGGAATTTAAGCAGATCCTTCAAAAGTGATGCATAGGTACATTTGGAGTGAATTGCCTTGCATTTTCTAAACCATGTAAGACATAAGGTTATTTTCCTTCAGAAGAGAAAAAAGAGACCAATCCATTCTGTTTTTAGAACAAATATACATTTCAAATGTGAGCTGTCTGGCTGGGTGGGGCCAGGAGCAAAGGCATGGGCAGCCGCAGACGTGGAAATTACCTTACTTAGGCCTAAATTCTCTAATGTTTAAAAAACATAGGATTCAGCCAAATAAATACTTTTTGAACACATTCATTTATGAACCATCTTCACAATTAACAATAACAAACTAAAATGTGAATTGTTTTATTTTGGACTATTTTTTTTACCAAGGTGTGAAGCAATGAAGACAGCTCAGCACTGCTCCCATGTGTTCAACGTGTATAATTACAAGACTGATTCTCTTTTTTCACGTTATATGGAAAAATGATTTATTCAAACTTCATCAGCCTCGTAACTTTTTTATGAACGTGAAGTGTAGTAGTAGTATCTAATCAGTCCGTATATAGGGGTGTCATCCAGAAGATGGGAAGGGGTGGGATGTTACTGCGACAGAGGCTCTCCCTCTCCCCCAGAAGCCCGTGGTGCTATCCGGGCCCAGCGGCTGGCGGAGCACGCTCATTGCCGCAGGGACCCTTCTCAGCTGCTCGAGATGGGCAGTTCCAGCGGCCACCTTCCGACGCTGCACCCACGGGCTGACGGTATTCTCCTGAACATGATCCCCTGAGCACCGGATCCTCCCAGTACCCCCGGACCTGCTCCTGAACTCTGAGAAATTAAGTGCTTGGGAGCTCCTCTCACAGGATGGGTTGTTTAAGGCCTTATGGCGCTGAGCCCTGCGTGGGCCCCTGGGGCAGCTCTTGACTGCGTCAGCGCTCTTCTGCAGAACAGAATCCTCCACAGACTTCTGCCCGGGCTTACTTTGGTTGGGTTTGGCCTCGGGGACGTCCTCAAGTGGGACGTCGGCCTCTTCCTCTGCGGTCCACTCCTTGCAGAGGGGAGGTGCTCGGCTGCTAGGGCATCCCAGGGGGATCACACAGAGACCCTTGCCATCAGACTGCTGCTCCTCTTTCTTCATGACGGTGTTTGCTTTGCGAGCCCCCTCCAAGCAGTCAAACTCCACGACAGCGCACAGTCTGCGGCCAAGCTCGCTGTGGCGCTTGGAATGGCGCCGGAGATCCAGGGGCAGCTCTTTGTCCGGCCGCAGGATCCTGAGCGATGTGACATTGCCGTGAGCATTGAACCGTTTGAGAGTTCTCTCCAGGACTCTAGGGCTGTCGGGTCCTAGAGCTAGTATATCATCCGTTGTCGTGTCTCCAAAAAGGTTCCAGGCTAGCAGCAGCTTGCTGGTTGGAGCAGTCAACAGCCACTTAGGGACTGCCTCATGGCGCCTCACCTTGGTCCCTTCCTCATTCACTTCAAGCTGCTCAGAGCAGCGTGCCCCTGCCAGGGTGACTCGCCAGTCTCTGGTCAGCTCCTTCATCTAGATTTAGTACCAACAAGAGCTTGTATAAGGGAATTGTTTACGTTCAAACAATTGTTTACTTTTGAAATAATAACAATGCAAAAACCAAAAGTGCTATTATTTTGTATTTTTTTTTGCACATGGTAAGAGACAATATCATTACCTTTTTGAAGGATGTCAGTAGTTTGAGGCTTACATAGCCCTGCCTGTTCTTTTGCACGTGTTTCAGGAGAAACCCATCCTCTGCCAGGTGGTGGTCAGACAGGTAATACTCCAGCTGAGATGCAATCTTCATGTGCAGGACATGTGTATCATTGCACTCCACTTCAGCATGGTCAGGGTTAGAAAAGTGCCTAAAGAATAAACACGTTTTCTTACTGTCAAAATATCAATTAATTGAAAATAAACAACAAACAACATCAGTTTTTTTTTGCTTACCCATCCTGGTCACTCATGGCGTCCCCTTTGGATAGTGATGTAGGGGACTTGGGTAGTACTAAAGAGCACCTTGGGATGTTTGGGCCGCGTCTTGGGCGATCCGACAGCGAGGACAAGGACATGCTGCAAGGCACAGCAGCAAGCCAGGGGGAGTTTCTGAATGTGAGGAGAAAAAACCCTCAACAGACTACCAGTGCTCTCTGCCATTGTGATGTCATTCAGTTGGTAAGGGTCTGCATGGTTTCATCTGAAATCACCAAGACTCAGAAATCTAGAATGTTGTGATGCTGCAACTCCACATCATAAGCAATGATGTCATTCTGTTTCATCATGTGATCATTTTGATATTTACACCAATGGTTTATTAACTTTTCTTTTTATAATATGTATACAGGGGTAACCAACCTTTCCAGTAGTGCCATTATTAAAATATTACCTGAATATATGAAAACAAATGAACAGCCCAAATCCCCCAAAATGTTTACTGTTGCCATAACAGTCTGAGTCTTTGCCCAGCGTAGCCTGGGGTGTAGCGAGTCAACAACCACTCGTACTTTGCCCAGCGTAGCCTGGGGTGTAGTTTGAGGGGCACTCATCTGGTAGGCTATGAGAGATTGGTCTTCGACTGTGATTAACTACTAGAACAGATCACCAAACCGAAAAACAACAGGACACCATTTAATCATTAATTAGACAGCAGATTTGATCAGAGAGCCAAGCTTGTCTTATGCTCACTAGCAGTGATCTAGCTGGATGACTGTGTGTGGGGTTGCCAGTAAAATGAGGAGTTGCCAGTACAATGAGGAGCTAATGGCAGTTCACCGGAGGGGTCTATGCGCTCTGCTGAGACTAGAGACATGTCCGGTTACACAACACTGGCAGGTCCCTCAGCCCACGGACAGACACCACACTGTGATGAAGGACAAAGCACCATCTCAACCATTTGACCATTTAGCTTCAGTTGAGGATGCTGCAACAGATTATATTTCACAGAAATAACTATTATCATAGGCTAATATATCATGTGGAGAGCATGGTGTAGCATCTCCATAAAACTGTTCCCAGATCCAATCAGAGTACTGTAGTAGCTAAGTCATGTTGGTTTTTACATTACAAAACACAGTTTTCAATATTAAGTTTAAAAGCAAATTCACTGACATTCCCACAGAGATAGTTCTATTCTCTCTCTCTGGACACTCCATTATCCAAAACGATCGAATATTAACACGCATCAATTGAACAATACAGATCGTGTAAAATAAAAGAAACTGCACAAGCAAGGATTTGTACAAAAACCCAATTACTGAACTTTATTAACATCAATGAGTTTTTTTTTCAGCAACATCTTTTTAAATTCCAGTTCTTTTTTTTTTTATCAACAAATAGAAAACAGACTGTGTATACAACAGGTGGAACCCCTACAGCACTAAGCATTCACAAGGTAGAAATGAACGTTTTTGTTTTCAACCAGCGTGTCCCGTTCGGTCCCTTAGGCTTCCCATTCCTCGTCCCCCATGCCTTAGTAGATAAAGATGTGCTTCAGTGGTGTCGATGGCTGCGGCTAAGGGGGGAGAGGGAGGAGTCGTCCACATTGTTAAGGGATTGTGCTGTTCACCACTTCCAGACGGACAACCAGCTGTCAAATGACTATGGTAGTAGTAGTACAGTAGATACAACGGTGTTCCTTTTGTTACACACTCAAGGACAGCAGGCTTTCTGCAGGTTCTCTAAAGTTGGCATGTCAAGAGAGTGAATCGTTTTAACAATATACATTTGAAGCTGTGTATACGTATATCTATGTATAATTGTACATATATATATATAATTAATCATAATTATATATATCTCTATAGTTCTATTTCTGTATAAAATAATAGCAGGTTCGGTCCAAAGGGGCTCTGTCGCTTTCTCCCTCTGGTAGGAATGGTTGATTCTGTACAGGGGCCAGTGTTAATGGCTGCTACTCCTTTACCCATGTGAAACACCCCCAGTCCTTCAGTCTTAATGGTTCAACCCCAGTAAACTGAACATGTCATTGGGCAGTGAGGAGAGGGATGGGGCAACTATATATATATATATAGGAGTTTTTTCTTTTTAAACTCCTTTAGGTATAAAAGTCTGTTCTCTTCAGATACTTTCTCCAGTTGGAGTATGAAGGCCTCAATGCCACAGGCTTCTGTCAAAAAACAAAATAAAAAATAATGTGCTTTCCATTTCTGTACACTACTAATTAATCCTCTGGTTAGTTGATTTATGGCTAGCTACGGTGTTTACATAGTACAAATAAAGCAAGTGTATACTTTAAAATAATTATGTAATTTTCCATTGTTTCATAAGAAACAGTATGTTAAAAGGCTTATGAAAGTGAACCCTGGTCCATTGAACTGAGAAAGACCAAAATAATAAACAATAAACATGAGAATAAAACAATAAAATCGTGCTACAAAAGAAAACAGACAGCAGCTTAGAGAACAATGTCTCTCCAGTATTAGTACCTAGGAACATGTTAAAAATACACATCCCATGTGCTAAAATAACCTAGGAAATGAAAACAACATTAAAGACGCACCGATAAATGAAAAAAAGAATAATGCAGGCCCTCGTCTAGGCCAGTTTAGACAAAATAAAATATCTGGTGTTAAAATGATTATTAAAACAAACGCACTAAATAATAAACAAAATTTCCCATAGTGATATTTTATAATAATGATAATAAAATACAAATAAAAAAAAGAATCATCTCATAATTCTACTGGTAGCCTTTGACAATTGGGGGGGTTGGCGTTGGCGAAGCAGAAACGCAGATTGTCAGTAAGAGCTGTCGCTTCCTTGCAAACATTGTTGGAGTTGTGGTACAGTTAATGTCTCTTCATCTTTTTATTTCTTATATATTCTTTTTTTTTTAAAGCGAATCTCTGTGGACAATCCTTGTGAATTTCTGTGATTGGTTGAAGCCTGTCGCCAGGCACATTGGCACCTCCCTCCTCCCCTCTGGTAGTTGCGGGGAGGTGGACGGTGGCTCAGATGGGACACATGGCACACTCCTGAGAGGTTGGGCCGGGGGGGGCTGCTCGGCAGGAAGTGGTTACGTTGCATAGTGGTCAAAGCTCCCCAGGTACTCCAGAGCTGCTCTGTAGCACAACTGGTACTGGTCCTGCAGGGACGGACAAACAGACAAGACAGCGACACGGATTACAAGGTTACCTTGGTTTGGAAGTAGAATGATAATTCTTATAATAGTAATTCTTATAATTCATATTACTGAGTTTCCTGGCCCACCAGGCCTTCTTATAGGCCAGCAAAAAACGTTTTTCTGATTGGGCCACTGTAATGTCAATCAAACCTATGTCCCTAATAATTTGTCTGTCTGCGTCCGTACCTCCGTCTGCACCATGGCGGGTCGCTGGGTGCGCAGCGTCTTGACGGTCTGGAAGAGGTCCACCACGCCCTCGTACCTCATTCTCTCCAGCACGATACTCAGGGTGATGAAGACGCCGGTCCTGCCTACCCCCGCACTGAGGAAGAGGAACACACTCGCCTTGTCAAGACTTATCCTAAATTCATATCCACCACCTTTCAGAATGCACATTCCTAATCAGTTACGGTCCCGAAAATCCATTTAGTCTGAGGAGTGATATAATCACTTGTTTAAATCAATAAGAATAATGCTAAATCAATCAGGCACTGGGACACAATTAAAGGTGCCTTGATTGCTAGGACAAAGATGATTATTAAAGATTAAAACAGACAGTGCCTTCCAATCTGTTTACCTGCAGTGTACAGTGATTGGTCCATCCTGTCCAAACTGCTCCTTGGTTTTGTGCACTTGACCAATAAAATCAATAAAACCTTCCCCAGTTTTTGGCACACCTTGCTCCGGCCAATCAGTGAACTGGAATTGGCGAATTGTTCTGGACTGGCCATCCTGAAAAGTGAAGGCCAAGGGGAATAGCACGCTGTTAAAACAACTTATGATAGATTTCATTGTCTCACATAAGTAAACAGAGACAAAATCTTGCTTCTTTCATTTCAAAGGCGTACATTGTGCATGGGAAGAGCAGTGGTATGCGGTCAGTTTGAATCAGACACCAAACTGAGTGGCTTATTTGAATATGAGCCTGAGTGTGTGTGTGTGTGTGTGGGGGGGGGGGGATTAGAGTGCTGCCGCTGTGTGCTCTGGGCTCTCTGATGACAGGGCCCTATTTATAGAACACAGAGAGCCGCGTGGCGCTGGGAGATCCAGCGCTTGCCCTAGGGGGTTCGAGGGCTCTGTCGTTAATGCACCTCACACAAAAGTACGCGCCACGCACACGCCCCCGCTGCAGAAATAAACACGTTTGATGGTGCGTTCGTTCGTCTTCTGATGGAACCCGTCGGCTGGAGCCGCATGGGATGTTTGCCACGTTGAAAGAGAAGCTTCTCGTGCACGGCATATTTACACGAGGATCAGCAATGTCACGCATTTCTGCTGTGTCGCGCGCTATTCCGTAGTCACACACAAGGTGTAGGTGCTTTTTTTCCCCTGGTGTTTGGCAGTTTTGTGTTTTTTTTTTTTCCCTTTCTTTCGTTCTCTGTATTCTCACCCACACATACTGTATAACCACACTCAAACAAAGGATTTGACATCGGCTTACCCTGGCGTCGGTGACCTTGAACTCCCGGAGGATGTACTGGGGCATGTTGTACTCGGCCATGGGGTCCACCACAAAGTACTGGTACCGGGCAGAGCGCTCGGCGGGCCAGTACTGGTGGCACTTCTCCTGGAGGAGACGCCCCACAGAATAACAATCACACACGAGACTTACATCGAAACACTGAACGGAAAAGCTCTAACGTAGCAGCAGCTGCCCTCGCCCTTTTCTGCCTACGCAACATTGTAACGTGTGTGTGTGTGTGTGTGTGTGTTGTCTCTTACCCGCCCCATCTCTCGTAGCTTGGTGAGCATGACCACGATGGTGGAGTTGTGTTCCCAGAGCATCCTCCAGAAGTCCTCGGTGGTCTCGGCCAGAGGGCCCTGTGTGGCCAGGTAGGCCTTCTGCTGCCTGGGGAGGACAGCGCACAAAGCACTGGGTCAGACTCGCTCACCACACTGACGACTGACCGAGATACACGCTGTGAATCCCAACACGGACTCATTGTTTCACTGTGCTAACACACGCTGATGGTCGCTGGGCTACCTCGTTTTCTTCCTTGTGTGAGAACAAAATGAGCAAAGTATACAGGAGGTTGCCCAGACGTTTGGTGTTCGTCAGTCGCGTTGGACTGTTACTCATACTACCAGTAGGGGGCAGTGATGCACCGAGCAAACCGAAGCGATCCCAGAATAATGGACCATGCACGGACACGCAGCACACATGCACTCATACCTACAAGACCGCACTCATATGCTGGCACACGGACACCTCCGACACTCACATGTCTTTACATGCAAGCTGCATGCAAGCGCACGGCTGACAGACACACACACACACACACACACACACACGCACACACACACACACTCAGAGCCGCGGGTGAGGAACTAATGAAGGCACTGCGGGCAAGGCAATAATGTGGAACTGGAAGATTAGAGTGTGCTCAGGGCTCCGCTCTTACAAATAAAGAAACGGCATGAGAAAGGAGAGGAGAGGAGAGGAGAGGAGAGGAGAGGAGAGGGTTTAGAGAGACGGAACTACAGAGGAATGGGGAAGGAGAGAGAGAACAAAGTGGAGAGAAGAGAGGAGACGGAGAAAGGGGAGAGGAGAGAGGCGGAGGCTGAGAAGAAGAAGCAGCAGCCCTCCTCATTCCTGCTGGTCATCAGAGCACGTAATAGAACACAAACTTTTCTCTTTCTTCATTCGGCCGTGAAGAGGAGCACCGCACAGCAGCACAGCACAGCACTGCCCAGCACACATCCCAGCACAGCCCAACCCAGCACAGCCCAGCACAGCCCAGCACACATCCCAGCACAGCCCAGCCCAGCACAGCACACATCCCAGCACAGCACAGCCCAGCCCAGCACAGCAGCCCAGCACAGCACAGCACAGCACACATCCCAGCACAGCACAGCCCAGCCCAACCCAGCACCGCACAGCAAAGCACAGCCCAGCCCAGCACAGCACAGGCCAGCACAGCACACAGCCCAGCACAGCCCAACACAGCACAGCACAGCCCAACACAGCACAGCACATCCCAGCCCAGCACGGCACAGCCTAACATTGAACAGCCCAGCCCAGCGCAGCCCAGCCCAGCACAGCACAGCACAGCCCAGCAACCTAGGCTGGCAAGCCTGTCTAACAGACAATGAAGTCCTCTACACAGCCTTCGATCATTTCGTTCTATGCTAATGCCACCGCGCCAGGGGCCAAAACGTAGTGAGTGGGTAAGTGGCCTACATCCTCCCTACCTGATCCACCCTCCCCCTTGGACCAGGAGAGGCTGCCTCCTCCTGGCCTCCTCTAAACGGCGGAGCTCCTCATTAGCATGCTAAACCTCCAGGCTGGCCAGCAAGCTGAACCACACCCACGGAGCCATGGCTGGGAGCAGCAGCCTCTCTCATTAGCGTAGCATATTATTGGCTTTTCCTTGGAACGCCTGGCGAAGGGCACCGGAGAGACAAACCCCCCCCCCCCCCGCCACCCCTCAATTTTGGTTTGTTATTTGTGGCGTGGTTTTTAAAAGGGCTTAATTACAAAGCGCTGTCGGTGCGAACAACAGGTCCCTGCACTGGGGCCCCCGCCGCCAGGAAGGGAAATGAAGACGGAGCCCCGGTGCACCACGGAAGAGGGGGAGAAAGAGAGAGAGAGAGACGTCGACAGAGAGTGAGTGAGCGAGGAGGAGAGGGAGAGTGAGGGATGGAGAGAGAGCAATGTGTTTGGAAAACACTTCATTAAGACACCCTCATGTACGGAGCACGACTGCAATTACAATATTTACCCAGCGACGACCGAGGCTGGGGCCCGGCCGGCCCCCTTTCATTAAGGAGGGGACCGGGGGAGGAGGAGGGGGAGCTGTCAGGGGGTCGAACGCATAGCACCGCACGGACCCCCGTGGCATTTCACGCCCACCACGGCTTTCATCTCCTATGCACTTAAATCAGAGGAGAGGCTGCTCTCTAAATCTCTGCTGGTGCTCTCTCTCTCTCTCTCTCTCTCTCTCTCTCTCTCTCTCTCTCTCTCTCTCTCTCTATGAAGAGCTCTCTCTATCTCTCTCTCTCTCTCTCTCTCTCTCTCTCTCTCTACTGCTCTCTCTCTCTCTCTCTCTCTCTCTCTCTCTCTACTGCTCTGTCTTTCTCTCTCCCTCTCTCTCTCTCCCTTTCTCTCTCTATACTGCTCTCTCTCTCTCTCTCTCGCTCTCTCTCTCTCTCATTAAAAGAAGGGTTCTCATTTAATCCTTCTCCCATAGGTAGCCTGTTGAAGACACTAGTTAACACAGAGCAAATGAGGACACGTCGTCCTTTCAACCCAGGGGGAGGGGGGAGAGAGAGCGAGGGAGACAGCTTGTCAAATCATGGGATTATATCCGGCCAAAGGTGTGTGACAGACCTAAACCTCCTGGTGTTCAACACCCACGCCTTGTTAGCTTGATACCTTGACCTGTCGGCCAAATCAATGAATAACCAGCTCCGTTCAAAAAGGTGCCTCGACTCCTTAGCATGCTAGGCTAACGTGCGTTGAACCACATTTCCCAGTGACCCCCCTGGCAGGGGGACGTGGCGAGACGTCGCTGACCTGTAGCCGTCGATGCAGCTGGCGTTGATGTAGTCGGAGCCCTCCACCCCTCGGATGGGCTGCAGGCAGACGCGCGTGGACTCGAAGGGCATGATGTTGACCAGCCGGTTCTTGAACTTGTTGCAGGGCAGGTTGGCGCTGATGAAGCGTGACGTGTGGGCCTTGGAGTTAGCCAGCCTCTGTGAACCGGATGGGGGGGTGGGAGGAAAAAAAGACGAGACTGCATTAGTGACCCGTGGCATCGCGGAGAGCGGGCCTGCCAGGGAAAACACGACGCACCGACTACTGCGCCGCGCCAAGGTAGCGGGCGTCTGGAGCTGTCTCCGTCAACCCTCCTTCTCTCCCTCCCTCCCCTCCCTCCCTCTCGTGGGCCTGTCAGGGCGGATAAGCGGCCGCGGCGGAGACGAGACGTCAGGCGGCGGAGCGGAGCGGAGAGGAGAGGACCTCCCCCTCTCTGTTCCTGGTAGGTAGCGGCTCCACGCGGGGGTACAGTAGGGGGATGTTAAAGAGAGCCGGGGGGGGGGGGGGGGGGGGCCTGAGGGGGATGACTAACACACACTATGGGGACTGGGGCTCCGCTAGGCGGGGGGAGCCGGAGCGTGACAGCCTCTGAGCTGGCGCTGCGCATTCACCAGATGGACGGCACGCCAGAGTGTGTGTGTGTGTGTATGTGTGTGTATGGAAGGAAAAACCTGGCGACAGAATATGTGCCTGTGTGTGCGTGTGTGTGTTTGGAGCATGTGTGTGTGTGTGTTTTGGCCAGACTGTGTTGGTTGGTACAGCACTGCTGTAGCTACACAAACGCGTGCGTACACACACACCCCCACACACACTTTCTCGATCCCGTCTTTTTGGGCGTTCCTCTGTCGTTGGCAGAAGACTCGTTTCGACGGGAACGGACCGCGGCCATCACAGGCCCCGTAATGGTCGTACTGGAACAGAAAGGCCTGGAATAACACTGCGCCGCCTGGTCCATAGAACCACTCACAGAAGGAGCCAGTGTGTGTGTGTTTAGCGCGAGCGGCGTGGGCGGACGGGAGTCACCTTGGACAGTCAGCGGCTCGCGGACGAGCCCATGTGTTCACACCTCGGCGTGGCTGTGGGTGTGTGGGAGCGGGAGAGGGGGAGGGGGAGAGCGGGCACCTTGAACTCCAGCTCCATGGCGGTGACCGTCTCTCCGGGCGGCGGCTGCGTCAGCTTCTGGATGTGGGCGTAGAGGTTGCGGGCGGGCACCTCCGTGTTGCCACAGGTGGCGGCCTCCAGCAGCGCCTCGTGGATGAAGATGTACTGGTCCTCCGTCTGCACCATGTAGTTGCGCTGGGCGCGCATGCACGTCACGTGGCCGTAGATGTCCACCGACTTCTCGTGCTTCATGCGCTCCAGCATGGCCTCGATCACGATGAGGCAGCCCGTCCGGCCCACGCCCGCGCTGGAAAGAGACACGACGTTACGACTTAAGGGTTTTCCTTATTTTGGGAGAGAGTGCGTTTTTCAGAGAACGAACCTCCGTTACTTTTCTATTCAAAACGTTAACATTGTCTCTAAGCTCTCGACTTAAAATGACTCATAACCTAAGTCAGTCAAGTCTTGGAAACTAGTGTTGTGTGATTTTTAGGAGGAGCGACCAGGAGGCCGAGGCTGTGCGACCGTACTCACCTGCAGTGCACCACCATGGGCCCGGCATCTGGAGGGTTGCAGGCCTTGACCCGGCGGAGGAAGGCCAGGATGGGGGTGGGGTACTCGGGCACCCCGTGGTCCGGCCACGCCATGAACTGGAACTGTCGCACCTCTCTCTTCTCACTGGAGCCGTTCTGTGTGTGTGTGTGTGTGTGCATGGGCGGTTTATTAGTTTGGGATGGGGATTGGGTACAGGCCGTTAGCAGAGAGGAGCCGTGAATGAGGAGCTAGTTACCTTATACAGAGCGAAGGTGCGGACGCTGTAGGTAGCCAGCTCCACCGTGTCCAACATGGTGACCTGGATCATGCCATAGGTCTCTGTTCCTCTCACAGGCCAGTACTGGTCACACTTTACCTGGGCATGGACAAGGAGGGAGGGGAAGAGGACATGAAAACAACCCTCCCAAACGACCGCTGCACGGTTCAAAATGGCAGTCTAATCTTTGCGAAGATGGAAATTTTGAATCTGCATGGTTATTACTTAGCGGCACGGAACGCCCCTGCGCCTCGTTGAAGCGCCTCGGCGCGCATCAAACACACATCTCAAAGCTGCTTCATATCCAGACGAAATGATCATTTTCAATTAGCACGTTGCCAGGCAGATGAGTGTCTGTTGTTTACTCTCGCTTTTAGCACATTTGTGATCATTGGGCCGCAGACCATAGGGCTATGGCTCTAGCTTTGTCTGTCGGTGTGCGTGTCGGTGTGTGTGTGAGAGAGAGAGCTGGAGGCCATAGCTGAGGTGGTGTGACAGCAGGACCAGCCACCTGGCCCCATATTTCCACAGGAGGAACCCCACACGCAAACCTGATAGGCTGAACGAGCTGGAGCCGGGTTGCTCTCTTTTCCCAGGATGCACATACACACGCACACGCACACGCACACGAGCGCACAAACACACACACACACACACACACACACAGACACACACACACACACACACACACACACACACACACACACGCACGCACGCACACACACACACACACGCGCGCACCCCATTAGGCTCAGGGCGTCACAGCGTGCCCAGGCCCTAATGGCTGCGCGTTATCTAGCAGCCAGAGCCGGTCACGTCTTTGGCCGCTGTTTACCCTCCGCTCTTTAAAACTGTGTTGGCCTCCTATTTCCCATTAAAAGATGTAATTAGTAAACCGCTGAAGTTTCTTCATCAGGGGCCGCACTAATGGGAGCTGACCCGTAGTCTATTGATTCAGGGCAGATAAGGGTAAGGTGTGGAGGAGGCACAGGTGGGCGCTTCGATATGGCAGCGTTTCTAAGCTACAGCTAGATTTACTGGGGGTTTGCTGCCCATTGTTCTTATGTAAACGACATCGGCCACAAAGAGAGTCACAGTCCACATACTCTGTTGAAAGTTGGCTCGAGTTTGCAGCGCAAACAATCGGATGAGTCGGTACAACTCTGACGAATATCTCGAAAACACACACACACGCACGCACACACACGCGCAGCGGGTTTCCGTGGCCCCTCCCACCAGGCTGGCCTTTTTTATGCGTGAAGGAGACCTTCTCCTTTTGGCCCAGACTGAGTCATGCTGCAGGTCTCATTAACCAAGGGCTCCCTCTGTCTACTGTCCTGACCTTTGTGGGCCTTATCAGCCACCGTCCTGCTGCTGCGCTTGTCTAGGAGGGACATTCGTCAGACCGGCCGGACGTTGGGGTTGAACATAGAGCCGTGCCAAGTGGAACGGACAATATCCTACAAATTTCATTTGGTCGGGGGGAATTAAGATGGCAGGCGCCTTAGTAATAACCCGTCGCCATGGGCAACGGCATGGCTCTTAATACTGTTTGTCTGAAAAAAATGGAACAGGGTAAGCAGGCCACTCAAAGCGTACCACATGTATTCCAAGTAGATTCTCTACGAAATGGAAAACGATGCATGCCAAGGCTCTCTCTCTCTCTCGTAAACTTAAGTGAGGTGAGTACGCATTCATATTCATATTTTGTGGGACTCTTAGGTTTTTATTACGGCTTTACGCACTTCTTTTTCGCTCGTAGTCCCATTCAGACCCTGAGGGCCGCATGTAATTCTCGTTCCCCGCTAAGTGTGCTAGGAGGAGTCCTCAACACCGTCGCCCCTCCATCAAAGCCTGCCTCCACTAAGTGTTATCTGGCTGGGGGTTTCTGTCTTCTCTCTCTCTCTCTCTCTCTCTCTCTCTCTCTCTCTCTCTCTCTCTCTCTCTCTCTCTCTCTCTCTCTCTCTCTCTCTCTCTCTCTCTCTCTCTCTCTCTCTCTCTCTCTCTCTCTCTCTCTCTCTCTCTCTCTCTCTCTCTCTCTCTCTCTCTCTCTCTCTCTCTCTCTCTCTCTCTCTCTCTCTCTCTCTCTGTACGTACCCTGGACTTCTCCTCCAGCCGCGTCATCATGACGATGGTGTTGGCCCGCTGCTCCCACACCATCCTCCAGAAGTCGCTCAGCGTCTCCGGCAGCGGGCCCTGCGTGGCGATGTAGGCGTTCTGCTTCCGGTAGCCGTCGATGTAGTTGGCGTTGATGTAGTCGCTTACCCGGAACAGCTGGGGGGGCGCACACAATCATTATGGAGATCTGTGGAATCTGTCCCCATTACATGACTACATAGGGTAGCTATCCCCATTACATGAAGACATAGGGTAGCTATCCCCATTACATGAACACATAGGGTAGCTATCCCCATTACATGAACACACAAGGTAGGTATCCCCATTACATGAACACATAGGGTAGCTATCCCCATTACATGAACACATAAGGTAGGTATCCCCATTACATGAACACATAGGGTAGCTATCCCCATTACATGAATACATAAGGTAGGTATCCCCATTACATGAACACATAGGGTAGCTATCCCCATTACATGAACACATAGGGTAGCTATCCCCATTACATGAACACATAGGGTTTGTATGGGAAGGGCTTGTGATAAGGGTCGAGCTGCAGACACACACTCACCGTCCACAGAGGTCAACACCACTCTGGAGTGGTCGTAGGCGATGACGTTTGCGTAGCGATTCTTTGGCTTGTTGACTTCCATGTTGGAGTTCTCCCAGGTGAACTGCTGGGCAGGATCGATGGACTGCCAGAGAGATAAAGAAACAGACAGAGAGAGTGAGAGACAGAAAAAGAAAGAAAGAGACAGAGAGAGAGCGACAGAGACACACAGAGAGAGCGAGAGAGAAAGAGGGAGAGATTCAGTCCCGAGGAGTTTTACAAAGGAAAACAGCAGCAGAGCCATTGATGAGTGGGGGGGGGGGGGGGGGAAGGCCTTTGCTACTCAGGGGAACCGTGCGGCAGGACTTATTGAGTTTCCAGCCTCTGTGTTCCCAGCAATCACACCCGCGGCCTGTAATGGTAACCGTCGCTGATTTCCCTCGTACAGTTTCAGATGCTTGGTGTTTCTTTTTTTTTTTTTTTTTTTTTTTTTCTATCTCTGTCTCGCTCCTCCTTATCACGTTAGTCCTCCTTTTGTTATCTGTTCCCCCTCCGGTTTCTGTTTTTCTTACCTCCCCCCCACCTCCCCTTTCATTATCTCCACCCCCCCCCCCCCACCCACGGTGGTTAGGTTACGGTGGCCATTGCATGGCTCCGTATTGATCTCAGGCGATATGTCAGCCTTCTGTCCCCCCTCTGCTTGATAATGTCACGGAGTCGCTTGTTATTCGCCATTGATCCCCCCCTCTGCACACAGCCGAGCCATGTCCATCAATTCTCCGCCCTTTTCACCTTTGAAAGCCGCCTGGATTAAGAGCAGCATATACTCTCCATATTGCCTTGGCTTTGTGTTTGGTGTCCTCTCCTGGACGACATGTCAATGCCATGTGCTTTTCAAAGAGTGAAGAGGAGTGTCGCGCCATACGCTCCAAAGCGCGGCCGGGAGCGAGGCTTTTTCCTCGAGGCAGAAAAAAAGAACGACAGACACATATAGAACCATGTTCTCATGAAAGACATAAGGTATCGAGCCAACAAAGGAGGGCTTCCTGTGGAGTCACAAATTGCCTGGCGGTGCCCGTCACTTTGGTACAGTCTTATTGCTGATGAGTTCCACACTGCCAATTTGTTTGCCAGCCGTCCGGCATATTGAAAAGGAACAATTCATTTGCAGTCAAAACACGTCGTGCTCCTTTGAGGGGTTTTTGGAGGCGACAGCAGCGGGCATACTAGACTGATGACGTCTGGCAAACAAGTCTGCTAAGGCAAAGAGAAAACAAAGGGAGGGAACAGTCGGTACTACTCTGCGCTGACGTGCGGGGAAAACGCTGGCTGGAAAACAATAATAACGGAGCCGGAACGACAGGCGGAATCATTGCCTTTGATCTGGCTGCACCGGCGCATCTCGCCGTCCACACACATGCTCCTCGCCGTACGCCCAGAGAGCTGTGTGCTCCGTGTGCGGCTCTTTGAGGGCCACGGCGGGCGGCGAGGATGGACTCCCAACGTGAGCAGCCGGCCAACGTGACTGTGACAAACGGACTGAGCTCCGCCCCGGCGCCTCCTCTCGCATGGGCGGGCCCGAGGGCCCATCTGTCTGCTCCCGACGGGACGTTGCCCTGCTCTTCCGCAGCTCCTTAACACGGGGATTGGGATTGGGGAGAGAGGCGGGACGGAGGGGGCGAGGCACCGCGCTAATTCTCTGGTACCGTCCGGTGTCTTAGCATGGGCCCCGTGATGAAGGTTAGCGTGGAAACGGAGAGAAGGAGGAGGACGAGGCCGGTATCTCTGTTAACGGAATGGCAGGATATCGTCCCGTGACAAACAGGGGTGATCAGAGAGAATAGGCGAAATGGCCAAAAGCAAATGGGTAGCTTAACCCCCCCCCCCCCGTCATCCTGGTATGTAATCAAGGATGTGTCTTGGCTTCTCCCCTCCTTTCCATTCCCACAGGCAACTAACCTCTTGCTCCGGCTTTGGGCAATCCTTTCTTAAAATGTGCCACTTTAAATGCAAATTCCCTGTCTTTTTAGGGGGTTTGGGGGGTAGAACACTGACAAGTGATAATCCCTCACTGAGTTGCACCGGGGGAGCCCGCTTGGGAAATAACATTGGCCATGGAAATATAAGACACGTAAGATTTTCCTAAAGCGACCTCATCGGCTGATAATTCACAACCTCAGGACCAGGTGGCCGGACGCGTTATTGGAAAAAATAAACTAGCCGAGCCGAACTAACTGTCGGCCGCCTGAAGGGCACGGTGATTCAGCGTCAGAGGGATGGCGGGAGTACCTGCCACGGACAACCAAATAGGAGAGAAGAAGAAGAAGAAGAAGAAGAAGAAGAAGAAGAAGAAGAAGAAGAAGAAGAAGAAGATAAAAGCTGTTCCGTGAACAGAAGCGTTTCTCCGCTGGTTAAACATGACAGATATTGACGTGGCACCGAGGCCTCCTCCGTACGCACGCTTCCTCTGTCCCCGGGCTCTCACCTCGTACTCCTGGGAGAAGCGCAGGCCGTCGTTGGCTTTCAGACGCTCGATGTGATCCGCCAGGTCCGTCACGGAGATGGGCGGGTGCTCCCTCATTCCTGCGGGAAGGAGAGGAAGAAAAAGGGGGACGAGATGAGAGGGGGAACATTTTTACCACGTCCTGTTTGAGAGGAGGACCACAGACAAAGACTTGTTTGACCACAGGATGAGTGAGACAGCCGCAGGGACCATGAGGTGGCTGAACATCGGTGGAGAGGAGATATGCACTGTGATCGACAACGCATGGAGGAGGAAGGAACGGAGGGAGAGAGAGAGGAGAGACAGCTAGAGAGAGATAGATACAGAGAGAGAGAGAGAGAGAGAGAGAGAGAGAGAGAGAGAGAGAGAGAGAGAGAGAGAGAGAGAGAGAGCGTACCGACAGATGCTGGTGACATTTGGTGACATCATCATGCTGAAACGACAGAGGTGAGGCGTGAGGGCGGCGGGGGGAGGGGGTCTGGTGGGGCAGTGATGCACATGATTGGCTGGAGTGAGCATGCTCCTGGCGGGCAGCAGGAAGCAGACATCTCGCTGAGCTCCCAGCGCCGTGGCTGTGTCGGCCCGTCAGTGACGGGATCACGCTGCCGCTCCCAGTCCCGACACATCAGTCACACTGTCACACACCGCCCACGCCCCCCAAAAAAAACACCTACGGGTCACCGCACAAACTTAGTCCTTTGAAAGTGCCTTTTTTTCACACAATAGGCTGTCTCCTGGCCCAGCCTGAAGTGCCGGCCCGGAATTTAATCCCGGCAAAAACCCCTCCTACCCTCATCCCTTCTCTAGATTTCTCATCGCGGGTTATTGGATGATTTATTGCTAATCCACCGACACAAATTCCCCCCCGTGCCTCTGAACTTGGCAAGGCTCTGTGCTTAAGTGGATTTCCCCAAAAAACTTGCCTTGTGCGTTACCAGCCTCGCTGTATGCTGAGCAAGGAGACCCGCCCCCCGCCCCCCCACCACCACCACTCCATCCCCCCCATAAACATTTCAAAGTGGGCCCCGCGCACAGACGAGCAGCCAACAAACGCTGACGTCGAGTTTACATCTTCAGTCGGTGGATTAGTATTCATATTAACATTAGCAGCATTTAGAAGAGGACTGCCTGAGCGCGTCTTTAAGGTAATGGGTCGTGCTCTCGGATGAGCTCCCCCTACAAGCTCATTATCGCCGCAACACTGACTGCTAATGGCTGGGAGCTGTGGCCGTTCGGCGGGACGAGACCTCGCCAATTAGACTAATTTAATACCATGATGCATTGGGACTGGCGCCTGTCGGAGCATTAACATAAGGGTGTGTTGTGTGTGTGTGTGTGTGTGTGTGTGCGCGCGTGTGTGTACGCACGCGTTCGGCCAGGTCGCTTAAAGGCCGCGATCCCTTAAATGGGAATGCGGATTGAGACGCACACTGGCGACACTTCTAATCACCGTGTGACCGCGTCCCCGCCGCTCCACCGGCCATTAGGATGCGCGCCGCCATTTTGCTTCCTGACCGAGTGGCAAACGACGCACAGACACGAGGGCTGCAAGCTTGTGGGCAGAGATGTCCGTCGTGATTGCAAAAAAATGGAACTGAGGGATCGAGAGGAAAACAACACGAAAGAGAGGAAGATTTTGTGAATACACAGTGGGAGAGAAAGAGAGAGAGAGAGAGAGAGAGAGAGAGAGAGCGGACTAACTTGGAGTGTTGGGGCAGCGGTGAGTGCTGGGACCTGCGGAGAGAAGAATGAAGGGGGGTAGAGGGGGAGGAGGAGGAGGAGGAGGAGGAAGAGGGTAAGGGGTGGGAAGAAGAGCTGTGAGTGGAGAGCACAGGGTCAGGGCCGCTACGTTCCTCCTCCACACACACACACACCGCCACTACTCGGAAAGAACAGAAGCGCCGGTCGGGTTAATAACCGCCGCCACCGAGCTACAAAGGGACAATCCACTCCGGTGCTGCTAGCAGGTAGAGAAACAGGCTGAGATAGAGGCTTTTGTTCGAAACGTGGCCGTTTTTAGATGGGCACCGGGAGACGGGACCCAGGACTCGGCCACAAAGACGCCTTTTGTCCAGGAGGACGCCGGCTCGATGAGTCTTCCGGTTCATTCTGTGCCTAAGCAACGGGGGTCTGAGAAGGGCCGACGCGACAATGGCCCTTTTCTCCTATTCGCTCTGCTCGGCCCTCGGAGACACTGTTTCCGTCCTCCAAGGCACAAAGATACGGACGGTCGCACTTGCGGTGGGCTAGCGTACACAAACAGAGAAACACATGGAGAGACAGGGACGATGCTGAAGCCAGAGAAACGCCGCAGTATCCCAGACCTAGAGGACTCAACGTGAGAGCAGACAGGAGGAGAAAAAAACATAGCGGGGAGGATCAGTGGAGTGGGGAGGGCGAGAAAGGGGGAGCAGCTCCGAAGCGGGCAGGGCCGCGCTTAATTCGCCCTGCGGAGGTTCAAAGGGGCTCCGTGTGTGTGTACGGAGAGAGGGATCTTTAATAACCCGGGGAAGGGGCGGGCGGGAGGGGCGACAGGAGTACACAGACGGGAGGGGGGTGGGGGGCTGACATTTTCTCTCAGCCCCCATTGTTCCCCTCTGCCTCGGCTCACCTTGACATCAGAGGCAGCCGGACTCATTACCAGCCCCGGGAATGAAAGAGGCTCGGGCAGAGGAGGAGGAGAGGAGGAGAGGAGGAGGAGAGACGGAGAGGAGGAGGGAGGAGAGGGGGAAAGCTGATGCGAGTCCTCTGACAAGGCCTCTTCCCCCTTCATCAGCGAGCGTGCCAAATATGTGACGTGCTGCTCCGACGGTGAAGTGAAAGGAGAGGGCCTCCCCCTCTGCATCACCCCGCTGTGCACCGGGGGGTGCATTAGCCCCTCCAATGACCGCTTTGCTATTGAACGGAGAGCCTGAGAGGGGACGCCCTGCACTTTGCATGTGTGCGGTCCAAATCCATGTCAACAACAATCTTAAGTAAACTTTCGCTCTTTCAATTGCTATGTCATCTTTGACAAACGAGAGCTGAGTGGAGGAGGCAGAGGAGAGCGGTGTTTACTAAACTGAGCCGCATGTCCCTCGTTTTGGGTAGGATATTTAATTATTTTTGAAAAATGGAAATACGAGGAGCAATTTATGCCAATTTTGCAAATACCCGGTGTAAAGATGTTTTGGATAAGTACCCCGTGTATGTACCTTGTATGTCCTTTGTGTGTGTGTGTGTGTGTGTGTTACCTGGTGTCTGGTAGTTGAGCCTCCTCATCTCCACCGGGTCCGAGGAGTTGGCCAGCAGTGAGTCCTTCACCCCTCCCGAGTGCTCGTCCTTGGGCAGGGGCGACGCCCGCTTCCTGTTTGGGGGGGGGGGGGGGGGGGGGGGGGCAAGAACGACCGGAGAGGAAGGGGTTAACCAAGGCAGCACGCCACAGCATCCAAAACGCCTCTCCAGGCACACTTGTCTGTCTCCTGCCTGAGGCTGGGGGGGGGGGGGGGGGGGGGGGGGGGGGTCAGACCCATCCCCTGGCCCCTGGTGGGACACGGAGCGCGGAGGACCGGCGGGACTAATAGGAGACGCTCCGTGTGTTTTTCGGGAGGTCACCGGGAGAGCGAGTGGAGGGAGAGTGCAGCTAGAGTGCATTACCCACTCTCTCCTCCTGCTGAGCCTGTGAGGTCCTCGGGAGAAGCCATCATCTCCCTGCAGTGAGCAGTGAGCTGTTTGCTGCTGCTGGAGAGACAACAGCTGCAGTGTGTGTGCGCGCGCGTGTGTGTGTGTCTGTTTTCCTGTGTGGTTTCCTCTGTTGTGTGTGTGTGTGTGTGTTCCCACAGTGCTGATGCTGTTTATGGGGCTCCCAGATTGAGAGAGAAACAGGCTGGATGCTGTAATTAGCCCATCAGCTGGGTGGCACAACACTGGATAATTATAGCGGCTTTGGAACACCTGCGCTGCCAAGCCTGGCCTAGCCCAGCTCGGCACGGACCGGCTCAGCTCAGCCGAGCGTGTCTGCCGCCATCAGGTAGGGGTGTTGGGGTGGGAGAAGGCAGCCTGACCGTAATCTGAGATGGAGGCAGACGACATCTGTCAGGTAACAAAACACACGAGCACAGAGAACACACGACGCGACACCCACACGCGCTGAAGTCCAAACCCCCTACGCATGGACCTGCACCCATAATGGGAGCCACGCACTCTCGCGCGAGGAGGAAAAAGGGGAAAAAAAGCACAACGGCGGCGACTGCTAAACAAGCCTTTGCGACTGCAAATGGAATCGGGCTGCGGGAAGCATCGGGGGCGCCCTGTGGAAATTTCACATCCCATTACGCTCCATTTGCAAGTTCTGAGCGCGGCGCTTTTGAGGCAGCCAGCCCTCTCTCCCTCTCTCCCTCTCTGTCTCTCTCTCTCTCTCTCTCTCTCTCTCTCTCTCTCTCTCTCTCTCTCCAGCTGCAGCCTCCCACGGTGAGAACACATCGAGCCGGAAGCAGATTTAGCGCGCGCTCGCCCGCCGGGCTGCTGGGCGCAGGCCCCCGCCACCTGCTTCCAGGAGGAGGCTGCAGAGCTTAGGCTAAGGGCAGCGGTGTGACGGTTCATCTCCGACCAGCATGGCTCTCCTCCACCCCGGCTGAGAAGGGAGCCAGACAGACTCCCTCTGCTCTCCCGTCCTCTGGTTCCTCTCTCATCTCGGAGCCAGAACACAGGATGTTTTGCTGGGCCGCGCCTAAACGCTACGGGACCGCTACACACTCGGCCAAGGTGTGTGTGTGTGTGTGTGTGTGTGTGTGTGTGTGTGTGTGTGTGTGTGACGAACAGAAAACTAAACTCTTTGTTCAAGCTCACTCAGAAAGAGAGAGAGAGAGAAAAAAACTGGTACAAAGTTGACAATGCCTTCACAGCGGAAAATGTCAGCTTAAAAGATGGGAACATTTCTATTTCAACCGCTCACCACCTGGCATTTTCCTCACAATGTACCTATTCACTGTCAGGCAGGAGAGATGTGGGGAGCGGAGGGTGGTGGTGACTGTCCTGACATATTTAAATCGATGGGGCTGGGGGGGTGACCGTCATGGCATATTTAAATGGGTGGGTGGGGGCACACTGACTCTCTCGGGGGTAATGAAAACACTGCACAGAAAAAGCACGCACACAACACACACACACCCACACACCCACACACACACACACACACACACACAGCACAGGCACTGGAGGTGGGACATGCAACGATACATCCACAGGACCCGGGCGGGGGGTTTGTTTGGACCCCAAATCATCGAGGGCCGCAGAGCCGTGCGCCTCCTCCTCCTCCTCGCTGGTATCGCTCGCCGCTCTTCCCCCCGCACCCCCCTCTTCCACCTCCTCGGAGGGTCACGCAGCGTCTGAGTGACGTCTGAAGAACACGGGCCCTGCAGCCCCCGAGCGGAGACACGACGCGACGGATGTCACTGTGACTTCACGACACAACAAAATGACAGGGGGGAGGAGGAGGAGGAGGAGGAGGAAGAGGAGGGAGGGTGAAGAAATGGCTGAGGTGTGACAGTACCCACCTTTCCTGCTTGCTGCTTGCAGAGTGCAGAGAGGGGGGAAAAAAAGGGGGGGGGGGGGGAGACGGGGACGGGGGTTAATGTTAAGTCAACGCCAACGTCAACGTGGACCTGCGGCTCAAAGGGCTGGAGGGGATTAAAAGACACGCACGCCGCCTTTCACACTCAACCTCACGCACAGTGAAAGGAATATTCAACCACAAACCAGAGGGGGGAGTTAGGATAACAAGCGTGAGACGACCAAAACTATAATTTCCCCCGTGTTGTTCTATGACGTTGGTCTCGGTAATAGCACATCTACAATGAGCGTGTGAGAGTCTCTCTCTCTCTCTCTCTCTCTCTCCCTCCCTCCCTCCCTCCCTCCCTCCCTCCCTCCCTCCCCTCCTCTCTCTTTCTCTCGTCTGAAAGGTCTAGAGTAAGAAGGGAAGAAGCGATGCTGCCAGCCCCCCCGCTGTCCCTTCTGTCAAGTCTGTCGGCATGGGGAAATGGCACCAGAGAGCGTGTGGGTGTGTACGTGTGTGTGTGTGTGTGTGTATGTGTGTGTGTGTGTGTGTGTGGGTGTGCGTGCGTGTGCCTCGCGCCGCAGCGGTGAGCTGTCTGAAGGCCTATTATTAGGCGGCCCTGTCTGGCTTTGTACAGTAACAGCAGCCACCTGCCGCGCCCGGGCCGGGGATGACAGGTCAGAGAATGGCCTCGCCGCGGCGCGACACGGCTGGGAGAACCGCCGCGGAGTCCGCAACTTGGACTAGGAAATGTGTGTGCGCGCGCGCGTGTGTGTGCGTGTGCGTGCGTGTGTATGCTACTGTAGAGACCGACCGTTGTGTTGAGGTGCGTGCTCGTAGGTTTGGCTGGGTTTTAGATCTGTCCACTGGACTCTCTGAAGTGAGACTCCACGCTTCGTTTCAGAACGACAGGTGGAGGGGGGTGCAGGGGGGCTGGCGGCTGGAGGTGGGGGGGGGGGACAGAGGGGGGTTAGAGACTGTCACAGTGCTCTGAGAGGGCTGACAGTCCATCTGTGCCGAGGCAGTCTTCTGGGGCGCAGGGGATGTCGCCTCCGCGTTAAAACAAAGTTCTGGAAAGAGGGGAAGAGAAAGAAACAGAAGCACATCCCTTGGCAGTTGGGGGCGGGCGAGGCCGAGCTGCTCCGTCTGTGCCTCCCCCCCCCCCCCCCCGGTCATATCGAAGGGAACAGATTCAGGTCTGAGGAACCGCGGGGGCGGCGAGGGAGGAGGAGGAGGAGGGGGGGGGGCTGGGCTTTCTTACTGATGCAACGAGGGGTAAAGCCGCACCCAATGATATCGGTCCCACGCACACACACACACACACACACAAACACACGCGCGCGCACACGCCCGCGGGGCGTCGCCTCACCTCTTGAAGAGCAGGATGGCGATGACGATGATGACGATGAGCACCACGGCCAGCACGGGGCCCATCACCCACAGCATCTCGGGCTGCTCCACGCTGCGCGCCACCTCCGGGGACACCACCTGGATCAGCTCCGAGTAGGGGCTGGCGGAGAACAACCTCTGGAGGGACGCAGAGAGAGAGAGGGAGAGGGAGGGAGGGACGGGGGGGAGAGGGTTAGGACGATAGGCGGGAGCAGAGGGCGGCCTGCGGTGTGTTTCAGCCCCGTAGCGGAGTTGGACGGACTGGCCCCGCCATCTTAAACGCCCCTCGCGGGCAGCGTCTTGATTCGATTACGGCGCCGTTAAGACGTCGGGTTAGGCCGTGAAAAAAGGCTTCCACTTCAGTGCCTGGCGACAGAATGTAGATACGGATCCCGACGGGTAGGAGTGTGCCAGACGGAGCCATGGGTATATATATATGTATATGGCTGTGTGTGCGTGTGTGTGTGCGTGCGTGAGAAAACGCGTGTCTCTTGGTGGCTGAGATAAATGGAGGGCAGAGAAGAGGACTCATCTCCTCTTCATTAGTGTTCACACCGTGACGGAATGGGAGGATGAGGAGGCGGAGGAGGAGGAGGGGCTATTCCCCCGGGTTTGAAATGAGACGTCTTCCTGCTCTCTCCTCTTCAAATGACATCAGTGCAACTGAGCCAAAGAGGGAAAGAGAAAAGGGGGGGGGGGGGGGGGGGGGGAGAGAGCGAGTGTGCCCGTGTGGTGGGGGCCCGGGGCTTTAAGATCGGAGCGTAGAGTTACTGGGGGAGAGAGGTGCAGAGCAGACGGAGCACTAGCAACGGGGAGAGGGAGGGAGGGAGAGAGGGAGGGACGCGTCTGTCATTAGCGCTCAGCGGGTCTCCTCTGTGTGGCTGCCGAGGCAGAGGAGGGCGTCTCGGCAGACGGATGGGGCACTGCCCCGAAGGGACTCGAGTTCCCAGCATGCAATGGGGCGCGGCAGGCTGCGCTAATCCGAATCATTAGGCCCGAGTCATGGAGTTCCCTTATCTACAGCACTGCTGGGTGAGATCGACGGGGTTGACAAGAGCATTTCACAGTGTGCGTGTGTGTGTGTGTGTGTGTGTGTGTCTGCGCGCACCTTGGGGCGGCGAGAAGGTGTGTGCGTACGTTTGCCTATTTCCATATTATCTACACGGAAGGCATGCTAGTTACGATGTCTGGAGGTGCAAACAGGGGATTAGCCATGCTGTGGACAAGGGCCGCCATCAGAAAGCCGGACACCCGCGACACGACCAGCTTTGACCGAGCGTCTCCGATGTAATCAACTGGCTTTCCGTAAACAAAGAGATCGTCAAGGCGACGGGACATGAAGGAAGGGGGGTGCGGTGACATCCCCCAAAAACGTCCTGTCCCTGTCCCCGGCCCCGGGGGCTCAAGAAAGACCGCTGAGGAAAACTTTGTTGCGTAACAAATGACTGCAGCTGCAACTACGGACACGGGGAGAGGGAGAGGGAGGAGGAGGCGGAGGAGAATGAGAGGGGGCCAGGAGCGCGGGGAGAGGAGAGGAGAGGCAGAACAAAACAAGAGTTCTTCCTAACGGTCACGGCAAACACTGGGATCATCCATCTGAATGGCCTATCTGATAAAAGCTCAGTCAGGCAATTCCTAATGCCTCTGAGCTCTCAGCCCAGACTGACAATGGAGCAATAAAAGTGTGTGTACTAGTGTGTGAGTGTGTCGAAGCAAAGGAGAGAGTGAGGTTGAGAGAGAGAGAGATAGAGAGCAAGAGAGATAGAGAGCGAGAGAGATAGAGAGAGCGAGAAAGAGAGAGAGAGAGCGAGAGAGAAATAGTGTTATAAATGGGTTTGCAAGAGCGAGCGTTGTGAATGCAAATCGTTGAGTGCGTACGTGCGATTGTGCGAGTGCATTCTGAATGTGTGGTCTGTCAGTCTTTTTTCCCTCTGTCTGTCGTTTCTCCTCCTCGGCCTCTTAGGACTCACCCTCCCGCAGAGCTAAGAGTGCTGCTAGCGACCGAGGGGAGGGTGAGTCATAAGAGCGCTGCTGGCAACCGAGGGGAGGGGGAGTCCTAAGAGTGCTAGTAGCGACCTAGGTTAGGGTGAGTCCTAAGAGTGCCAGTAGCGACCAAGGGGAGGGTGAGTCCTAAGAGAGCTGGTAGCGACCGAGGGGAGGGTGAGTCCTAAGAGTGCAAGTAGCGACCTATGTTAGGGTGAGTCCTAAGAGTGCCAGTAGCAACCTAGGGGAGGGTGAGGAAACCATCCCGAGTGTTTGCTTGGGACGCTGACAGGGAGGCAAGAGAGCGAGACCGACGTTGTCGCCGGCTGGAGTGGAGGGTAGAGTGCGGGGGACGGATACGGGGAGCAGCCACCGTGCCACCGCTCCCCTCACGTGCCCAGGAATCCCTGCCTCGCGTTTGGCCTCGCCGCCGACCTCGCTGGCTTTCCAGATGCTTCTCAAAGGCAGCCTTAAAGGAGCCGTCGGAGTGGGAGGCAGACAAACAAGCCAATGTTAACACACGCGTAATGTGACTGGGGTGCCATGGTCCCCCCCCCCTTCACCTCTATCCTCTCCCTCCTCTATCCTCTCCCCGATGGCGGTCAAGGAGCTCAAACAAACACAGCCTCTCTCGCATGATAAAGACGCCCGCATGAGGGACAGAGTCAGAGAGAGTTCGCAGTGGAGTGTGTGCATGGGTGTGTTCCTCTGAATTCCCAGGCTTTATCTCCGAGGACCAGAGATGGCGCTGCAGGGCCTGGCTTACCCTGTATGCCCTTGTCTTCCTCCTCCTCCGTGCCCCCCCTCTCCTCCCCTCCTCTCTGCCTATTAACACCCCCTTTCTCCACTGCTCCCTCCTTCACAGAGGCACGGGAGACTAAAAGGATTCTTATATCGTTATTTTTCTCTTTTCTTTTGCTTGTCCACATTAGACAATATTTTTTTTGGGGGGGGGGGAGGATGAAAACCAATGCGTCAACACAAACCCGAACCAAGGAACACTCTGCTCTTACTTCCACCAATCTCTACAGCACACATCGCCGTTAGCGCCCACATATCAATGGCGATATGAAACACTTCTCTCCTTCCCTTTCTCTCTCTTTCTCGCTCTTTCTCTCTCTCTTTTTCTCTCTCTCTCTCTCTCTCTCCCCCTCTCTCTCTCTCTCTCTCTCTCGATAATCCCGGCGACTGAAGGCTCGTTAGCTCCCCCCTGCTGTCCCTCCGAATCCGTCTCGTCCCCTCCATCACACATCACAAAGTATTCCATGCCCTCCGTCTCTCCCCTCGCTCATGAATGATGCCGCTCACACACACACAGCTGGCATCGCTCATCCAGTTTCACACCACCTCCGGCTTTGTTTGTGTGCCCGAGGTAACAGAGACGCACAAAGGGGCTCCTCTTCCTCTTCCTCTTCTCTCTTTTCTCTGTGCGCCGCAAACCACCACCCACCCTTCCTTCCCTCGCCCTCCCTCCCCACCAAACCGACTGCCGCCAACCACTGGCTGCTTGTGGCAGTTTTAAACCGGGAGTTTCAGATGATATATGGGCTGTTATTAAAAGGCGAACGGGTCTCGTTTCATCTGCACGGGGGTGGGGGGTGGGTGGGTGGAGGGTTGGGGCGCAGTAAAAAGACACTGGTCGTTTACACCACGCTGTCGTCCCTCTCCTCGGGGCCTGCTTGAGGCCTGGTACAGTGGGCTGTGGAGAGGGGGGGGGACACACACACCGCTACTAAATCTCCCTGCAGGTTAGCCGCCGCCGCCGCGCCGGTGCTTTGTAAAGCACGGTTAACAAGCGGCTGGGTTGAGGTTGCGGTGGAGCCGGGGGGAAAGAGAGGGGGGGAGGCTGAGGGGAGGGGACAAAATGGTGTGGCCTTTACAAGGCGCCGGAGCTCCTCAAAGAGCGGGGCTGGAATCTGCGGCCATTGATCGCGACCTCCTTTATTGGCCGGCTCAGCGCCGGGCCCTCAGCTCCACCATGCAAGGAGGCATGATTGATCAGAGGCATGGAGTTTAGGGCAACGGGCAAACACACAAAGCACGCACCCCCCACACCCCTTGATGGGCATATATAAGAGGAACGGGGGTTAGGGTTAGCAGGCCTGGGTGAGAGATTGGTTTAGTTCTCCCCCCTTTGAAGTGGAGTTGTATCTGAGACACCTCCAACCCCTCCCTCTCTCTCTCCCTCTCTCTCTCTCTCTCTCTCTCTCCATCTCGGAGCCGGAGAAGAGGGATCAATGGCGGGGCTTTAGGGACACTTAAGATGGCGCTTCATGGGAATAAGCTCTGCTCGACACGGCTCCCAGTGCCCTGCGACCGGCTCGCCCCCCCTTCAGAACCCTCACTCCCACCGCAGTAATCAATCTCCCACGCTCACTCTCTCCTTAGCGGAGCGGGGAAAGAGAGGGGCCGAGATAGGGAGAACTAAAGAGAAGGGAGTCTGGAGTTTTTGGGAGAGTTTGGACGAGGCACGACAGGGCCTGGCTTTGGCTGTCGGGGACGAAGCCGTTTTGAATATTCATGTCCGGGGTGCGGGAGGAGCCCACAGCGACCGCCGACTTTCGTCCTGTCCGCGCGCGCCCTCCGCTCTTCGCTGTTCTGACGAGCATCCACGGCCGGGGGGAAAGAGAAAGAGGGGGGGAGAGAGAGAGAGAGAGAGAGAGAGAGAGAGAGAGAGAGAGCGAGAGCGAGTGTGCCCGCGTGGTGGGGGCCCGGGGCTTTAAGAGCGGACCCGGGCTCTGAAGAGACAGCGCCACGCGAGCCGCTGCAGCTTCAAAGAGCGCAGGCTCACCGCGGCGACAGAGACTCCGTCTCGGCTAGGAGAGAGTGGAGGAGAAAAACAAAAAGCCAAACAACATCCTCGAGTGGCCCCTTGGACCCCTGGGTCACAGTCCACTCCAGCCGAGGTCAGAGCTACAGGAGGGCTGTGCTGGGAGAGTAAAACCCCCCCCCACAGCATGTCTCCACAGTCCACCGTGTGTGTGTAACGGACGCACGGCCCTCAACGTGACCCTGTCGTGAATGGTCTCCCGTGCGGCCTCTTACGTGTTTGTCGCTGCTCTCCTGCTCCTGCTCCTTGAGGGCGGCCAGCACGAAGCACAGGTACTGCTGGTGGTCCGGCAGGGCCTTGTTGTAGAAGCCGTTGTAGTGCTTCTCGTCGCCCAGCGTGAAGGCGGCGGGCAGCGTGTCCAGCTTGGCGGCGATGTAGGGCCGCTGCGAGTCGGCCTGGCGCCGCCGACGCCTCAGGGCCGGGCCCTCGCTGGACTCTATCAGCTGGGGAGAGGGCAGAGGGCAGCAGAGTCAGAGGAGGGGTCGATGTTACTGGCAATCCCGGATTACACCAAAACATTCCAGCACATTCTACTATATATTCAGGTTATGTATCCACTTCACAGCATTCATTTTTAATACATATATACATAGACCTAAAAACTATTGTTGTAATAAGGGTTCCAAACAGCAGTCAAATATACAGTAAGCAGGTTTGCTTGACTCTGGCACAACCCCACAGCACGGTCTCACACATTCAGAGTCATTAAAGCCAGGGAGTGAGCACTGCAGGCCTGCTGCACGGGGGCTGAGCTAGCTGTCAGTCAGCCGTCTCAGGTGCTACTTCAGACTAAATCATTACGCGGGCGCTTCGCTCGTCTCGGTCGCTCACTTCAGTTTTAATGGCTCGGGGGACTCCCCCCCCCCCCCTCTCTTCTGGTTCTCTCCACCCTCCACCGCGTTTCCTGGTGGGATGGCGCCCACTGGTTCTCAGAACATTAGCCAATGGAAAAACCCTCCTTAAAAAGAGGGCCTTATAAGTTTTAGAGTCTCAAAGGAATACGCTTTTTCCTATTTCAGAGCGTATTTTTGGTTTAGTTTCAAACTGACCGCGGTGTTTTCACGGCATTAAGTCACAATGAGATTTCCCTATCACAGGCGGTGTGTTTCACTTGAAACTGAGTCTATATGGCGTTGGAGAACATCTAAATTTGAGTAGGCTGTCAGATTACAGAGAGACGGGGTTTGATTTCTGGGGCTAATTAAGCCTCCAGTCAGAGTGTGGTGTTTGCCCAGGGCTGGAGGATGGAGGCGCGGCACAGCTCGATTGACTGACTGACTGAGAGGCTGACTCACAGGCTAAATGAACCAGGCCCTCCATTTCTCCCCAGGGGACCGGGGAGGTGAGAGCTCATTATGGTCCGGTCTTTCCACTTCCTTCCTTTTCCAGCTGGAGGTGCGACCAAGAACCACCTCGGGGCACCGCGAGACGGCGAGGTGACCCCTTGACCCTTTACGGCACTCACCTCGTCCAGGTCCATCTCGTCGGGGTTCTCCCAGCGCCGCGACGACCCCGGCGACACGGGCACCACCACGATGTAGTACCACCTGTTCGGAGACAAACACAGACAATGGCATGACGACAGAGAAAGAATCTTTCATTAGCGACGCAAACAAACAACAAGCACACAAACACAAAGCGCCATCACGTAGAACATTGAGACTCCTGAGTGTGGGTTTGGATTGGAGACGCTCCGAAACCAAAAGAAAAAAAATCATTCAACGAGGCGCACCAAAGTCAACGGCCGGCAGATTGGCATCGCTCTTCAATGAACGGCTAATCAGTTGAAACATCTGCCGGGGAGCCTCGCACAATCTCCTCCACCGCGCCCGGGCGAGGCCGGCCTTTCATCAGGTATAGACGGACTGACAGCTCCTGGGATAGCCTGAGGTTAATGTGTCCTGCTTCTAGACATGTCGGTGCTCCGCTACCAGAACATTGGCTTCTGTCGATCTGTCGGTGCGTCTCCCTTCCCTCGGCTAGTTTGAAGTCTTTTTTTTCTTTTTCTCTCTCCCTGCATTGCAGCAGACCTCAGCCACTTTAAAAATCAGCCCCCGAGACGGCGAGCAAGGGCGGCACCTCACCTCCCCTTTGCCTCAGCCCTATGATTCCGTGGTCTGGGAAGTCTTGGAGTGGGAGAAGACGTGTTTAACAAGGTCTCTCCCCCCCCCCCCCCTCCCCCCCCCCCCCCCTACCCCCACCTCAATCAAGTCTTGCAGCACCAACGTCACTCACACCCTGCTCTCGGCCTTGTAATCCCTCCACCTATCGCCCAGACTCCCCCATCCCATCGTCGTCAGAGCCGGAGGCGCACTGTTGGACTGATGTGTGCGTGTCGGTGTGAGGTTCAGCCAGGCTGGGTCAAGTGCAATTAGACTCATTGCAGTTCGGGCCCCAAAAAAATAAAAAATTGACACGATTGAACTTCTCAGTCATAAAAGTTGCCATTATCATCAGCGGTCGTGCAGGAAGGAGGGGATGAGAGCTAAAGTTTGGACTTCCACCTGGGGCTTTAAGTGCAGTTTTAAAAAAACTTTGAGGAGGAGTGCCGCTTTTTGTTCCGTGGTCTGGACTGTTAAAGGCCAAGGGCTAAAAGTGCAGCAGCTTTCGCTGACACTGCTGTAAAGACCACCCACGTTTACACTGGATTCTATTTCCTCCGGCACTTCCACGTGACCCTGCTCCTTCCCCCCCCCCCCCCCACCCACCACCGGCCTCGGCACTGACCTGACTTGAGCGCTGGTCTGGACCTTGGGCAGGTCGATGGTGAGCTTGCCGCCCTGGGCCTGCTGGTGACTGTAGTGGACGGGCTTGGTCTTGAGCAGGTCCGGGGCGGTGCGGATGGACACCTGCTGCTGCAGGCCCCCGGCGCTGTTGCCGCGGCTCATCAGCACGAAGGAGTAGTCCGTGTCGGGCTGCAGCCGCGTGATCAGCTTCCTCTTCAGGTTGCCCTGCACCTCCACGCTCTGCTGGTTGTATAGGATCTACACACACACACACACACAACCACACGCACCAATAAATAGAATACACTTAATTCTGAAATCCAGATAGACAGGGGAAAAAACATTACGCAAGCACACACAAAACCACACGGGGGACACCATAATTATCTTTACCAATACAAATTAGGCAAACACCCAGGAACAAACGCACACAATACTTGATTTAGAAGAAAACACACACACACACACACACACACACACACACACACACATACACACACACACACACACACGCACACACACACACGCGCGCGTCCACTGACACTTGCAGTCGTTTGCTCTTGGTAATACAGAGCTATGAGAGACAAGCCACTCTCGACTGCAGCAGGTGACTGCTTAGCCTACCGCCTGTTTACTCATTTAACACCTCATTTCCCCTGCTGCAGACCACAGTCCACCAGAAATCCAATCTGGCCATCGGTGCATACAGAAAGGTTTTTTTTTTTTTTTTTACACCTCAACAATGCGTCCGTCTGTCATCTATTACTGAGAGGTGGGAATGGGCACGATGTCATTCTAACACCTGCGCTACTCACAACCTCATAAAAGGCGCCCCCGATACAAATTGGCCCCTTACCTTGAAAGGCACTTGGGATTTGTAGTTTTCGGGCACTTCCCAGGTGAGCAGGACGGAGGTTTTCATGACAGCCTTGACGCCAAAGCTTGTGGCAAACGCTGAGAGGATGAGATGGTTCAAGTTAGGCCATGTGGATATAATACACTGTATTATCCTCACGCATACTGTGAAGACTAAGAGACTGCATTATGCTCAGAAATAGTTGAGATTACTGAATAGGATCAGAATACGGCACTGTCCTTAGATATGCTGTGCAGAGATTACCGAATATGACTTCTACTTGACCACATAATCACATTTCACGTACCGTACAGCAAAGCTGCAGTGCAAACATCCCGTGATGTTCCTTAATCAACCAGGTTCAACACGCTGCATACATCATGCATGGTTACTGATGACTTAAATAGCCGTTTTCCCCCTGAAGACCGTTCTATTTCCACCTCTTTTTTTCCTCGGTGATAAATAATTTAACGGGCCAAGATTACTATGAAACGTACACCCTGGTGACGGGGGGCGGGCGGGGGGGGGGAGAGACGGGCTTTCGCCGAGTCTGAAAATAGGAAGGCGCGCACATCTGGTGATGGATATGGGATCTAATATTTATGAGACCGTGAAACGCAGGGAGCGGAGCAAAAGTTACTGGGACGTAAAGGTGCGTTGCCACGGACGCAGCGATGGCGGCGTGTAACGAGATCACCGGCACGCATGTAAATCAATGAGCGCGGCTGCGGGCTGGCCGATGGGAGAGGAGATAAGGGCGCGGACCCGAGGTAGAACACCGACAGCTGACGGCTCAGCGCAGGGGGAGCGTGGCCGTGGGGGGTGTGTGTGTGTGTGTGTGTGTGTGTGTGTGTGCGTGTGTGTGTGTGCGTGCGTGTGTGTGTGCACAGAACACGCCGTGCATCTCCGTCTGCCCTCTCACCGGGGGAGGTGGACATGGTGCGGCTCTGGATGCTGGGGCTGATGGGCCCGGCCCCTCTGCTGGTGAACGCCTGCACCCGGATGTCGTAGGTGGTGTCGGGCTTCAGCCCCTGGATGGTCATGCGCGTGTCGGCCGTGTGGTTGGTGCTGTTCTGCTGGCTGTTGATGTCGCGGTACACCACGCTGTACCGCACGATGCGCCCGTTGCGCTCGGCCAGCGCCGGCGGCTCCCACGCCAGCTGCGTGCTGGAGGTGGTGAGGCCCGTCACGCGCAGGTTGACGGGGAAGCCGCCGGGCACGTCCTCCGCCGTGTTGATCTCCTTGGCGCACGGCTCGCCCGTGCCGGCGCGGTTGCGGGCGCTCAGGCGGATGAGGTAGGTGGCGCCCTTGTGCAGGCCCGTGATGGTGTAGTGCTCGTCGGTGCGCTTGAGCTCGCGCGACGTGAAGGCCTCGTCCTCCGCCCGCTTGTACTGCAGCTGGTAGCCCACCAGCTCGCCCACCATCTCCTTGGGTGGCTGCCACTGCATCAGCGCCGTGTTGGCCGTGGTGGTGCTGATAATCATGGTGGGCTTGCCTGGCACTGGGGGGAGGAACAACCCATTGCCACGAGGGGTTAGCACGCGTAACACATGCAGTATTACGGGGTAAAATACGGTAGCAGTCAAACGTTTGGACCCTTTCCCATTGAAGTGAAGGATGAAAGTTTGTCCAAACCTTTGACTGGTGCTGTATACATGGTTGTTTATCAACGCAACACAATCATATCATTGAATTGGCTGGGCATTGTTTATTTCAGTAGAGAATAGGATGGTGATACAGACGGTGATGCTGTGCGGTACGGACCTGCCCCTGTGGTGGTGATGACCTTGGCCTTGCTGCGGGCGCCGTCTCCCTTGGTGGTGTACGCTGCCACGGTGACCGAGTAGGTCGTCTCAGAGTGGAGTCCTGGGATGATGGCCTCCTGGCAATCGGAGCACAACCAGGAGTTCAGAGGTCGCGGACACAACAAGTAGTGAGGGCCTGACACCACTTACTGTCCAGACACACAGGAAACCCCCCCTCACACAAGCGCTTATGCCCACCGGACCAAAAACACACACCTCCCACATAAACAAAACAAAGGGTTAGGTGCCTTACTCCATTGACCTGCTTGTTGTTCAATGCCAATTCAGTTATATTCAGCTTGAATGGAGAAAGGCTTTGAAGTTGGACATTGCTTTGAAGGCACTGTCCACCAAAAGCGGGGCCAAGAATTTTTCCCCAGGGAGAAGAACTCCTGTCCCCACCCGTAAGGCACACACACTTCACCTCTGAACAAGAACAGCACCAGTGTGTCAGTGTTATTCCGAGCTATCCAGTGAAATTTCACAGGATGGATCAGCTATCCTAGTCAAACAAATTGAAACACCCAGCTTCAATGATAACATCACAGGGCCCTAGTACAAAGAGGACACCAGGCACATATACCAAGAGGCTTCTAGGTTTATAAGAAGTTACTAGAGGCAGGTTATCTGTAGGAGATGATTTTGACGACCCTCACAGTTTGCTTAGTGTAAATATTTTCCCTAACCGTCGCAAAGACATGTAGAATGCTTGTGGTCACCGCATATCGCTAGCACGATCAACGACTATACTCCAAGTACGGGCATCTTATCCTGATTCTCCCACAGACATTACAATGTGCTATCACAATAAATCAATTGATAATCTGTTAATATAAAAAAGTTGCCTGTAGTTGCTTTAAGGGAAATGTATTTAAGGTATCGTCTACTAGCTTCAGTGGAAAAAGGAATTGGTTGTGAAAATCTAAGAAAGCTTTGGCTTGAAAGGCTCTAAACGGATCTTGTTATAGCTGTCCTAGTGTCCTCTTATCAGCCTCACACTATAGAGGCTGTCTCAATGGCCGTGGGGCAGAAAAACACTGACACAAAAGGTGGCCGGCGTAGAACAAACCAGCAAATGGACAGTCAATCACACGCAGAGGTGCAACCAAACAAAACAACAAGAACGGCAAACAGACGACGACACTCCCCGACTCATTGAAAGCGACACGATGGATCTGGAAGCACGGGGACACGGGGCTGCAGCGAAACTCGCCGGCGCAGGTCCCGCTCTGTTCTCACACAGCACCACGCACCCACACACTCGTACCTATGAACGTGAATACACCATCTAACGTTCACACACACACACACACACACACACACACACACACACACACACACACACACACACACACACACACACACACACACACACACACACACACACACACACACACACACACACACAGACCACCTCACATACACACACACACACAAAGAAATCCCTGAGCAAATGAGGGCCTAGGGCTTGAGTACACATCCTGCCGTTCCCAGCATGTGACTAAGGCCACCGAGAGGACAAACAAGCCAAAGCCCACCATCCTTCCTGCGGGAGTTCATACTGTAAATTATCTCTGCATAATATGGCTTTGCGGCTAATGCCGCCTCTCCCACTAATTAAGGTTTAATCGTCAAATTACGAAAGCAAATTTAACCGCCTGTGTAACCCAACTCTGTATGACAACGGTTTTTACGGCTCCGTTTTTTAAAGGAGCGCTTAGAGCACTAACACTAGCCCTTAAGAGAGACAGAAGGGACTAGAGTAGAAACCCGGCAAATTATCATAAATCCTTTTCAAGTTTATGGGGGGAAGTCTCATTACGTTAATCAGGCAAAATGTCTGGAACATTCTCTGAGCGGTGGGATCCACGGTGATCTTTCAACTCTGGCTCAAAGTCAAATTGAGTCTGCTATCACTATTTAAAAAGCCTAAGCCGAAAGCCGGCAAAGGTTTCAGAAAAGAAAATCCGGGCACCGCTTTAGGCACGGCCGAAGGGCAGTGGAGATACTGTGGCGTCGTCATAGAAACGCACGGCTGCCTTTTTTTTTCTTCCCTCTGCATACTGTAGTGTAAAGGGGGGGTGGGGGGGGGGGATCCTGCAGGGGTTGCATAAACAGTACGTGTCGTAACTTAAGCAACCCAAATGTTACCGGCTCATTTGGAAGAGGTGTTTCCTCCAAAACGTTTCCAGGCAATAAAAAGACACGTTAATGTGTTCAGGGCTGACGGCTGTCTGTGCGCAGTCACACTTCATTAGAGGCTCGCCGTCTGGCGGATACCTTCCCAACATGGCTGACTGCTGGCGCAGCAACGTGGATGGCTGAGCAGATGCCTCCGTCGGAAAACATCTCGCCCCGCGTCTGTCAGGTGTTAGTCAACAGCAACCACGAGCGGCGATGGAGACGGCAGCCGTGGCTCTTTACGCCCGACACTCTCAGAGCTCAGCCGTACCGAACCGAGACACCTTCTTCTCTGGAAAGTGTTATTTTGTTTCAAGCGACTTGAAATAATAATAAAACGGGGGAGGACTATTGGTGCTCTGCCAAATGGACGGGTGCGTCAGTGTGTCTGACATGCGGACGTGCGTTCGTGTCCGCCGCGAGTACAACACAGTAGGCGGGTTTAAGGAGACGTAATAAGCCCTCACAAAGGGAGCGTGACGGTCGTGTGGCCCTGGCCAACGTGCGGGGCGTCAAAGGGCCCGCTGGCGGTCTGCTCGATGTGCTGCTGATAAGACACCGCGCTCCCTCTCAGATAAAAACCTATCGCCCCCCATCTCAGAGCGGGGGGGACGGGGGGGGGGAGACAGGTTATCCGAAAGCCTGATTAACGTGGGCTGACGGCATTGCTTGACGATAATGACGCGTGGCCCTTTGTGACCGTAACCTAGCTACCGTACGTTCAACGATAAGGATGACAAAAAGAGAGAGGGAACAGAATGTTTTCGGTTAGGGAACGGGGGGCCGAGTGATATTTAGGTGCTCGTGGGCTAAGACCGCTGGAGGATTTAAAGGCGTCTCTTTAAATTAGTTATCGGAGGTGACAGGTAGTGGAAAGCGTTTTCATGCTTTGTTGAGCTTGTACTATGCCCTTAAACGGCGTGCTTATCACAATCCATACAAACGGGGAGCAGCCGCTGAGCCGCACTCGTCTCCCTCGCTGTGGTTGAGAAAAGGGTTAGGATCGTTCTCACACCGAGCACAGGAATGAAGTCATACCAGTACACGCCTGTATATAAAAGTGTAGGTGAACAACATGCAACACACACACACACACACACACACACCCAAACAAACAAACAAACACACACACACGCGCACACGGAGCCCTCCCGCCTGGGCCAGCATTGCTGAGGAGAGGAGAAGAATCTGGCCAGCACAAACCCAGCAGCACACACATGGGTTACTCACATACTCGGTGGACTCCTCAATATTCCACTGATGGGAGAGAGACACAGGACACAGGGTGGGGGAGAGAGATGAGTCACAGACAGGCACAACAGGCAGGAAAAAAAAGATGGACATCTTTTTTTTCACTCAGACAGATAAATGATGGTGAACAAATAAGAGTTACGTGCATGAGAGAAAGGGGGGGTCATAGGAAATGAAGGGGGGGTAGAGAGAGAAAGATGAAAACGTGTGGAAAATAACCTTGAACCCAACTGAACCTCTGTCTGAGTGGGTGTAAAGATGCAACTCGGTCAGGTTGAGCCGAGTCAAGGACATCTTTACACATTGTAAAATGGCTTTACATACAGGGCGCACTGCCTCGTTCCTCTCTTAGTAAATAGAGAAAAAAGTTAAAGCTAGTTCATCAAGGACACTGCCTTCAGACTGAAACAGCTCTCCAAAGGATATTGCATTTCCATAAGAAAATTGCACTCCCCCCCCCCTTTTTTTAAATATTTTTTTTCTCATTCGATTTCCAAACTTACACAATAAAAAAAACTCTCCTGTCGGTGGTGGGCTCAGCGAATTCTTGGGTTCGGTGGCAGAGGCTGTTGAGGGCCCACATTGTGCTGTGGGGCTCACTGACGGCGCCGTGTGAAATCCTATTACCCACTGTCGCTACGCCGCCCCTGTGACAAGCCCCCGGCAACGGCGGCCCATGCAGAACGGCCCGGCCGCCACTCCGAGGCGAGGGGAGGGGGGGAGAGGGAGTGACACTACGAGGCTGGACGGAGCAACGGGCCAGGCGGGGGGAGACAGGCGGGGGGATGTGATCAAGGCGCTTAGTCCCCCCGGCACGTAGACACCAGCCATCTCTCATAGGCGCACATCTCTCATGTCCACTCCCCTCCCTCTCTCTCTCTCTCTCTCTCTCTCTCTCTCTCTCTCTCTCTCTCTTCCCTCCCTGGTGCACACATGCCCCGTTTTTTTTAACACAGAGACGTTTATACGGTGTGAAAGGCTTCAGGATTCAGAGGGGGCTCCAGAGACCGTGCTGTCCTCCTCCTGCTGCTCCTGCTGCAAACGAGAAGACAAAAGGCCCTCGCTCTCCTCGATCCCCTCCCTGCAGACGGCCTTTATCGTAAGGCGGGTAGCAGTGTCCCGTGCCCGGTCCCTCCGGTGACACGGCTCATCGCAAACCGACTGCTGCCGCCACCGCCGCCCCGCGGAAACGAGGCCCTGGCTCCGCCGGAAAAACGTCCGTCCGCCGTTTAACTCCGCGAGTCACTGCTTTTTGAGGCGTCTAATTACGTAATTTGTTTGCCCTTGACTGTGCTGAGGGTGTTGACTACTGAACACATTAGGGTCTCCAGACTTCTTATCTAACATGGGGCATAAATTGGCTTCGTAACGCGACGACTCTTTTGCTCTCTGTAAAAAAAAAAAAACTCCTCAGAAGACAGTGAAGGAAAAAAAAGAAAAAGTTGAAATTATCCCATTTATATTTGAAATGCCAACGCCAGCTGAAAACATATCTCCGCTGATAAGTGTCGTTTGTGGCGACGGAGTGCCGTAATTTGCGGGCGGGCGGGCGAATGCAAATGTAATGACACGGGGCTGAGATGCGCGGCACACCGACCGCGCGGGGGGGGGGGGGGGGGGGGGGGGGGGACGGGAGGGAGCGACGGTGACACTGATGGAGTGAAACGGGCTGAGGTGCTCCTCTCCCCCCCCCCCCCCTCTCTGTTTTATATTCCTATTCCACTTCCAGCCGAGGCAGCCAAGGCCGAGCAGCCAGTGACGCGTGGCCGCCCCTAGCTCCCTCTCTTTCTCGCACACGCACAAACACACACACACACACGCAAACGACCACAAACACACGCACAAGCACACACTCGCACCATCATTTTTCACGGGCTCACACTAATAAATTAGTACTTTCCAGCTCTCTCTCTCTCTTTTTTTCTCTTCCTCTCTTCCACACACACACACACACACACACACACACACGCGCAGAAGCCCCTCGCTTGAGCGGTCACGTGAAATGAACCTAAGACGTCGGTGCAGCTCGGAGGCCAGAAAGACATGGGGCGGGGGGGGGGGGGGGGGGGGGGAACAGCGGCGGGTCGCTTTGGAGTCAGGAGCCACCAGCTAGGATCCCGGTTTGGTTTTACTTAGCTCCGTGGAATAATGAGCCATGAGTAAACGGCAGCCCAGCTTGCTGCCACCCCACTGGCTTCATGACCATGCAGCTGGGGTCGCTGTGGTGTGAAGTGGCCCTGGCAGGTGAGAGCCACTGGGTCTCACAAACACCCTGTGTAGAGGTGGTGGAGGGGGGGGGGGCTGCACTGCATCAGCCGGCTACCGCGGCCCTTCTGTTTAAATTTAGCAGGGAAAAACAAGGCGCTGTGTGGGCTCGCGCTTGAAAAGGAAGAGAGGCGCTCTTAAAACCCGCCCACGCGTCAGCACGCCACGCTCTCCCTGAAATGGTTCCGCTAGCTCTGACAAACGACAAAGATAAACAGGGAGGAGAGGGGGGAGAGCGAGGAAGAAAAGTGGGAGAAGAGGGGGAGAGAGAGAGAGAGAGAGATAGAGAGCGAGAGAGAGAGAGGGAGAGATAAAGAGTGCGTGAGAGACAGGGAGATGGAGACAAAGAAGAGGGGGAGAGGGAGCGAGAGAGAGAGAGAGAGAGAGAGAGAGATAGGTTTTCTCTATCTCGGTGGTGGAGGTGGAACGGGGATGCCGACAAGGATCTCCAATCCAAACAGACAACAGAGAAATGGGACTGGAGCCCAGGGCGCGAGTGGTGTTGAGGCACGCGTCTGGCTGTGTCTATCGGCCTCTATCCCCTCTCACGGCTGGCTGAACCCACCGCAGCCACTGCCTGTGAAAGGTAGGGCGAAATGGATTTCACAATGGCCGAAGAAAAAAATAAAAAATAAAATAAACACTAAACAACTTTGCAAGTAGTAAAAGTGTAAACTAGACGAGAAACGGGTTTCGCGAGCAATTAAAAGTGAGCGTTTTGTTGATCTTTACCATCGCCTAGTGATTCACTGGGGCCTCAAACCGTCAACTAGGAACGCCCACGGCAGGCTTTGTCACTTTGCGGTCCGCCTGCAAGTCGGTTCTTGCCCGCTGTTCGTTTCTCTTTTCTCCTTCTGCTTCCAAAACAGCGTTGTTAGGGTATGTCGGCGGCGGAGCGTGAGAAGGGAGACATGGGAGATGGGAGCCAGGGTGTGTGTCACGGAGCCCCGCAGACTGTGCGGTCCCTCGTGACGTCTGGACAGGCCCCGGCAGGTCCCCTCGCCCTGGCACTACCATCTCCCAAAGACTAATCTGACTGGGTGAGTCAATCGGGGGTGACCGACCTGCACGCAATCCTCCGGTAATGACTCAACCGTCTTCTGGCTGGAGGCGTCGGCGCAGGGCAGGCGGGGGCCCGGGCGGAGAGCGGGGAACAGGAAGACATTCCGGTTCCAGAGAGGGATAGGGCCGTGAGAGGAACACTCGTCTCTGAAAATGAAAAGGCGCGCTACTGTGTGTGTGTGGGTGTGTGTGTGTGTGTGTGTGTGTGTGTGTGAGTGTGTGTGAGTGTTGGTGTGAGTGCATGTGCGAGCGTGCTTCAGGGAGTCTACTGCTGCTCGCCTCTGTGTCTCTACAGGCAAGAGGGGGGGGGTCATCCTAAGTTCATCCTTCATGACCGAAAACAAAAGCCGGTTGACATGAAAACACTTCTGAGAACGCAAGCCCTTCGCCATAGTTCACTCTCCCCCTTCCAGAGGCGCTGGAAAATGACTCCTCGCTGTCACGGTCTTGACACTTTCCTCCACTGTGAGATCCGCATTAGCAATAGAAGCGCTTAGCCACCGGAATCCACACAATACTCTTAACTAACACGAGTTACAGCCCATGGCAGCAAACCAGCCCTTTTCCACTTTGAGAGAGACTGCACTCTCTCCTGGTCCACGGCGTACCATAGAGCACTACTCCTTCCAAGGTGGCATCAGGCGATCTTCCACCGCTGCAAACAGGCAGTTTGCACAGTGGGCTGTTTGACATGGCAAATTAGGGTTAATAGCTGCACTCAGGGGATGTGAACTAGCAACCTGCTGGGTCTCCCTGTACACATGCTGTGAGGGGTCTCATCCCACTTTGCCGTGTGAATATATTTGTGAACATATTCCTGAAGCCTCCTCTGGCCAGGGACTGTCTGACTGTGTTTGGAGCGGGGAGTCCACACAAGCTTAAAATTTGATTTTAAATCAGATATCCCTGTTTGAGGTGCGTTCCTATTGGGTTGCTTGCAAAATTGCGCGCTTGTACGATGTAATTCCCTGTGTAGAATATATTTAAACGAGGGTAGACAGCGTTTAAAAAGCCCTTCCGGCTGGTCTCTCCTCTCAAAAAGGAAAACACGATTTTAAGCTATTTCCCCCGAATCTGTGAATCCCTGGAAAGGATTAGGATCTCTCATCTATCTCACGGCTGCACCGGGCCCGGGGAGAACCGTATCTCTGAGCATTAATGTGCAAAGGGCTGCGTAGCGGAAACTTTTTTTTGGGGGGGGGGGGGGGGGGGGCTTTATCAACAGGGTAACGAGACAGTGCATATGTATGACGGGTAAGAAACCACAACGGGGAGGTGGGCAGATTCCACTAAGCCTTCCCGCTGTAATGCGCACATGAAATAGTTAACGTCGGTGGGGAATTAGTGTGCTGTTACAGCGCCTAATCCAAAGTAAGAGGAGCTGGCGGCTGCTTCGAGGGCAGTTGGGATTCAAATGTCACGCGAGCCGGAGAGAAAGTCGGAGAACAAAAGGGAAGAGAGAGTGAGGAAGACAATGTGAGAAAGATGAGAGGAAGAGCAGGGCTGCGTAGGCGACAGAGGGACGGGCATGGAGCAGAACAAATTGGACACATTCCACATGTGTCACCTGGTGCAGGGGGAAATGAAGCGTGTATTTTGGGATGGGAAGAAAGACCAGATAGAGAGAGAGAGAGAGAGAGAGAGAGAGAGAGAGAGAGAGAGAGAGAGAGAGAGAGAGAGAGAGAGAGAGAGAGAGAGAGAGAGAGAGAGAGAGAAAGAGCAAGTGAAAGACATAGGAGTGGACTGAGGGAGGGCATAAAAAAACATTAGTGGAGTGAGAAAGAGACAGAGAGAGAGAGAGAGAGAGAGAGAGAGAGAGAGAGAGAGAGAGAGAGAGAGAGAGACAGAGAGAGAGAGAGAGAGAGAGAGAGAGAGAGAGAGGCAGAGAGAGAGAGAGAGAGAGAGAGGCAGAGAGAGAGAGAGAGAGGCAGATAGAGGGGGAGTTTGGGGCAATGGAGCGGTACCTGTGCTTCGGGCAGGGCCACGTCCATGATGTTGGGCTGGCCGCGTGGCTCGCCGTTCTCCAGCCGCGAGAAGATCACCTGGTAGCCCCGGATCTGGCCGTGCTGCTTGCCCTGCAGCGGGGGCTTCCAGGTGACCCGGATGGCCGTGGAGTTCACCGCCTCCACCTCCAGCTTCCTAGGGGGGGCGCCCGGCACTACAGACGCAGAGGGGAGTGGGAGAAGGGGGGGGGGGCACAAGAAGAACAGCACGTAAGCATCGGGCACACGCCGCTGGCCTGGGTCCACGCTGTGATGGGACGCCAGGGGACACTGTCATTCATTAGAGCGTTTACAGCCTGAGCGGGGAGCCCGGGGGAGAGGCGGTGGCACGAGGGCAGCTTTGGACTGTCTGCCCGGTGTCTTTATTTATCGGACCCCCTGGGTCTGACGTGGCGCTAAAACTGCCTGATCAGAACAGCTTGCGGTCCAGGGGTGGGTGGGGGTGTGTGTGTGTGTGTGTGTAATGTCTCTAATTACGGTATGAAATTAGCTGTGTTGCAGTAACTTCAAACACATTAATTATAGACCACCGCCTCCTCGGAGAGCCCGCTCTCTATCTGGCTGCAAACAAAAGGAGGAAAAGTGAGAGGGGAGAAAAAGGGAGGGGGGAGGGGGGGGACAAGAAAAGAGAAATGAGCCAAGGAGAATCTGCTCCGCTTCTCGGGCCACGGAGGGCGCCCGGCCGAGAACTGTGGATGAGGACAGAACCAGACCAGAGAGAGAGAGAGAGAGCGAGAGAGAGATAGAGGAGAGAGAAAACCCAATTAGGAAGACAATTAGAGGGGCTGGGAAAGGAGAGACAGGGGAGGAGAGTGGTGCCAAGCCACGGGCACAAGGGGGGCGACGAGGCCGAGAACCGTGGACAAATGGAACGGCTTCGCAGTCCAAGAGGCGGAGAGAGAGAGAGAAAGAGAGACCGGACAGAGGAGAACAGAGTGACCACTAGCGCCGGGTCATTACCTTCTAATTGATCACACAAAGAGGAGAGGAAAGAGAGTCGGTCCAGACGTGTGAAGGGAGAGAAAAGTGAGTAAAAAAAAGAGAGAGGAGAGAGAGACACTGCGGCGTTGCCGAGGGCGACGGAGGGGCCGAGCGGCGCCAACCGCCTCGCCCCCCGCCTCCCACCGCACCCCCGACCCCTCCCGGTTTGGCCCCGCGCCAACCTACCGTCCTCCTTGGTTTTGATCCGCACGGCGGCGCTCTCGGGGCCCGGCCCCACGTCCGTGTGCGCCCTCACCCTGACCTGGTACTCGGTCCACTTCTCCAGGCCCTCCAGCACGTGGCTGGTGGCATCGGCGCCCACGCCCGTCACCTCGTGCCGCTCCGTGTCCTCGCCCGACGTCGCCTGGTAGCTGACGGTGTACTGCACGATGGCGCCGTGGCGACTGGCGGCGGGCGGCGCCACCCAACTCACCTTGAGGCTGGTGGAGGTGAGGCTGACCAGGTGCACGTCCTGCGGGGGAGCCGAGGGGGCTGCAGGGGGGGGGGGGAGCACAACCACACAGACGGGGGAGGGGGAGGGGAGAGGAAGGGGGGGCGGGGAGGAACGGATCAAGCAAAACGAAAAAAAAAACAACAACACAAAAACACAAAAGGAAACTAAAACACAAGCAAACCAAGGCTGTGGGGAGGAGGATGCATCCTCTGGACTGAGAGGTGGTTTAAATAAAAAAAAGGAACGTTGGCCATATACTGTATATCGTGTTAAATCAGCCGTATAAAATCAATCAAGGTAAACAGTGAGCGAACGCGGCTCCGGGCGCTGGCTTATTTTGCGCCGGGGATTTCCCCCTGGTCTCCTCCTGTTCAGACGCTGTGTATTCGCAAACGGTGTGACCGTGTTAACAGGTGTTCACACGGCGACGAGGAAGCCTTGTGCTTGATAACGGCGGTCAGTGTTTGCCGGGCCTGACGGCTCTCGCGCCGAGGACTGCAGCGACGGCGCCGCCGCCCGTGAAGGGCACACGTACACACACACACACACACACACACACACACACACACACACACACACACACACACACACACACACACACACACACACACGCATACACACACACACACACACACACACACACACACACACACACACACACACACACACACACACCGACTCATGACCGACAGCAAATGAAATTGCTGTAGTTGTTATGCAATCTAGAGGTGATCTTTCTCGTGGGGTGGGGCCGTATTGCTCTTTTTAAATGGCACACCAAGGCTTCGGAGGGGAACGGTTTTGTTAAAGATTCACCTCTGGTTTTGTGATTAGGTGGAGCTGAGCAGCTCCTCAAATCAATAACAGAGAACACTGGAGGAAGAAAAAAGAAAATAACTCCAGTCCAACTCTCATCAGTCCAAAGGAGAGAGGACAAACATAAAAAAAACACAATTCACTTGGGGGACAATTCACAATTCAAGAACCAAACAAAACAAACAAATCAAAATATGCATAACACAATAAAAAGTACCAGAGCATTCAGAAATGTCATGCAGCCACTCAGACGTGGTAGGACGTGTATATACGGAGCTATATGGAGCTGTGGCTCTTCAAAGGAAGCGATGGGAATGAGAGGAGTCTGGGAGTTCAAAGCAAAAGCGAAGGGTTTTTTTTTCCAAGCATGCCCGTCTAAAGTCTATTTTAATAACCAGAGCAATGAACAAAAAAAAAAACGAGAGGGAAAGTTATTTTGCAAAAACATCGTTTTTTGGGGCGTCACGACTGAAACTGCTGAGCAGCGTGACATGAAACCCCACCTCCCAAAGTACTAAAGTGAGCGAAATAAATGCAACTCTTAACAGGTGGTCCCCAATGTGCCTCGAGCAGAGGCCCCACTACAAACGCCTGTCAAAAAAGGCTCTGTTCTGACAAACGAATAACACAGGGAACGATAGAAACAGTTTATGGGCTGAGCCAAAACAATAGCGGGAATTCACGGAATTTCATTCGGAGGTATTTTAAAAAGAAAACTCCCAACTATTAAAGCATCAATAAGAGAGGAGGAGGAGAGGGATGAGAAAAAGACATGTTTCGGGGGAGACGGCGAAAAGGGAGAGAGGAAGAGGATATGGCTCCCTCTTCCTCAGCCTCGTGACTGCTGATCCTCAGCTGTCTAGGCCCCCGTGCTATTTGTTGCTTAATGCGACAAACACCTTTCAGGGGCTGTCACGCTCTGAAGATAAATGGTGCTGCATAACCAGTCGAGATGATCACTCAGCATTGTGAGTCAGAAAACACAATACAAACAGAAAAAAAAGAGGAGGCCTTCAATCCCAACATTGCTCTGGCTTTTAAAACGACAAAAAGAACTTTAAAAAGAAGGATCCCAAAAACGAAAAAGTAAATGAGCAGAAACCAAAGGAAATCATATGGGCTTAAGCAGGGAGGGAGGGAGGGAGGGACACATGTAGCCTTACCTTTGAGCTTAGACAAGGCACGAGGAAGAGGAAGAGGAAGAGGAGGTGAGCCCCAGTCAGAGGACCAGCGGGGTTATCGTGAGGGAGTGGCGTGGAAGTGTTTGCTGACTGGACAGCGGCAGGGGTTGTGATTAACCTACTAAACGTTACTAAACGTTGCCCCTGCCGACTGGTCTAAGATCATAACCAAAACCCCTAATCTAACAGTAAAACAGACAGACTCCACCGTGGTGGAGCCACCAATGGTTCAACCTGTTAAAAAAAAACAACCGACCCGGCTGAAACCTGAGGTTAGTCGACAGGGGAAGAGAGCGTCAGAGGACGGGGGCACAACAAGCCAAAAGAGGAGGGTGAGGGCGGAGAGCGGGTGAACTTACTGGACTGGGCCGTGCGAGCCTCGATGGGTTGCGTGTAGACTCCCAGGCCCATCTCGGAGCGCGCCGCCAGGGAGAAGCGGTACAGGGTGTCCGGCTTCAGGCCCTCCACCGCGTAGGAGCCCGCCGGGTTGAAGAGCACGTGGATCTACACAGAGAGAGAGAGAGAGAGAGAGGGGGCGGGCATGTCAAACTCAGGGCGTGGTCTCGACACATGACACGGTCGTACGTTTTGGAAGGGCTCGCGTACAGAAAGTGCACCGCGAGGCAGAGTTGGAACGCTGTTATTGGGGGAGGGGTGGGGTGGAGGGGGGTGGGGGGGGGGGCCAAAAACGACTCCCGAAAGAATCGTCCATTTGTGCCGGGCTTGAATTGCATTTGCTCTCGTTGCATATTGATTACTGGGGGTGTGCCGGGCAGCCACAAACACGGACGCTGGAGGTTACTGCCTGGTGTGACATTGAGAAACAGCGTGGGGTAATTGTGCCGGCTGTCGATACATGCAGCTTCTTTATCCCCGGCAGCAGCCACCGCAGTGAGGCTGTATTTCTACCGCAATACCTGGCAGCCCATCCCTGGATATCGCACCGCGCACAGACCCATTCGTTTGCCTGCTATCTCGTATTAGGAGTCGTGCCGCTGTTGTGTGGGCAGTGTTTATGTGTGTGTGTGTGTGTGTGTGTGTGTGTGTGTGTGTGCAGGTAGTTGTGTATATGTTCAGGAGATCGTAGTAAAGTCAAATGCAAATGAAGGGGCTGATGTTTCTGTCCCGACAGCTCCTACCTTGTTGTCAGAGTCGGCCTCCCAGTACTGCAGCTCGTACTTGGTGATGGGGTCCTGGACGGGCCAGAGCCACGAGAGCATGATGCGCGTGTCCAGCTCCGCCTCGGCCTCGAAGCTGGAGGGCTGGGCCGGGACTGGGGGCAGAGAGACGAAGACCCGAGGGGTCAAATAGGCGAGCTCCGCGTACGGAGTGCGAGAGCGAGAGCTACAACTGCACAGCCCAGCTCATTTCGCTGTCACTATTCACATTACATTACATTATAATCATTTAGCAGACGCTTTCATCCAAAGCAGCTTACAAAAAATAGTGCTTTCAACAAGGGAGAGTAAAAACCTCACATCAGGTAAATAAAATAAGTGCATTCCCAACCTAATCACCTAGATAAGAGCTAAGCAAGTGCTACATTTAACATCAGGCTGCAAAACAGGACCATTGCAAACCTAATAGAAACAATTTCTTAGTACAAGCAGTTACTTAGCATATCAAATATAAGTGCAAGGCAGATGCGACACGGTACATCTTAGAACAGAAATAGAGACGAACGGAACACCAAGTGAACTAGATCCCCACCATTACAGCCACACTCTCACATGGAGTTCCACCATTACCATTAGAGGGGACTCACCTCCCTGCTGGGTTTTGACCTGCAGCACGTCCGAGTGCGGCCCGTCCCCCACGGACGTGAAGCCCAGCACCCTCAGGCTGTAGGTGATGTCCGTGGTCAGGCCCGAGATGGTGGTGAGGCGGCTGTCGTCCGTGTTGTGCTTCTGCCACGTGCTCAGCGGCGCCTCCAGGTCTGAGCTGTAGTAGACCCGGTAGCCGCGGATCTGCCCGTTGGGCTCCTCGGGCGGCTCCCACTGCACCAGCATGGTGCTGGCGCTCAGCATGCGGGCCTGGACGGCCAGCGGGGGCGAGGAGGGCGCCTGCTCGCCCGTGCGAGTCTCCACGGGGTCGCTGGGCGGCCCGCGACCGATGTTGTTGACGGCCATGACGCGGAACTCGTACTCCGAGTAGGGGCTGAGGCCGCCGATGCTGTAGCGCGTGGTGGCCACGCCGTCCACCTCCTGGAAGCCGTTCTCCGAGGCCTTGGCGCGGTACTGGATCATGTAGTAGGAGACGGGCTCCGGGTTGCCCGAGTCCCAGGTCAGGGTCACGCTGGTGGCCGTGGTCTCCGTGACGACTAACGAAGTCGGGGGTTTCGGCAGAGCTGGCGGGGAACGAGAGAGAACGGTTTGTGATGCACGGTCTACGAGCGGAGTCGGGAGGATCACACTGGTGGACCAAGTTTCGGAAAAACCAAACTCAAAAGAAAGAGATAAACCCTTTGACGTCCACGCGCTGCGGTTTAGCGAACAGCCTCATTGGCAAAGCCAGGAGAAGGTACAGGTTCTGAAAGGATTTAGTTGAAAGAGCAATGCTGGCGAACCGTTATCCAAGCTTTCTAGCAGTCAGTCAGTCATTAAGTTATGCACAGGGAACGATGCCACCAGCAGCACTGCTTTTCAAAATAACTGTTTACTGCCTTAAGCACTCGTGGCTGTTAAAGCAAACATCAGCCAACTTTTAACTTTGCAGACAGGGGGAATACTTTAGCCGGGAAATACTTCAGCTGATGTTAGGCAGCTACTGCCAAGTCAAAGATGTTACATAATTGGGATGACTTCCTTGAACTTGTGCCCTCCTTCATAGAGAATACCGTCATGCTTATTAATGGTGGTTGTAGGGACAGCTTCACAGCCAGAACAGGCTCGCTGTGAAATCTGGAACCCGCTAAGCCAATCAGTGATGACTTGCATATTAGTAATCCCCAAGGCCTCTATTAAGGATGAACTGCCAGAGCTAGTGAGACTGAGGTGACGTCCTCACTCCTCTCACCTCAATATTACACGGACCTGACTTTGGATGATTGAGTAAAACGCTGTTGCTATCATGCCTCGTTTAATTAAGACAAGAAGTAAAAAAAAAAAAAATATTATTTTTAAACGACAATCCTGTTCTGATACTTTGATGTAACCAGAATGGACCAACTCATTTTTATATTTCTGCCTTAGGTTCTGAGGTGGCCAACAAATAGTGCAACACATTATATTCCACGCGTTTTATTTTGGTGGTCTTGTCATTAGTGGCTCTGTCAAAACAGCAGTACCCCACGACAATCAAGCGTTTCATGGGCTAACCCTAAAGGTTCCTCTTAAGCGCACATTTAGCCAAATCAATTCTAAACACCTATTGAAATCCCAGTGGCAGGCTTTTCAGTATAATCTCTGCCATTACTGACAATAAGAGAAAATTGCAGAGGTCTGTCACAGAAAGAGACTGAAACACAAACAAAAGGCTGCGCTTTTTTTCTTTTTTCTTTTGAAGATGGTCTGCAAAGCTGCAGTCCATATAAATGAGTGTGACATTCTCTGCATCGATTAGCCGTTGTGCAAGAGAAGGATCGATACAGACAGTCCCTGATAACAGCGGCTGGGAGGGCCGGCGGCTGGCACTGACTGGACGACTAGGGGCAGTTGCCCTTCCAGCCCATCATTACTACAATAACTCTGACCAATCACGTGGGTGTAGGCAGTCATCCAATCATGAGAACGTACAAAAGCCTCTTGCTTGTATTGTCGAAACAACCACAATTTAATACAGTCCCTGCCTTTCGTACAATAAGCAGAGGTTTGTGTGGTTGCGTTTGACTTGAGTTTCTAAATGGGGTAACAATAGGGAGTCTATTTCTAGAAACCAATACCCTACAAAGACATCCGTCGGCTTTGTCTTGCCGTCGAGGCTAGCATGCATCCGACTGCAAATGGAGAGGATGACTCAATGGAACACACTGCGGTGGTCCCGACAGCGCGGGGAGAGGGGGGATCGCCATGGTTCACCGTACACCAGACTGTAGCAGACTTAGTCATTACACACAGTGATCTGGGCTGAGCTAAAGAAGCATCACATCACAGTGTGACTCACAGTTAACGCTCGAAGAATACCACGATAACAACAGACCTGGGTGTTCTGTTGTTTTTTTCTACGCTTCTTAAACGTGACCCCCCGTCCCCGTCCCCCCCGTCCCCCCCGTCCCCCCGCGACCCCTCTTACCTTTGACGGACACCTGGGCGGTGGCCTCGATCATGCCCAGCGAGGAGATGGCCACGCAGGTGTAGTTGGCCGACTCGCGGATGTTGGTGACCTCCAGCACGTTGCGGCCCACGGGCATTTCCTCCTCCTTGGTGAGCTCCTCCTGGCCCGTCATCCACTTAACGTAGGGCATGGGCGAGCCCACTGCCACGCAGGTCAGGTTCACGCTGCCCCCGGGCATCACCTCGTGGTTGGTGGGCGGGATGGAGAACCTGGGCGGGACCCGCCGCACTGAGAGGCAGGGGAAAGGGGGGGGGGGGGGGGGGGGGAGAGAGAGAGAGAGAGAGAGTGAATATCATGGAAGAGTGAGACAGCTTCCTCTTTTTCCCCCCCCTTTTTTTATTAACCTTGACTGAGCGCTGGGCAGATAGGCACTGGGTTATCTGATTGTTATGAATAGGCTGGGGTGAGCAATAGACGCTCACAAAAAAGCAGGCTGATCACTTTTGTCTGAATGTGCCGGTTCACACAATAGACATAATAGAACTGCCACAGAATGGCCCACAAATTCACCAGGAATAACCGAGGGGGGTGCTTTGCCCTCCGATATAAAAGGACCGCATTTAAATAGAACGGCTCAATTTTTCTTTTGCCGGAGTCTATATCTGGCCCTCTTTTGTCAGTGTGTCAAATGGTGGAGAAACTTGCATCATTGGGAGACAGCGAGGACCCTGTGGACCTGTCATTGTTTGATTCTGTTCTCTCCCTGGCTCCTCCTGCTCGGCCCATCTCTCTAGCTCCTTCTCTCTCTCTCTCTCTCTCTCTCTCTCTCTCTCTCTCTCTCTCTCTCTCTCTCTCTCTCTCTCTCTCTCTCTCTCTCTGATATGCAGATAGGCTGACATTAAAATGGAGTTCCCATGGAGACGAGAAGGGCCCACTAACGTCGCTGGGGAATAGGGTAGCGTCGATGCAAGCCAGCGTCGTGGCTAGCCTAGAAAAAACGAATGGCAGGCAGCATTTACATATGACTTGTTTTGCTATCTAAATAGAATATGTTTTAGAAAGCGTCTGTCATTTTTAAACTCCTCTGATCTTTTTAGTTGACTTTTAGGTCCCATAAATAGCCTGCACATATCCACCTGTCTGTGCGACCTACTAAGGAGAAACAACATGACAGCCGTACGTTGACAGCCATCTGTTTAAGCGCTGCTTTTGTTGTGGCAGGCTGTAACATTTTTACCCAGCATGTTATGAGCTTAACGCAGGAAAAGTAGAACTCTGACTTTTTTGACATTGCTCACAGAGACTAGAGGGGAACGCAAAAAAATAAAATAAAAAAAATGTTAAATAAATAAACCCAACCTTGTGTGCCATGATGGAGCCCAATAATAACTATCGTACTACTGTTGGTCATATGTATTCACAACACTGGCAAGAAACTCTCCCTGCAGAATTTATACCGCTTGTTTCCCCTAATGCACTACAACGTGCCCATGTCTCCATGGGAAAAAAAATGACTTGGACTGTAATTGCTTTTTTGCACCGGTCGCCATGAAAATGGATTTTCAAATGTGACTTTTCTTTTTTTTCTTTCCCCTTCTCTCCTTCCACCCCGCGCCCTCCCTCCTTTCTAATTTGGACCGGAACGTCGTTACAGCCACGCTTGTTATTCCCCTCATTATGTGGTGGAATGGAAAAACACAAAAGCACCTTTTGAGATTCTAGTCAGGCAAAAGGACTGGATTTCTGGACACCACCATAATTAGGAGGAGCGGGTTCATACTCAAGAATTTCACAGTGCCGAGATGTCATGGGTGGTGTGAAGTCCACATGAAGGCACTAGGAACATCTGCTACCATGCTTTATGACTGCGAATAGACAGTGCGGTTTATGAGTCATGGAGACACACAGGTTTTAGAAACTCAGTCAGCTAATCTTTCACTTGTTTCTTTTTAAAGAACTCGGACCATAGACTGTTACATTTGGCTGACAAAGAGGGTCAGTCCAAACAACCTCTGTTGGAATATTAATCAATGACTAAGTGAGAGTAAATCATGCAGCTCGATTGGTTGAAGTCTAACCAGAGTAGGAGAGAGAGAGAGAGAATCTGGGTGGAGAGAGGCTGACTACTCAACACAAAGTACAGCAGTGTATGTGCATGCAGGACATTTGAAGGCTAAGGCAAGGCTTCTGATGAATGTGCCGGGGCAAATGCTTCAGGCAAAGGCTACAGGCGGAGGGAGGATGGGTGGGGTGATGGTGGGGGTGGTGGGGGGGTGGGGGTTTGTTTGACAGACATGACATCCTTTCCATGAATAGTAGATCACCCTTGCACATGCCTTGGCGCCAAATACATAAGGTACCGTTACAACATGGGGAGCATGCGTTTGTGGCAGGGGGGGGGGACGGACGATATGGGGCACTTGGCTAAGCTAACAAGGCTGGGCAGACTGAGTCGAGGCGCAGGGCGAGCTATAGAGGGAAATGATGCACTCTAATTAGTGCGGTAGCTGACGTACAAAAGAAAAGTTTTTGCTTTTAAGCTCTCCGAGCGTTTCTAGGGAAACCCGGGAGAATTGCGTAAGTGTCTGCGTGGAGTGTCTGCTCAATCCACAGCCAACCGTCTCCTAGAAAAAAAAATTTTTTTCCATAAGCTGTGGGAAGTTGAGAATAAAAAAAAAAGAGAATCCTGCCCGTAATTGGGGTGAAAGAGTGGGCTCTAATGTAGGAACATTAGCGGAGTCTGTTACTTCAACATGATTCCGGAGACTAAACAGTACAAAGAGCAGCAGCGCCCGTCAACGACGCTGCCTATAACCGAACACTTAATGTTGTGAATAATTCATTGTGTGCGGTTAAGTTTGGAGAGGTGCTGGGGAACGAAATGACTGGAGGGCAGGTAATTGTTATCGATTCCCCTGAAGCCTCTCCTGTGGAGAGGTTTGGAGAGACGGCCCAGGGACTCTATCAAAACCACAAAATAAGCCCTCCTCCCCCGTCTGCCTCCCCCGGCTGGATGCCTATAAATTCCAGAGCCTGACAAAGTGCCCGAGGACAGCAGAACCTGCTCAGTCAATCAATAGCAGGATAGGGTACCTGGCACCGAGTCAGCCAGCTCCTACACTTCCTGTCTGTCTGTGGCTTTGGGCTAGCGTGACAGCTGATCATCCCCCTTGCTCAACAAAGTGCAAACTGTGTTAGTTCTCGTGCCCGACACGGACACGCGGTGTGACGGTACCCAGAGCCCCCCCCCCCCCCCCCCCCCCCCCCATCCCCCACAAAGTTTTCGGACGGTAAAGCAGAACGTGGAGTAACTCTTCTATTAACAATGGGGTTGTTGACACTGACTGTGGGCTGCGGCGCTGCGGGGAGAGGAGCGTCTCTCCTCTAGATAACCCCCCTCCCCTTCATCCGTCACTCGGCACAGCCTGCAGGATGCCTGTAACGCTAAAACAGACATAATCCCCGGTGATCGGCTTTGTCAGCGGTGATACCCATGTCCCTCAACAGGGGAGCCGGGGTGGTACCGCCTAAATACCCAACAAATCCTCTCGCTACCTGAGCACCTTCCGTAATCCATCGGCGAGCAGGACGGGGGCGCACGCAAAAAAAGAAGTTTGGAGGGGGGGGGGGGGGGGGCGAAGCGAGGCGGGCGAGCCGCGGCGCCTGATGAGATTGCGTTTGACAGCGGCAGTATGGGAGAATGGCGGTGCGCGTGCATACTGATGGGACAGTGAGTGGGGTCGAGCGGCTAGCGAGGACGGGAGGCGGGGAGACGGCGTGCGGCAAGGTTACACAAAGGCAGCGCGGGGAAGAGGAAGGGGGGGGGGGGCGAGACGGGCAGGACGTAATCACAACTTAGGGATTCGTGCAGGCAGACAAAGGAGATGAAAGAGAACACAGGTGACGGGTGGAGGTGCGGGCCGGGGGTTTGTTTCTTTTCCGTTTTCGGCGCCTGGGATGGCAGCGGCTCTGTGGGAGGGATGGGGGAGGAGGGGGGTAGAGGGGTGCGGGGGCGCTCCGTCTCAGGTGGGGAGCCGTAAAGGGGGGCGGGGGGGGGGGGGGGGGGGTTAAAAAGTGAAAATGACAAACCTGCCCGCGGGTCTGAGACACACGTTTGTTTTGATGGAGGGGAGCGGTGGAATGGAGAGACACACAAAATGGAGAGGAAAACAACAGATTGTGAAACACAGAGGTGCTCCCATCGACAAAGGGAAAAGGTAAGTCACCGAGAACAGACACGCAGTCACACAGTCTGACGCACACACACGCACGCACGCGCACACACACACACACACACACACACACACACACAGAGGAGACAGTAAAAAAGACATTTGGGTAAAAGGAGGGCCAGGCCAAAACACTCGGTCCTCTGTTGACGTGTTGACAAGTCCCATGGATATATGAGGGAGTGCCAGCAGACAGGGGCTGACATCTCTCTGTGGCGGGATAAGCGCTTGACAAATGAGCGCTCGCACACAATCACAGGACGGCTGCACCCCTCTCTCTCTCTCTCTCTCTCTCTCTCTCTCTCCACGGTGATGGAGTCCGCCTTCAGAGAACACAGACATCGACTTAGACACACACACACACACACACACACACACACACACACACACACACACACACACACACACACACACACGCAGGGCCCACACATACACACAACTCTATTTCTCTCTCTGCCGCACGCACACAGGCACACATTTAATGTATGGAACGTGGGAGGAGAACAAATGGATAAGCAAACAGAAAAGAGGTGAAATAGTTCTGTGAGCGGACCGCTGTTCACCCACCCTCCGGCACTCGCCTCCTACGACACAGAAACATATGAGGACATCAGTCTCGGGTGTCGGCTCCAAAGTGTCACCAGGGTGACGGCTGTGTGTGTGTGTGCGTGTGTGTGTGTGTGTGTGTAGGTGCGTGCGTGTGCACCTGAACAGAAAATGTGATCAGGTATTCTGAGAGCGCACAAAGAGAGACAGAGAACCCAGGCTATAACAAACCCATTTGATGCAGGCCTGTCGAAACCACAGTGTGTTAAACCGTGATACACCAAAATCAGCAAGACATTTATTTTAACCCCACCCACACACACTCGCACACGCACACACATACACAACCACCAAGTTCAAGTTCCTTGAAGAACAATTCTTATATACCAATGCTTTTACATGGTGCTGTGAAAGTTGTGTCCACTTTCTAACAAAACAACTTGTTATGTATTCTATCAACAAAAAAAACTTGTTCTGTATTCATTTTGGACTGCAGAAATAACTTTATGGCTGTGGTTTGAAACGCAGAGATTACATGGCCTGTGAATTCCCCCCTTTTTTTGTCCCGGTAGCTCCTCCAAGCAACCAGAGACACGGGGGAAAGGGACATCAAAGGGCCCCTGGCCTGGAGCTGACGTTTCGAGCCCAATCGCAGCCCAGTCTGCCCTCTCCGGCGCTCGTAACGAAAGACGAGGTGAACAGATTGTGTAGCGCGGGGCCACGGGCTCCCTGTTTCCAGACAAGCGCTCTTTTAAAAGGTTACCGTCGGGTTGATTTCTATCTTTCTAATGGCGCTGCGGGGACAAGGGAGAGGGGGCATTCTGGACTGTTTGTCTGACAGCTCGTGGGTGGCGTTTCAAAGTAGCGAGCCCAGAGGCTACGCTGGCGCCAAGCCCCGGTGACTGGTAATTAACTACCTTCAAGGAACCAAATACCATCTCTGTCTGTCTGTCTGGGTGCTGCATCCTGTGACAGAAAGCTGATTAATAGACAAAGATCTGCGCGGTTTACGACTCTTCCCCCCGTCTGTGTTATTAAGGCAAGCCGCTTGTTATCTTATTCCAGCAGCGTTTCACCTGAGAAACACATCAGTAGGGAGGATCGTGGGGGGGCCAAAGCTGCGATGGATGAAGAGAGTGAACGACACCATCTCGACTTTCGCCCCGCGTCTACCCTCTTCCCTAAAGTGAGCCAATTACAAAACGAGCGCTAAAACAGTACGTGTGTTGGTTTTACGATCGCTCGAACCCCTCGTCCTCGTCTCTCCCCCTCCCGTCCGCAAACAACTCGTGCCAGAGCAACTTTGTATTTGTTCCGTTTCGTATAGTTCAGAAAGTCTCGGTGGCATCCGTAACGGCTGACCCAGTCTTAACCTCTGGCCTATTCAAAAACCTCACACCTCGCCACACTGGCACAAAAGCGGCGTTTGTTGTCTACCCAGAGACGCCCTAGCAAAAACCGCCCTGAAACTCTAGCCGACGCTACATGCCAAAGTAGCTCTGAACCAACGAAAGAAGAAAAAAAAAGAAAAGAAAAGGAGAAAAAAAAGAAGGAGCCTTGGCGGGTTTTCCCTGTCAGCAGCGGAAACAGTTTCGATGCAGCTGTTTTTTTTTCCCTTCAGTGCTAGCACCTGGTGGAGTTGGCAGAGAGACAGGCGGGGACGTTAGTTCATCTCGCTGCTATGAAGGGAACGTGACGGCAAAGGGACTCCGCCGCAGTGACAACCATCGGCGGGGAAGACAAAGACACACACGCAGACATACAAACACACACACGCACGCACGCACACACACACACACACACACACACACACACACACACACACACACACACACACACACACACACACACACACACACACACACACACACACACACACAAACACTCACATAAACTGACACAAAGGACTCAAGGGAGTAAGCGGAGAGGACTTTAGTTTCGGAGTGTAACCACAATGGAGAGATGGCGAGAGGTGAGGCGGGATGGGGAGCCTGGCGATGGAGTCCTGTGAGCGACAAAAACAGTATGAAGTGCGGCTGGATGTTCTGATCTTACCTCGGACGTAAAGGTTGGCAGGGGCGGAGTAGCGGGTGCCGGCACTGTTCATGGCAACGCACTCATACTTCCCTTGGTCCGACTCCTCGCTGTTCTCAATCTGAAGAGCGCCTGTGTCAGAATGGGTTAAAACAAAAATATGTGAGAGGCAAGAAAAGAGATACAGGTAATACCAGCCAGAGCCACACACTGATCCTTAGGACCACATGGTCTGCCTATAATAATACATTACAAGGATATGGAGGTTGAGTTTGTCAAGAATTTGCCTACTGTAACACTATAACTAGTTTTGCTGATTTTGCAAGTTTACGGTGTCCACAAATCCATATATTTGCCTAGCTGTTGTCAAGAAAAAGAGCTGGCGAGACACTGGTGTCGAGTCCATGACTTAGGGTGAATTAATCACACAAGTAAGACGTCATAACTATCACAGCTATTTATGCCCTCCCCCCCCCCCGCCTATAAAACCAACTGACACCACAAAAAGCAGCGAGGCCAGGAAGTGCTCGACATCCCGAGCGGCGTAAGCACTAAGCTAGCCTAAGCTACCCTGTAACTCCTGCCAGTGCAGCAAGATGGAGGCCGCATTTAAAAGCAGCGACTGTCACATTAGCTTTCGGGCTGTAGGAAGACATCCAAACACTGCACTTCGAGGGGAGACAATTTGCTATGCCGACGATTTGCAAATGGTTCCACCCTATGCACTGAGTCGGTCACATATAAGCTCTCAGAGAGGGGTCATACCCCTAAGGGTTCTGACATCCAATGATTTACAATGTCATCTGGCGTGAAGGTTTAAGACAGGCCGCGGACAATGGGACATTGACAGTTAAATTGTTCCTTCCAGTCAATATTTGTTGAATGGGCCTGACATTTGCTGAGAAACAGCTGCCAATGCAGGCCTCTCTCCCGATGCCTTTGTTAAGTACACATTAAGTGCTAGGATCAATAAGTGCCTCCATTACTGACTACCTGGCCATTTCTCACACAGAAAAGCTCGGCGAGGGGAAAAGTGATTCAGCCAGATGGCTTAGATTAGTATTCAAAATCCCAGTAGCTTGAGTCATTCGGCAGAAGGCTAACATGTTGTTCCTAACAAAGCGCGGGAAGCCCAGGAGAATCGTGTGAATGTACTGGTCAACATGACAGAGAGTACAGCATGCCAAGGCACTCATTACGCAAATACCATTCAGTTAAGATAGGAAACGCAGACCAGAACGGCGCTGCTGTAATTACACATTGTTGGAACAATTTTGCATGATAGGCCGAGTTGCTGTAGACGTTGAAGACCATAATTTGTTTTTTTGTATTGTTTTGAAACACAAGGTGCTTACCTGAATCTCTATTTTAAAGCAGCTACAGGAACCCTCTCCAGCGTTCTAGCGTCATTGTTTTTACATCACTGTTGCAAAGCGCACATTTGAAAAACAAGACGTGCATTTGTGCACAATGAGAGAGTAGGACCAAATCAAATTGACATAGACATAAAAAAACTGTAAAGTGAGTGGGTAACATGTTATTTACTAAATACAGCTGCAAATACAGCTGCATGAGACGCTAACACGTAATCAAAATTCATCCCATGATGGATGCATTTTAATTTGATAGTTTCCTGCAGCTGCTTTAAAACAAACGTCTACAATGCAGTGGTCAATAGGTTTGACATCAACTTGAGCTATGTGTTGGACACCATGCGGTTTGACAATGGTGACAGATACTGACAGCATAATGACACCAGGACACATTTTTTTTGTGACATGAGATGTATGTAACAAACAGGTTCAGCACCAACCAAAGGGAATCGAGAATCAAGGCGCCGAGAATCAAGACGAGGCCTGAGGGGCGGCGACGAGAAGCGTCAGAAGGCCGTGACATCAGATAAAACCACTTCAGATCTTATGGCAACAGATCCTTCACAGCCCTGAGCTCCCCACGCCTGGCTCATCTCGGACTGATGCAGCGCCAGCATGCACCTGCATACTAATGTCAATGTCACCAGGCTGTCAAACTGCGCCTTTTCGCAGGGGACAAAATACTGCCGGGGACTGCGGTGAGACAACCGAAGCGTTATTCATGCTGTGGTCTCTTGTCGGAGCGGCTCGCAAGCTTACCCGGGAAATCCACCAACTTCACCGTGCTGACTGCTATTATTCAAGGTCATTACGATCTTTGTTCCCTCACAGGCAACGAGCAATAAATGTTGTTGCTTCATCCCAAAAAAGAAAAAAAAAGGAAGTCACAGAAAAATGTCATGAAGACATACTGTAGAGTGTAGATAGATGGAATTACAAACAGGCTGGTTGGCTGGCAGGCAGAGCCAGGATGTTTCCCTATCTTCAGCTTTAGCAGACCTCGCCCATTACCATACTATGGCTAAACTGAAATGATGCTTTTACTCTAGAGACAGGGGGATGATTTCCATTAAAGAGGGGGTCGAAGTTTCCATCTTAACAATCTTAGCCAGGCTTCCCGCTCCCATGGCGGAGTCTACGCTGCATAGGCTGTATGCAAATCCAACCATTTCAACTTCATTGAGGCTGCATACCGGAGCTAGATCCTCTTGTGGCGACGCTGGCCTTTAGTTAAAATGCAGACCGCTCAGTTCTCATTGAAACGCATGTGGAGAGACCCAGCCAGGAGTATTTACCTCCTGACGGGGGGAAGGTCAGCATGCAGATGTTCACTTTCCAGCCTCGAGCTGAGGAACCATGGAGAAAAGCTCCTTGACAACGAAACGCCTAGGAGTGGCTGGCCTGTGTCTGTTTACCCACTCCGCTGACGTCAGGGCAGGCTGGTGATCCTTTGTTTGTTGGGGACGAGACACAGCACGAGACAACATGGGCTGGAGATTGTGAGGAGGGGGGGGACACGGAGGAGGAGGAGGGAGAGATGGGAGGGAGGGGCGGAGGGCCGAGTGAGCAGGGGGAGGAAGCCGGTGAGGTGGTGGGACGATTTGAAGTGACCGGAGACATGAGGTGAAGGTCTAGCGCATCAACACATGATTTGTCTTTCGTTCATCCTTACCTCTAATTGGTGTACCACCTAGTTGTAGATCATTGAAATGCAAACAAGATTGGAAAGAATAGTTAGTCAAAAAAAGAGAGAGAGTGAGGAGAAATGAATGAAAGTAATACAAACTACATACTGCATACAGGAACCAAAGAGGTTAGTATAACTGTGAGCATAAGTTGGTATATGTGACAGAAAGATCAAAGAGAGCGAACTATTTCGCAGGAAGGGACTTAACCGGTGTGTAGGTGTGTGCAACTAAAGCAAACAAAACATTTATGATCCACTTATTATGGCTATCCAGATTTACTAATAGACTGCATTTGCTGTCGGGCCATGGTAGCTAAATTATGTGCTTTTAGGGATGAGAACAGACCCTGGGTTGGTGTAAGGTCATATGCATATATGTTATGTAAATCCGTATAGTACAACCGATGTCAACGAAAGGGTGAGAGATAAGAGTTTTTTTTTAAGCCGAGGGTGGCGCATATCATCAGTAGTTTTACCATATCAAAGACAAAGCGATTTATGACCGGAACTGCGAAACAGAAAGCAAAATCAGTTTTGTATTGCCACACAATAGTTTGCGTTCCATTTGGGGCACACTGGACCCAGTTATCTTTTATCTGACCATACCCTGTTTATGCAGCTTTCAGATTTGGCTTAATGATCCCATATCAGCTGGACCTAAGTCAAAGCTTCAACATTTCCCCTGGAAGAGTCAAGCAGAACTAGTTCCACTGGTCCAAATCGCCTTTGCTGTGGGGGGGGGGGGGGGGCTGACAGGTCTAGTGGAAGGGCTCCCATCTTTAATCTCGCGGTGGCAGAGTTGGAGCTCCGCCTGACAGGCTAAGCGGAGGCCTCGCTAAATGAGGTGGATTTAGTAGAGAAGGACAAGATTTAGCTCGGTCAAAAGCCACTAATCTTTCAAACTCTCGCCTTTCAATCTGATGTGGGGTTAGGCCAGAGCTGTTTATTTATCAAGTGGTACGCTCTTTGTGAACAGAGAGCCGCATCGATTTGTGTGTGTGTGTGTTACCAGTCTGAATCCTGGCTGATGCAGCACAGGCTGGAATGAATCTGGCCCTGCTGCATGTTTAAAAAGGGGGCTTAAGGCTAATTTGATGTAAAGGGCAAGAAAACGATATACTTCCAGCACTGCAGGAGGTCACAAATTAATTTTCATGTAATACTATGTGGACTGTCAAAAGAAATCAAATGTAAGCGGGAGAAAGGAACACAATTAATTCAAAGCTTGGTGGCAGACTTTAAAGTTTTGCAGCCCTGGTCCAGAAAATTGTTCTTCAAGTGAACTGCACAACCCCGACGAGGTCACAATCAGGTACGCTAACCTTGTGTTTTTAAGGGTCCTTGCAACAGATCAGGGATACACACAACTACGAAAAGACCGCTAACTACAGAAGTGTCCAAAACAGAAATCCAAATACACGACTGTGCCTTTGCAAATACGAATCCACCTAGCCTGGTCTAGCCCTAGATGTAAATTGAAGCGTTTATGGAAAATGGAAAGGTAGGTGGTGGTCTGCTACCGGAGCGCAGCTGCTTGATTCGTCCGTTGCTGCTGTTGATGTCCACAGGTAGGAAGTCTTTGAACCAGGAGATCTCTGGGTCGGGGTTTCCGCTGGCCGCACACAGCATGGTGGCCGTGCGGGTCCTCTCCACCACCTTTAGCTGGGGGCCCATGTCGATGCTGGGGAAGCCGTGGGGAATCTGGTTCTCTGCAATACAACAAGAGAGGCACTCAGTACACAGACAGACAGAACATTTACTGCGGCAAAAATAAATGTTGCTGACATAATGATTATGCCCAATAATACTGAGCATGGTAAAAAGCCGCTTAGAGTGCAAGGACCAGAATTCGTTTTGGAGAACTAAACGATGTAGAGGACAGATTCAGCCTAGACATGAGGAACATATAAAACATACAAAATAGTATAAATGACATACATTCAACCCTGAGAACTCTGCACACAGCATCCATAATACTCGCCGACAAAATAGAAGTCCTGATTGATTTCCATAGCATGTATTACGGAGGAAATAAGCCTGGGGGCATTCGATCCATGGATACACTAGCCACCCATCGCTTAAAGGAAAGCAAGAAACAAACTATATAAAATGATCCAATGAATGATGACATCCCTAACTGTGCGTCCAGCACCATACAGAACATCGCCTCCAACAAACAAAAACATCAAACAGACTAGAATCTGAGATTCTGCTGCGGATTCTACCTTAATGCCAGTGGGCCTCTAATTAAGAAGAAGCTCTTGTGGCAGTGTGGCTAACAGCTCGCTCTCGGATCCTTTTGTTTGTCAGTCTCCCAATGTGCTCTGCCTTCTCATATGCAGATGAGAGTCCTTGTGGTAATCGCCTCAGGTCAGGACACTCATGGAGGCGGGTGGTGGGTGGGGTGGGGGGTTACTTAAAGAAAGGGCGGCACTGTAACTTTACAGGTGTTCATATTCAGCCCAAACGGGTGAGAATATAAATATAACAGCAGCCGTTATAAGATGGTGCCTAAAAGGCTCATAGTTTAAAACCTGTGAGGTAGGTTCAGAGGTAAAAAGGTTTGGACGAGAAAAACAATGTGTGAATAAGAGATTGCATCGCGGTGCAGTCATATTTAACAGAATACAAGATAAGAACAAGTGCTGTGAAAACCGAAGACGATAGCCTACAAAGCGCTCTGTGCTACTTTGGAAAGATCCCTAAGCTAGCTTTTTTTTTTTCGTGCACCCGTGCTTGGAACGCGTCCCAGATTGTCTTGTGTTCAGATGGTAGCTCTCCGATTTCCCCAACAGCATCTTATCTCAATGCTCAGAGTCTGTCCAGCCCGTTCGAATGGACTTGCTTTCTGTTTTACAGCAGGGTGTCCAGAAGAACATTATCACAGCTACAAATAGGCTATGAAGTTCTTTCTCTCGCTTGCTGGCTTTCTCTTTCTCTCTCACACAACCACGGCTATATCCTCGGCTATATATGCAAACCTTTTTTGGCAGTTATAGTTGGAATAATTTGAAAAGTAGGCCTCAACAATGGAAACTTTGCAGGAGATCTGTTTTGCCTGAGAATGCAATATTCATGATCTGGAGTGTTGATCTGGCTAACGTTCCACGGCTGTGAAAAACGCAAACAGTTACCAGTAAGAAAACCTCAAAGGAGCGTTTACACGAGTCTACGACTCCCTCATATCGGAAGAGCAAACAGGGAATAATTTAAAAGGCAAACAGCTGCTCCTAAGCGTATATTTGGATTCTACCTCCTTGGACTGCCTGGTTCTTGTGTTGCGGGGGAGCTCTGAGTACAAGTGGCTGACACCAACCAGAGCCTATTCACAGAATGTCTGATTAGTGGAAACGGGGCCCACACGACCATGACTTCCGACAGTCTGTGAAATCACACGTCGGAAGGTGTTGGATGAGGGACTGTACAGGCCAGGAGTAATATGTATGACCGGTTGGACGTTGCTAGGATTCAACGTTGAAACTCAACAGAAATAATAGAGATGTGAAAGTACAGCATTTTCTTGCGTACCTACAAAGAAATTGCATTCTATAACATCGAAAGGCAGCAATAACTGCTGCAGTATCAGGAGAATTGTATCCTGTGTGCATCTGCTACCTTAATCAACTTGGGACAAATGTCATTATAAAATTATTACATTTTATTAAAACAAAGCAAACTAAGAAGACGCAGTGAACAAACTAAATATGGTGATGGTCCTACATGTATGGTCTCGACAAGCCAATGACCTTTGACCTGAACACTAAAATAGGGCATCCTAAATTCAGCAACGTTCAACAACAATAAAACAATACCCCCGCTACTCTGACAAAAAAGCTCATCAAGCTTTGACTCTTCAGTTCTCAGTTTGTTGGCTCCTGTTGTTTTAGCTCCTGCTGCCTACCTCGTAAGCCACATTGTGAGCTGGGGGACTCTTGTTTTGACCCTTTGTAATTTGATGGTAAAAGAAAAGATGTGGGTATGTTTACCTAAGACTCTCCATAAAAAAGAGAAAAAAAGAGAGAAAAAAACTGGCAATGCGGGCTGATGTTTTATCAAGATGCCGGCCATCTCTTACGAAACCCCTTCCCGTGTCTAAGACGTAATGCATCACAAAGAAGCTCCTCTGTTTGAACAGGGTCGGTGAATAAGAGAAAAATAAATGCTGAGCCACGTAGGGGGCTCCATTACCAAGACGAACAGCACTGAGGTGAGAAACAAAACAAAAAATACCGGCCTAATGCCTCACTTTGTCTTTGGTCTCGGTTGGACAGATTATCACAGATAGGGTGTGGCAACGCGGATGCCGGTATGAATATGACGTGCCTGCCAACAATGGGACTGCTGTCTCCTGTGGCTTCGGTAGTAATTGGGCAGCCATTTTGCCAGGGTCAGACAGGGGTGAAACACGCAGAGAGAGAGAGAGCTTGGCAGGCAAACCCCTCTGGAGTGCTAATGCGCCAAATCGTAGAAGCCTCTCTGTGCCTGTTTGACGCACATAAAGGTGGGTTGAGTTTGGCTTCGCTTACCTGTTAAACAACTAATTTGCACTGCATGCATCCAAAATTTTTACAATAGCTTATTGAGCTTCACTTGATATTTTAAGTGGCTGTTCCGTACTCTTGACAGCATCAATAGTAGTTAGTAGCTTAACAAAAAAATTTTTTTTTTTACTAATGAAATTCGATTGAATTCTACGATATTGGTAAAGTGCCTCTATGATAGAATTGTCACAGATAACTCAATATAACAAACTAGATTCTCAGAAGAGGCAGGCAGTTGGAAGCAGCACTCCTGCAAGTTAATACCTATAGTCCAGTAAATACGCAGCCCCAGTAAGCCACCAACTGAGCCGGCTGCACCAGTCAAGTAGTGTAAAAATAAATAGGTCCTTTGTTCTCTCTGCATCAAACAAGGAGACTTGGCGCCACGTCAGCCACACAGCCACACAGCCACACAGCCATTAGCAGACGAACACGTGCTCACAGCAGTTATAGAGATGCGGTAGAGAGGGCAGGAGGGCTTTGGAGAGGTTTAAGGCTGGTCAATTGAAACAACTGCGGGGGGGCCTTAGAGTGCAGTATAGATATTAGAACACCTGGAAAACCTTAGCCATAGAAACAGAATGAGTAGAAACGCATACAGCCATGACAACAGGCTATTTGTTCCACTCATTCTAGCTCTACACCTGCGACCCCTGGTAATGTGATACCTCACGTTCAGACTGTGTCTTTTTTTTCTTTTTTACTCTAACCACTGCAGGCAGGTGAGCTGAGATGTAGATTGGAGTAAAAGAAGGAGAAAAAAAAAAGCGAGGAAAAGGGATGGAGAGGGCAGTAGAAGGGGGAGGGACAGAGGAGGAGGGTGAGTGCCAACCTCCTGCCAGCTCCAATTACCAGTGTGAGTGGAGCGTGGCAGCCAGTGCGATGGGTCTAATCAGAACCCCGCTGAACGGGACCCGTTCCCCGGCCTCCTCTCCCACTGGGAGGCTGCCGGAGCTCAATCCCACACCTACGCCGGCCTGAGTTATTCTCACCCCAAAACAAATTCATCTCCGCGGGGCAAACACTCGAGCCCCCTCGTTTTTTCCCGGGCAGGGGGAAGCCCGCCCGCGCGCAGAGTCGCACTGTTCGCAGGGCTCGTGGAGAGACCTTGGCCTGGCTCATTCTTATTTCAGCGTGCCCTACTCTTTTATTCCGTCGGGCAGGCGGAATTGAGCGGCGGAGGCTATGCAGGCACAGGCGGGGCCCTAAACGCGGAGTCAACGGCCTCTCTCTATCACGGCAGAACACGACTAGAACATGGACGGTAAAAGTCTGCGTATTTACATAACGCGCAGGGCGCTGCCTCTGTCATTTCATTCACATCCGCCATGAAAAATGAGGGGTAAGAGGAGCGTGGTGGCTGCGGTCCTAGATTGTAAATCCTGGCTGAACTCATTCCCGGGTAGAAATAAAAGGCTGTGTGATCTCCAGTTGGCGAGTGATGGATGACAACAATTAAAGGCGATGTCTCCTTTGATAGTGCAAACCAAAGGGACCTCAGCGGCAGCAACACAGCCAGTAGGCCTCGTGAAATATTACCGCACTAAGATGTTCCTTTTTAGCCATACATCAGTGCTGTTTATGGGCAAAAAAAGTGTGTTTATTTTCCCTGGCAGAAAACGCTGGCCTTTTTTTTTATGCATTTTATGAATTTCCCGGGTGAGTAGTGAGCGTGTAGCCAACTTGAGTGCACCGCGATAGAGGAGCCTCGATGTTTTTAAATCGATCAAGGCGGTACCTTTATTGGCATCGGTGGTAAATGATGGTTCTGGATTGTCAGAGGATGGCCCTTTAACGAGACTTCTACTTTGTTAGGCTGACTGACGTGGCACTATAGAGAAAGGAGACTGGGGTCTGTGTTGTGACTGGCCCGGAGACAGCCCAGCGCTGAACTGCAGACGCGCCGTCTGGGGAAACAAGTGCTTTGGCCTCCGGGCTGTTCTCGCCGGGAACACTCGCATTTGCATCTCCCGGAGACATGGAAGAGTGTCGGAGGCAGCGGGAGCTACAAACGGAAAAACACAGAACGTACCCAAAAAAAATAAAAAAATAAAAAAAATAACACGAGATATGAAAGGATATGAATAGTTAGACAAGAAACCAGCATGTAAACAAGCGAGTGAGTGCACTTTACGCCGATTTGTCCCACAGATAAGTGTTTATGGGAAACAAGGGGGAGCGCTGGTAACGATCTGACAAACAACGTTGATGGTATGAGGGGGAAGCAAAAAACCCGAGGCGGCCTCGTTACAGCCCACCAAACTCAACGGCGTTATCACAACAGGCAGCGGGGCCGGCGGTGCTCGTAGAGACGCTGTGAGGTCCGACCATCAGGTCGTGTTACCAGCACCAGACTGATCTGGGTCTGGAGGGAGGAGGGCCCGTGCTCCTGTTGGCCCAGCTCATAGTGCTGACTGGTGTGGCAGGACCCTATCGGAGCGACAAACCCGCACCTCGTTGGTCTCGGAGGGACTAAGGGGGACTGTCGCTGTTGTTTTTGAAACGCTGAAGGGCGAGGCGCTGGCTCACGTGTGCTGTGTGGCCCAGAAGGGTGTGTGACTAAGGCTGGGTATGCTTTTACTGTCCAGTGTGCTGAGGTCTCCCCTGAGCAGGTACAACATGGTACACCCCAACACCTTATAGACACTAACTGCGTGGTACACAAGGACATTATTTTAATCCAGTCAGAAAAAGAGTGGAAAAAAAGGAGAATCTGAGACAAACGTCTTGGGGTTGAAAAGGGTAGCGAGAACATCTCCAATTTGAGAGTATTCTTCTTTCAAAGATGTGCCTGAATTGTTTTTAAAATGTCTCTATAAAGGACCGCAGTGAGCTCTCCCAGAGACTTCTTTACAGAGCCGCGAGAGTTCTCCCTATTCCATATGAAGCGTCTGCAGTGAAATTGTGGGGCACTAGTTAAATGGAACAGATAGGAAACTTGTAAAGCCTGTTGTCTCAGGACGTCCGTCCCCAGGCAGTCGCCATGGTGACAGGTGGGCGAAACATAAATATTGTTGCGGGCTGAAGAATGGCGTGCGAGGGACACACCTGCACGCAACCGACCGTCCCGTCAACACAAAGGACCCGGGCAAACATAATCCCCTTAAAGCGACAAGCCACGGGTTGTCTTACTGCCCGTGTATATTGCTGTTTATCCAAGTCTATATAGAGGGAAAGAGGTGTAATGCATGCCATGACCTTTGAAATAATATACTTTTTTGTCTCGCCGAGCAGAATATTCGACTTTACTTCCCCGCCAACAGGCACATAATCAATAACAGTCATCTAATCGCCCTCTCTTGCCAGCTCCCCCCCTCCCTCCTCTCTCCCCCCTCGCTCTCCATCTCCAGCTCGCTCCCCTCTATCTGCTCCACCACTTCCACTGTCGTCAGTATGATGTACGGCCCTGCCAGATGCCCTGCGGCTGTTATTTATGCTGCGGCACACCAGTTAGTACATCGCCGTGGCCCGCGACCCATTACTGCGAGCCAGGGGTGGTCCACGGTGATGTGCTGACCGAGTCACCTTGCAGGACAAGTGCTGCTGCACAGAATCCCATCTTCCATTACCCCACAGTATACGAGCGGGGCGGCTTCAAAGGCTTGCTTTGAAGATTACACTCCTACTTCTAAACTTATGATCCGGCAAACAGGGTTGGATTGAAGATGCTCGAGATTACGGCTTATAAAGTCTTGGGAACAGGTTACATTTTTTTCTTTTTTACTGCACATTTAATGTGGCCCCGACCAAACGTGGCTCTACAATATGGATAGCTCTCCGGGCTAGGCGGTGGATTTCAGAGCTAATGCGTGGAGAGGCTAATGAGACGCGCCATACCTTCAGGTGTCGGGGAAAAAGAACACGTAGCGCGGCGCGCATTGAGAAGTTAATGAAATTGCTCCACAAAAGCAGAGGGTCGGTGTGCAAATAAACAAATGAATTGATCCTCGCCGCAATTCAAATTAATCATTGCGGGCGCTTTAGTGTGACAAGTTGAATGTAATTACGGCAGATAGAGGCTGGCGTTTATGAGTTTGGGAGAAAGGCGGTGGGTGTGGTGAAATGTGGCGGGCTTGGTTAATTAAATCCTCGCACGCTGGCCTCTGCTGACAGCCTTTACTTATTCTTTCAGTCAGAGATAATGCACAATACACAGACCCTCAAAATCAATGTCGCTGACTTCCGCTTTGATTACGCCGGACGGCGTTTTCCGAGACGCGCTCTCTGAAAGGCTTAACTTGGCGTGACCCGCCATTTAATGTGCACACTAATTCAGGCTGGGTGTGAGGTCTTAATTAATGAACATTGATCCGGGCAAGAAAAACAATCCCTCTGTCCGCAATCCCGAGTCAACTTGCTAGCTCCTCTCCCTCACTCAGGGAACCGAGGCGAAGGTAGGCAGGAAGTGGTCACCTCGGGGACAGCCTCTTAGAGCCCTCAGCCAATTCCCCACAGCCTGCAACCTAAATGGGACAGCGCCTCTTAACCAGAAGGAAATGTCAAGCTTAGAAGCCACGCTACGGTGGTGTTATTAACCAAAGCCATTTCCCCCTCTTATAAGCCAGAGAGTAAGCCTACAAGGCGCGGACTGTAAATGTGTGCGGAAAGGGGGGGGGGGGGGGGGGTCAGGGCAGGAGGGACTCCCATTAGCCAGCTCATTGAGCGTGGGGTTTTAGAGACACACTGTGGCTCCATCCATCCATGGATATCAGGGCCTGGGGAGCCGTTGGCTCTCCGGCCCAAACACCCAGGAGAGAGCCCAGGACTTCACCTGACCGCCAGCGGGCTGCTAGCCTGCGATGCGACCTCGCTGCGGGAGCCGCCGACTACAAACTGTTTTACCCCGGTGCATCTCAGGTCTCCAAAGCCTCTGATTCAAGCCAAGAGACATAAAAAGAGAGACACTAAGTATTATTAAAAAATAAGAAAGCCGTTGGCCTAGATATCATAATATTGAAAAATGTATCACACATTTGAATATGCTAGAGCTGCTGCTTTTGCACTGTGGAGGAAAACTAGCACACACTCGCAACCATGATATAGCTCAATCAGCTCTTGACTGAGTCATCAAAGTCAAATGACGATGTATTTCACATTATCACTGTGAAGTGTGATAGTGAAGTGTTAAGTCCCAGTATTCTTTCAATAATTAAAAAGAATACTTACAGAAACACGAGTGACAGTGGGGGGAGGCAGCAAATAAATATAAATTCAAAAAAGATTTGAATCCAGAAATCCAGTTTCAACCACTCAAATAAAACAAAAACCTTGGTTCATATCCTGACTTCCCCTTTAGTAAAACTCCAAACGCCAAACTCCAGTCCAACCTCTCATTTACTTTAAACTCTCTCCCTATTTGGCTGGCTTCCATCACTCTCCCTCCCTCTCTGCCTTGCTCATTGACCTCTCTGGAGCCCTGAAGCCACAGACATGATCGGCATTGACAGCCGCGGCATACCAGACAGCCCAGCATTCAGAGATACGGTTCGCCGGCAGCACACTAGCCATTGATTGACAAGTGCAGGCGATAGAGCGCGATAAAAAAAAAAGAGGAAAGCCACCCGGGCGCTGCTTCAAAGTATGTGAGAACACATGCAAAGGGCCCCGATGCCCTTATAACACACCTTAAAGAACAGATAGGGCGACTCCAGACTGGGTGTGCCTAAGGGGACTTCTAACCATGGCAGGCAGACAGGAAGGCAGCCTACTCTTCCCCTAGCGACGCAGAGTCCTTGAATGTAAGGCAGGGATGCAGATAGGGTGGCCAGCAGTGATTCCGCCTCGCCATATTGTGCGAGTCCTTGGGAGATGCGTCGCCGGACAGAGGCAGTTTGTATCTGTCAGCCTGGTTATGATCTACGGCGCTGGGCCTACAGCCAGCAGATGGTGGGAGAAATTAAACTCGTGACACGGACCGTCAGACTGGAGCCCGGGAAACCGTGGGACACAACACCTGTGGAGAGGTTTCTCTGTGTGTGTGTGTGTGTGTGTGTGAGTGAGTGCGTGCGTGCGTGCGTGTGTGTCTGTGCCAGTGTTTGTATATTCAAGCACTGTACAGCTCATTAAGACTAGCTCCTTGAAGTAAAGTTCACAAGCTCACATGGATTTTTCCACGCATCATCCACTCCTGTATCCTGTGAGTAAATCAAGTTGAACCTGATGCCACGCAAACCCATGTGGTCCACACAACAGGGTAGGCTTTCGATACAGCCACAAATGCAAATGAAAATGCCGGGAATTGTTCAGCGAAGAGGGAAGCAGTTACTCAACAAGCTGTAGTGAACTCGATGCAGATCGTTTGAAAAGGGCGATGGCAAAACAAAGAATTAGATTGTCAGGGGAAAGACGTGGGCTATTAAATCATTTGGATAGATACCTACTGTATGTATTTATCTCGCTTGGGAGGTGGAGGCGGCCTTCTGAGATTGAGATTCCTCATGCAGGTGGCCGGTTGTCCAAACTCACCTGGCTCCTGAGATATTTATTACTGGCATTGTGTCGCAGTCATTTTCTGCCCGTCGCCAGTCGGGGACTATAACAAATTGCAAACAAATAAAGCCCTTTTCCTTCGGGTGACGCAGTAATTTGTTTGCCGACACTGAATGCAAAAGGTGGTATTCCACACAGGTTTTTAGTTGTTTTTTCACTTGCGCACGAGTCAATGGTAATACATTTAGCCTTTCTGATATATTATGATATCGTCTTTCCCAGTCTGAGAATTAGAGGTGCACCTCTAGCAAATAGACTTGGAAGGCCAGAGATATTGATGTTGGAAGAACCAGCACTTCCTCTATGACATAAATTAGGTTTTTAGGTAAAAGTCTCCTCGTCTTCTGCGGGTATAGCTTTGATTCCTCACATGTTACTCAGCTGACCTTCGCAAACAGCCAAAAAAAAAAAAAGAATCTGGATGAAAGATGAAATACGTTGGTTGATACCTTTCATAAAAAAAAAAAGGTGAGATGAATCTGACCCGCTCTGAATCCGTCACTGTCGGCAGAGGATTCCTGTAATGATGAGGCTTTTGATCTGCGTCCATTAGATAACGTTTGGCTGTCTGGAGAAGGGCCTGCCTGTCACTCACCGCTCCCCGAGGCGGGCATCTTCAATAAGACGCTAGATGAGGAAAAGTCAAGGAATGTGCTTCCTTTTTCATGGGAACTGCGGAGTTGTTGCAAGATATCTGAAAACTGGGGGGAAAAATCTAACCTTTTTTTTCATAATAAATCCCTCTTGCTCTATGCTAATCGCATTGTAGGGGAAATAGTTCAAACGACTGCTGACAGACAGCTTCGGATTCAATGTCAATAGACCAGCCTATTTCCAACTGCAAGTGGTTTGATCCATCAAAGATGTGGCCAGCCATTTACCTAGACATTTACGGGGCCGGCTCCACACTAGAGCCATGCTCAAGGTTAAAGTGACAGTGTCGTAATTGAGGTAAGGAGTCATCACTTCCTTTGCACCACTATCCTCTCTCCCAAGCAGTGAGCTACTATCCCACACACACCACTGATCACATCTTCCCACCAATAGGGGGCGAAATCGAAAGAGAGAGAGATGGAGAGAAGAGGAGAGACGCAACTATTATGGGCAACCACAATTTACCTATTTAATATTGTATCTTCACAACTTTGTACCTATTTAACTGAAATGCGTTTTATTTCAGAACTACTAATTCTTACGTAAGAGGTATTGAGTTTAAAAACAATATCTGTACATGGTAATCTTTGGGAAGATGGCCTGGGAGAGAGAGTGACAGAGCAGGAAATAAATGACGGCCAGAGAGGGAGAGCGAGAGAGAAGGAGAGAGAGAGAGAGAGAGAGAGAGAGAGAGAGAGAGAGAGAGAGAGAGAGAGAGAGAGAGAGAGAGAGAGAGAGAGAGAGAGAGAGAGAGAGAGAGAGAGAGAGAAAGACATCTCCCACAGACAGGCCTCTACACAAAGTGCCAGTGAGAGGGCGTGAGGCTCTGCTGCATCATCATTAATTCATGCTGGGCAGACCTGCAGACACTGTTATCATTAGGGGACCAGGGAGGTGCTTCTATCAGCAGGCCACAAAAAACTGTCATACACACACAAACACACAAACTCGTCTCTCTCTCTCTCTCTCTCTCTCTCTCTCTCTCTCTCTCTCTCTCTCTCTCTCTCTCTCTCTCTCTCTCTCTCCCTCCCTCCCTCCCTCCCTCCCTCCTCTCCCTCCTTCTCTCCCTCCTTCTCTCTAACTCCTTCTCTGTCGCTCTCTCTCTCTAAAAGGCATACACAAAGTGGCTTGGCATACCTAAGGGGCCAAATAGACAGACGGCATGGCGACCCTAAAAAAACAACCACCAACTGGTTTCCAAGCACTCTGTCATGCATCACACACACACACACACCGACACACATGCACGCAAACACACACACAGACAAAGACACACACACACACACACACACACACACACACACACAGAGCACACAAAGAGCACACACACACACAGACTTAGAGGAACCGTCGAGCTGACTTTGGGGCTCTAAGTGCTGGCGGATGACCTCTCCCTGCAAGGGCGTGAGAACCGAGGGGAACAAAGGCTTCTGCCGTTACGGCGTGACGGAATTACAGAGTGACTCGAGGACGACTGTGAAACGCCGCTCGGCTCGACGAGTGTCGAAAAACATGCCTCCGCAGCTCCCCTCCAGGTGGAAAGCATGGCCAGTCTCTATAGTTAGACCACCGGTGTGCTCATGCTCACAGCCTTTCACTCGCCAAGGCCGGGGACAATAGCAGATCCAGGCAACAGCCTTCGGGGTAGAGAGAAAAAATTCCCACTCTGATTCAGTGTAGGATTTGTAATGTAGGGACTCGGGTGCTGGGGCTGTAATGTATAGTAGGCAGGTCAATCCTAATTGGCGTGATGTGGACACAATGGGAGCTCTGAAACTAAGCTAAATTAAGCGTTTAAAACTGTTTGAAAAGACACAAATATAACATTTTTGCTTGAGTCTTAAGTCATTCTATTCAATTAGCCTACAATGTAGAGATATATCATTTACAGAGAGAGGTATGCTGCGTCTCAATGCCCATACTACCATACCATATAGTAAGCCAGAAAAATATCTAGTATGTCCCAAAGCATACTACATCAAATGCAGTATGCCAAAAATGCCTGCAACAGACCACACTTAGCAAGTGCAGCTGAAGTACCAACTAAAAGAAAAAAGTAGTAGTATGCGATTTGGAACGCAGTGGTAGTTTCTAAACATATTGTAGACACAGCAATTATCTGGCACTGTCTATGCCAGTACAAATGCCAGTACAAATCTTGGGGCCGCGTCCCATTAAAGCTAAATTGTTTTCACAGTTTTTTTGTCACAAGTTTTAATTTAATTTAGGTAAACGTTTATAAAAAATGTAAACTCATTGCTTTTACCAGGTATCTATTGCAAAATATACATCATTTTTATTATGTTAAAAAAGTACACTAATGTCAAAGTGGGTTCTATGATGTTTATGCTTCTCGACGACAGCAGCTGGCTAAGCAGAAGTAAGAAACCTTTTAGAAAAACTGATAACGTATTACCTTGTTTTACCTAATAAACCTTTAACTAAATAAAAAATTTTATGAAGATTTGACTGTTGAATCAAAGGAAAAAAACAGGTTTGACCTGCCTATGTATAGATTCACTTCAAGACCGATAACGTCTTGATTCAGTCTAGGAGCTGTATAGTATTGATTTAGAGTAGGAGCTGTCATGTATAGATTTACTTTAGGAGTTGTAGTGCTGTAGGGATTCCCTTTAGGGGCTATATTGTATTGATTCGGTGTAGGAGAAGGAAAGTAGTGATTCCGTGCAGGAGGTATAATATAGTGATTCAGTGTAGGAGCTTTTGTTGTTTTATTTTCTTGAGGATGCTAGTAACAGTCCACACAATTAGATTATGCAGTTTTCTCCAATTCTTTCTTATTATTTGATTGGTCATAATGAACACTATGTCTCTGATATGGATATTATGCCAGCTGCAATTTCATAATCTGCATTTAGTTAACTGGCATCAGACACAAAGAGCCAGAAAATAATCTTCGTAATTAATACTTATCGGTTTTTGGCGTAGTTGGAACCTCTAATCCAGATCCAGTTTGACTTAGCCGCACAATCATTTCAACATTATGAAATCTATTATGAACCTCGGTACTCGATGCACTGACGGAGTTCTGGTCCCTGGCTAACGGAGTCAACGCTCCAAAAACAAACCACGAGAATGGCACTAAGTGCTTCTTTGTTACCGAGCCACAAAAGATGACGGTCATCAATCTCCTCCTGGACTCCACACGTCACTAAAGCTACAAAACAAAGAGTCTCAAGACAGAGGTCGGGCGCCATCTTGACGCTTTTGCGGCCCTCTGTGTTCAATAGTCCACGGGGCTCGGCCCCAGCCTGCCACATCAGAGCGCCAAGATGCGTTGGATTAGATATACTGTGGCTAACGGGGACGCATCGGTTAGGCTGACTTCCTGGCCATTGAACTCCGTCCAAGCCTCTCTGCTAACCCATTTAGCATAGTCAAAACAAGGCAATAAGACAGGCTCATTGACCTGATTTAACTCAGGGGTCGAGACGGGAAGGATTAGCGTACAGTGAGATCATAGACGACGCCTTGAGTCCAGAGTCCAGAACACATGTTTGTTGGTGAGATAATTCCCCGCGGTGCGTTAAGGGGTCTTGTCTGTTTTTTATTCCAGTGAGTCGGAGACCATAACATGCGCGAGCGCCCCGGCTTGACAGTTGAGGCTGAGATTAATCGCATCTTATTCACGTGTGGTTCGTGTCGTGTTTGTTTATGTTTCCAAATGCATTCCTCTTGCTACTTAAAGAAAGGAGTAAAAAATACAAAATAATAGTTAACAAGGGCACATGGAGCTGGGTAAAGTCCCCCTCGGCAAGATTGCGTAAGACGCCCGATGATACCATCAGGAATATTGGAGACAAATAATGTTGTTGTTGTTGTTTTTTTATCATAAAAGGCTCGTTCGTAGCTTTAGAAAGAAGAAAGAAAGGCCATATTTTGAAATAAAAGGAGATCAGTTTTAGGGCGGGTAATCCTCCCACTGGCTAGAGCCCAGTTCTTTAGTTTTGGTGATGTAACTCCTTGTGCCCAGTGCCCCTAGTCCAAATTACTATCAATTAATGTAAGGTCCCCAGCACAAAGCAAAGGGAGGCAGAGGGCCTGTGTCTAGTCTGATTACATGAAATAAACTATGTGTGCGAGGAGGGCACGAGTCTCTGTTGTGTATACAAACAAAAAGGAAAGAGTAGGTGGCCCAAGCTGTGCATGTAGTACATGACATCGACCCATACTCCCCTCACCAAGAAAGAGAACTTGTACATGAGGATTATTTCTTTTACTTTATCCACTTAATAATATAATTACACCTTGGCGAATTTAAATAAAGACAAAGCTGCCAATCCACAGCATTGCCTATATCATTTGTCCTTGGGGCTTCGGGAATGTAAATGAATTAATAATAGCGGTAACACATGTATTTGCTGCTGGAGTACATTGTGAAGGAGCTTCAAAAGCAATAGCTTGCGGAGGGGAAAGGAAGAAAATGGGGGAAAGGGAGGAGTGCCAGAGAAAGACACCCACAGAGAGAGAGAGAGAGAGAGAGAGAGAGAGAGAGAGAGAGAGAGAGAGAGAGAGAGAGAGAAACACAGTGAGAGAGAGAGAGAGAGAGAGAGACAGTACAGGAGCCGAGAGAGAGTGAGAGAGAGAGAGAGAGAGAGAGAGAGAGAGAGAGAGAGAGTGAAAGAGAGAGAGAGAGAAACAGAGAGAGAGAGAGAGTGAAAGAGAGATACCGTGGAGGGAGAGAGAGGAATAAAGAGGAGAGAGGAGCTGCGGGGCACCCTCACCTTCCAGCACGGTGAGCTTGGCGCTGGTGTTGATTTCCCCGGCGCTGTTGGCGGCCGTGCACTCGTAGATGGCCTCGTCCCTGTGCGTGCGCAGCGGCTGGATCCTCAGCACGGAGCCGGAGCCGTCGTCAAACTCGATTACCTGGGAGGAGGGCCAGAGGAGAGGACGTGGCGTCGTTTTTTTTTTTGTGTAACCGCACTGTTGTCTTTAGATGTCTTACCAGCCCCCGTACACGTCCCCAGTGCCACCCCCCGTCCCCCCACCCCCGTCCCCACCCCACCCCCTGTGGCATGAGTTACTCTGGGAAATCACACCTGCAGCAGTCACACGCTGTTCAAAAGGAGCCAGGCAGTGGGGGAGTGGGGGGGGTTACATCAAATGGAGGGTATGTCCAGAAAGGGTGGAACGGAGGGGATGGACCAGAGGATGAGCACCAATACAGACCGAAGAAGATGAAGGAGACTACATAAAAAACAAGATGGATCAAGGCGAAGGAAAGGCCTGGTGTAGATTCACCTGGAGTGTGCATGTGCGGTGCATTTCTGCAGAAATACAACCCTTGTATTGTGTGTGTGTGTGTGTGTCTGTGTGTGTGTGTGTGTGTGTGTTCCAGCATGTATGTATGAGTCCACACCTCAAACCGCTGGGAGCTGACTTTCTTGCCCTTCTTCATCCAGGTGATCCTGGGCTTCGGCTCTCCCGTGGCTTGGCACACGAACGAGGCGACGCCGCCCGAGATTCCCGTCTGGTCCTCGGGATACTTGATGAAGGCAGGCGAGCCTGAGAGGGAGCAGGGAGAGGGGGAGGGAGAGTAAAGAAGAGAGAGACGTTAGTCCCAACGTTATCGTCAACCACAGCCACGTAGAACGTGTCCTCCACATCACTCCACAACTATCACAGGCTTCACTTCAGCGTTGTTGCGTGGTTCTGCTCACACCTGCCGTCTCTTGTCACACTGTGTCTCACACGGTGTTGCATGTTTTGCCTCTGCATTACACCACTTTAACAGGCACTAACTAAAAATACAGGGTGTAAGATAAAAAGCGAAAGTAAAAGAACACAAAAACTATTGACCGAAGTGAATTTTATTTATCTCTACCAAATAAAACAAAAAAGGTCCTGCTAGATGAAAGGGCGCTGAAAGGGCGCGAGAGGACGGCGCCGTAGCCTTTCGGCGTGTCTTTCCAATCAACCCCTGTGGCCCTAGAATGGCAACCCATAATAGTATCCATGCATCAAAACACTGAGCACCAAGGTCGTTGCCATGTCGTTGTTATGAGGAAGTCGTGAGCTACTACTACCTGGCCATTGTGTGGCTCCCTAAAATAACACACGGCCACATCGTAGCGCTGAAAGAGACACCTGGGCTCCAGCGGGGTCAGCGTGCCTTCAGGGTGTTTGTGGTCCACCGCACCCACAGTGTTTGTGTTTCCACCCTCAACGGAGCAACGCTCACAACAAACACACGCCCGATTCAGCTCGCCTACAAAGGCGTGTGCAGGCCGAGTCTTAAGCGACACACTGAGGGCTTTATTGGCAATGCGCGGCGACATCCGGCTGGCTGTGAATTGAATAACGCTCCCCCTGCGATTGGCAACGGTAGGAGCTCCGTCTTCAGGGCGGAGGGGGGTGGGCGGGAGGCAGGAAGCTCCGGCGGGCCCGTCCCATAGAGACACCCACTCGGAGGTCAACCTCTGGGCTGTGTTCACAAGCAGGGCGTCGCCGTCCCCGAGGAGCGCACGCGAGGAGGCACAACACGGTGACGCCCCGCTGCCGCCTTTCATCCTTTTTATATATGGTGGTAATAACCCAAGATCCGGTGGAGGAGATGAGAATCGATATCTAGTTACCATAACGTAGCACCTCCTCTCGCGGAGCGCGGCCACGGGCTACAGCGGACAGCCCGACAGCCTGTAGCCTTCCCACTGCTGCTGTCAGGAGGACAGAGGAGGAGGAGGAGGAGGAGGAGGAGGAGGAGGGGGACGAGGAGGAGGAGGGAGACACACGGTGTCGCAGGCTGTCCTTGCTGTAGGACATCTCCTACGCATCGTGTGCTGTGGCAGTGCAGCGAGGCCCGGGAGGCTGTAGGTGTGTGTGTGTGTGTGTGTGTGTGTGTGTGTGTGTGTGTGTGTGTGTGTGTGTGGGCGGTGGAAGTGAGGCGGGCAGCGGGCAGCGGGCACGGGCGCGGTCTGTTCTGTGCATGAGCTGCACGTGCTAGGAGAACAAAGGGGCATCTCTGTGGAGAGGTAGGGAAGTTAAGAGCAGAACGCCCATGCGTGGGTGTGTGTGTGTGTGTGTGTGTGTGTGTGTGTGTGTGTGTGTGTGTGTGTGTGTGCATGCGGCTACATGTGTACGCAATCTAATCCAACACGTCCAGCCGGGTGCACCTATGACCCTTGCCGTCATCCCAGTTGCCATGACATTTGAATGACATTTACTTCCCGGCTTTCCCCAGAGACACGGTTTTTGATTGGCATGGCATAATAACACCTTTTTATAAGCCCATCCTGTCAGGGACTCGCAGGGATTTTTCCAGGAGGGAGACAGTGGCAGGTGGCTTCTCCACAGTGGATGTGGAAACAAAGAAAGCAACCTTCCTTCTCAAAATGACTGCATGCATGTGAGGGCTGCACTTGCTATTTAGGTGTCTGCTGGCGTAGAGGTGTGTGTGTGACTAAAAAGGTCCAGTTCAAAGCCTCTAGACCTGATTAGTGTCACACCGAAAGCCCAGAGTCCCCCTCTTCTAACATCTGTCCACTGAGGTTCTATTAAAGTTGATCAGCATGTGTGTGTGTGAGGGGGGAGGGAGGGCTTTTCCGTTCCCGGCTAAGAGAGAGGATCAGGAAGCATTCACCAGATCTGGGCCAAATGCTTGGAATTAAAGCAGGCAAATGCCTGGAATTAAGGCAGAAAGGCTGTAGAGGGCAAGCCAGGCCTAAATGGGAAAATAAGGGTCTGAGGAATCCGAAGGTTTTTTTAAGGATCACCGAGCGATCCCAAAAAACAGGTCTGGGCAGAGGGCAGGGGAGGGCCCTAATCTTCTTAACCACGCTCACGTCTCTTCTCCCCAGCTCTGAGCGCTGACCTTTGACTCGGAAGAAAGACCGCCAAACCCAACCCGGGGGGGCTGTCCATCCCTGATCCTCGCCTCGCCGAGCACCCACTCGTTAGCGCTCCAAAACGTCCGCCCTGACCCTGAGCCCGTCTTGGGCTTAAGGTTAATACCTATATGTATATACTGCAAGTCAGGAGGTTGGATAATGGAAAAAAAACTTTCAGACTGGCAGCCAGGATTTGCTCATGCTATCCAGCTGAAGTGTTTGTCAGCCCCTTTCATAAGTGAAGGAAATCTAGACGGCTTTTTTATTCACGTTTTTTTGTGTGTGTGGCGTGTTTTCCATTCTCTGGCTGCCAGACATGACATACCATTGTCACTAGAAAAACAATGGCAGAGACGCGACGGAGAAACACATAAGCCAAGCTCAGAGATTCAGAGATCCTGCTCGTAACCAATCACAACCAGCACGGCAGAGAGCTGACTCCTAAGCTTTCATTTGTCACAAACACAAATCCAATGTCGACATCCCAGCCTGCTTCTGAGGTTGTTCCCTGAGCTAACCCAATAGGCTGCCTGCCTTTTGTAATCCAAACCGGCGCCTAATCCCCCCCCCCCCCCCCACCCCCCCCCCCCCCCCACCACCACCACATTTCGAAGTTAGGGTTATCTTGCCGTCAATACCTCCCATTTACCATATTGACAGGCAGGTATTTCCTCACTTAGAACAACAGAAGGGGCCACTGATTTCCGAGATCAGCTCTGGCCTCGAGTCAGGCCATTGACAAATCTGCATAGATCCTTCGGTTAGATAACATTGAGGTAGTCCATTATAGCTCACTGATAGCAGTGTCTGTGGGAATTAAGGGGCTTCTCTCAGGTTAACCTGATGCCTGCAGCGGCCGTTTGTGAGGGTCAAAGGTCAAGGCAGAGATGAAAGACACCGGAGTTCCTGACCTCCCAGGTTCCCGGGGATGCTGTTCCAAGCATTCTGTTCTTAACCAAACAAATCCCCAGGTGTTGGAACAGGTGACCGAGAACACCTGTCAACGTGGGCATTACCCTCTGACCTGTTCCGTCACGCCTCGGTGGTGCCAAGGACGCTTTGAGGTGATGCCCGCATGAGCAACGAGAGCCTTGGAAAGGTGTCACGTTTCAGCGGCGGAAGAGAGAAAATGTCATAGTGAACGAACGAGGAAGAGGTTAGCGACGACATTTATCCTCATAAAGCCCTACTCTTTCTTTGATCGTCCCCGGCTCTGAGGTACACAGTCATTCTGAGTCGCGGTATCTTCACTAGGCTGCTACGGCGTTGGCCTTTCCCTTGTCAGACTTCAGACCGATGGTGGTAATGAATCCGGGGGCTGCAGGGACCGTGAATGGTGCCAGTCAGGCCAGGGAGCATTCCTACAGTCTGCAAGACCACCCCTTTTGTTGAAAGCCACTCAGTTGAGTATGGGAATCGATACGCACACACAGCAGAGTGTAACCCATTCGTTCTTATTAATAATGGATTAGCAACTTATCACTTTTTTCCTCAAACACTTAGTGGAGATTTATCATATGGCATCAGCACTGTTTTCTTCCAAATGGAACACTTGGAAAAGGTCTGCGTTTAAACTGACAAACGCTGTATTGACAGCACGTTATTTACATGCATTGAGTCAACTGACCTGTTTGTAGACTAAGGCACACACTGAGCACACATGAAAGCAAAGCACTGGCCTTATATATATATATATATATATTTATATAAAAACGTGCTCCTTCAAATACGCGCTCTGATGACTACGTGCTTATAAAGTCGGGAAACACCGCTTTGGTATAACTATTTTTTAAATGCTTAAGCAGTTTAAAGCGCATTCAGTCGACAAATATATTTAAAAAAGAAGGTAGCCTACTAACAGTATCTGATTTTGATGTTCAGCTACACTGCCACCTTGCAGTCCAGAAAAGAACATTCAATAAATGTGTTCTTACAAAGGTCAACATTAGCCTACTACTTACGCAGACAAAAAAACGGTCTGCTCTACTATCAATATCTCATTTAGAATTCTAAACAAGGTTTTCATGTTGCATGGCCTAGTCATAATATGTGGCACAGTCTTATCACAGCAACACTGGGACAGTCACTCCGAGTATAGGCTAACTGACGCAAAAATAACATGCCAACATAAAGGGAGGAGAAAACAATCCTCCTCTGGACCATGAACTAAGGCTTCTATCTGCAGCCTCCAGTCTATATTGAATTATTCAAGACAACGGAGAAGAACATAAACTCGGAGTGCAATTACCCATCTCTTCTCTCCTCCCTGTGTGAGCAACATTAATGTAATGGCTCTCATCCTCAGAAGCCGATTATAAACTGAGGAAGTATCCCCCACTAGTCTAACCTTCCCTTCTCATCTGTCATTGACAATTTATTATAGTCCTGTGGGGCTTTAAAAAAAAAAAAAGAAATGTCCAGCACATTGTAGTATCACACATCTCAGGGGTGGGCATTCATCATTACTAGTCTTTTAAAATCATCTCTTGAGGTATGAGGTGCGGGGATAAGAGTCCCTTTGTGCAGTTCTGCTGATGAAGACGTGGATCTTGCCAGTAACGAGGAGGGGGTTGAGTGGGATCATATGATGGGGAAGCCTGAGGTTTCGCATTACTGGAAGTTTTTACATTGGCGCCCTCCGTGGCTGTTCAAAGACATGACTCATTACCTGTGGCTACTGCTGTCAACATGATATCCCTTTGAAAAAGAACACAAAGACAAAGCCTGGCCTAATGGAGAACAATGCCCACCTCTTACCCCCCCCCCCCCCATCCCGTCTATCTCTGTAGATACAACAATGGAGATTTGCCGTCTTATCACCATACATATAGCTTTAAAGGAAAAAACAAAGAATGTTACCAAAAAAGGGGACAGGAAGAAAATTGTAGGCCTATGTGCTTACTAAAAAGAATGATTTCAGCCCAATTACATTGAAATTACATTGTTTACTAGCAACTTCAACGTATTTATCCCACACTACCCATAATCAGTTTTTATTTTCAAGTTTTTACGTTTTTATGACCCTTTCGGCCATTAAGTTTCTAACTAAATTGCGTCTTAAAATCAGATTATAATATCCCTGAAGTAAAACCATGTTTTTTTGTAAAATGTAGACAAAAAGTACATGAGATGAGATGAGATGGCAAATACATTTTTGTTGAAATATTTTGTTTCTTTTTTTCATCAGTTTTTCTGTTCAACACAATTCTCCATGCACTAAGTTGAAAATAAAACTAATAGGAGTTAAAGAAAAACAACATTCTAAATGTGGCTTGAAAATGTTTGTGCAGAGACCTTTGTAATGTAAATCCCATCTAGTCTATAAAGTGTCTCTGGGAGAGCATGGGTTGGAGGTGTGGAGGAAGGGGGGCTAATGCTGCTGGCTAAAGGGCAGCCGTCACTTTGGCTTGGCCCCGTCATTGACAGAGCAGTGTGGGGAAAAGGCTAAGTGTTCCCCAGGGCAGGGGAAGGGGGGGTCAGGGGCAGTTGGGGAATGGGGGAGCAACAGAGAGGGGTGCAAGTGAAGGATTTAAGGCTTGGTGGGGTGGGTGGGTGGATGGATTTGGGGGGGGGGGGGGGGTGCAAGCTGGTGGGGTGGGTACTTGGAGATCCCACTTTGGGGCTGCTCCATCCGTAACAGGGCATCCTTGCCCAACCCCACTAACCTTATTAATTTGCCTCCCCGAGATTAGCTCTCCCTGAGCGACCAGCCTCAGCCATTGTTCTCACATTTTCCAGCCACCGTCCTGACGTCTAAGCGCTTTCAGCTCTCACCCAGACACAGTGAAGGGAAATTAAATTAGGTTACTGTAGGGACAGAGGAACAACAAACAGCCTCTGGCTTAACTGACACCCGGGGTCTCTTTGTCTGTGGAACGCGGCCTTGATTTGGTTTCTTGGTGCGACTCAGGTAGGTGCTTAAACATGAAATAGTCCTTGCATGAGACAAAGCCCTGCTTATGCACTGTGTCCACAGGTTTTGTTTGAACTTAATTGCTTGAAACGGTGCCTGGGAGGAACCGTTTAAGAGCAAACAATATGGCTGTAGTATGTCTGCACATATAAAAGAACACGTCCGTATCTTCGGTGAGAAATCCGTTTTAGCATGGCTGTTATATATAATGTATTTGTAGCTAGCTTAAACCTTTTGCTCATCTAGAATGTGACCCCATGGGTTATTGATTTGTGAAGTTACGTGAGGGAGGATTCTTAAATCCTTAAATATTGATGATTTAGTCAGAAACTTTACTTTTTGAATCAATATCACCCTACCCACATTTATCCTGTAGAGAATGCAAAATCATGTATCTGCCATGTGGGAGACCAAAGCGCTTAGGAAAACGTTTCTGCAGCTCCCTGGTGACTCAGAAACGCCCTGTCAGGACACCCTTCATGCGCCTACACACAGTCATAGTCTGCTGAGAAGCCTTGACCTTAATAACGCGGCTAATGTACATAAAAACCAACACTGGGAAAAAGAGCGGATGAAACCGTTTTGGGTTATTAGGCCTACTTCACGTGCCCTTTCACGAAGGACATTGGCGGATCTTGTCAACTCGATCGCTGCCTTGAATGCGGGCCGTAGCGAAAGGTTCGGGTGGCTGCCTCGGGCCCCACTATTGAGCCGCCTAATTAAACTATTAATCTCACATCATTAACCTCCGATGACCCTTTTTTCCCGCTGCAATCCTGACATTGCTGCACCGGCTACATCAAAAGTTTCCGCACGCTCCCCCTTTTTGTTTTCTGCTGCCACCTTTTCCTTTCAGCCCTTCTTTTTTATCCCTTTGTTTTTCCTCGATTCTACTTCTCCTTTTCTATAATTGTGTTTCCTTCTGCACTCTCTCTCCCTCTCTCTCTCTCTCTTTCTCTCTCGATCTCTCTCTCATGATATTCCCCTGCCATCCCCCCCCCCCACCCCCCTCCATATCCCTCCCCTCTGTCTGTCGGTAGGCCACAGCTGTAGACTAACAGCATCACTTACCAAGTGCCCGTCCATAGTGGATAAGGTTACTTTTAATTAAAAGAATCAATTTCCATTCCTGTCAGTTTTTTTGCCGGGTGACCATATGGACACTTAAAATACACAATCCAATTTCCAGCAGCCTGAACCATCCGCCACCCGTCTCCAACCTCTCTGCTCGTGGCACTCAAGTCTGGACAAACAATGCCTAATCGATTTCAAAAGCTCCAACTCCTCTCTAGGTCTGTACTTTACTCGGCATTTTAAGGGGCTTACATAGACTTTTCAGACAATGCCCTAAGTCTGAGGTTTTATACTTCGATCCGGAGTTCTGAGGTTGCTCAAACGCATTTGATATATTGACTGTCGGCTTTCGGCTAAGAAATACGAGGGTTCTTTTTTCATAACAGACATAGGTTTGGTAAAGTCACTCTAACCTCATAAACCTAATTACAATGCTGTGGTAATCCCCCTGCCGCCGCAAGAAGCAGGGGCGACAGTCCAGAGCACAAAGACAGGCTCTCTGGTCTTAGCTCAAATGAAAAGCGGCCCAAGATTATAACGAGAGCGGCAGGAGGGGACGCATGCATCAAAGGCACATTAAAGCAGATGAAATAACTCAAAGTGACAGCACAACAAAAAGATCCCCATTACGTTTAAGTGTAGGGGAACACGGTGGATGTCGGGCGTGACTTTCATTGTGACCTTGCCGATGTGCTGGCCAGATAGCCCATTGTGTACGCAGAGGCTGTAGAGAAAGCTTGATTAGGCCCGGGTACCCTTAGGGGAATCGATGGGGCGTCTGAGATCAGCCCTCAAGGTAATCACACAGCGCAGTGGGCCTACACGATGATGATATCAGATAAATGATGTGGGCCACACGTGGCCGGGACACACACTGACATGGACGGCCGCGGCAAGCGATGGCTAGACCTTAGTTCACCTCGATAGTCTGACACGAGGGAAGAGATGAGCTGAAACACAACGGGAAAACGCAAAACGTTACGGCCAAAGTCAGTTTCTCTTTCATAAACCCAAAAAGCGCTACATGGCAAGCCCAAAGTGAGAGAGCGGACGACGCTAATGGAAGGTGCCGAGGCTGGAGGTGGGGACGGTGGCTGGATGCCGTAGGACGACGCGAGACATGTGGTTGCTTGGTCGATGGAGCCTTCTCCGTTGGGGACGGGGAGGGCTTAAGAAAACACAAACACAGGCCCAATCCTGACAAAGCGTGCAAGGTCAGGCGCTCCACCCTTTGCATCGGTCTGCGATGCCCTGTAATTCGGTGAATCGCAAATCGCTAACTATCACATTCGCATAACCAGGGCCCATACAAATTGCAGGCAACACATGCAAACAAGCCCTCCATTTGAAGGAGGTGTAATTTATTTTCCCCTGCTGTCTTATTGTAATTCTATGTTTATGCCGTACTCTAGGTAATAGTAGGCTTAGACTGCTCACTGAGACGCACACACTAATACACAGGACAACAAACTCTTACCAGGGCTGTCTAATGCTGAACAAGAAACGCCGATTTAAATATAGAAGCCCATTGTAGTGTTTTACATTAGTCTTGAAGAGAGAGCAGCTCTCTTATCTCCTGTGATCCACAAACAAAGCTGACAAAGCTCCTACAGTATACAGTTAGGTGGCTGTGGCTGTGGAGGACATTCACAAGACGCCAGCTTAGGTTTGTCGCAGCACAGAGAGCATCTTTGTCTGCTCATTAAAAAGGGCTCGCCGGGCTTTTTTTTTTTCATATCTGGAAATGATATGATTACTGTGATTAGGCACCAGAAAGAGTCTCCCTTTGGAGGCGGGGAGGCAGTGAGACATACAGTTGCGCAAAAAGGCAAGGCGAAAAAACACTGTGCTGATAACCTGTCAGCAAACAAAGTCAAAACAAAAGACACAAACTGCCATCAACCGATTTAGATGAATGTTATTCACATCCAATTTATGTGCGTTCCGTGTTAATTGTCACCTTGTGAAAACAATGTATTTAGCGCTGCTTTTTCACACATTGCAATTTCTGGTGCGAATGAGTGGGCAGAGGTGAAAATATGGTCAGATTTTTCATTATCACATTACAGGCAAGGCAACGAAAGGACTTTGCACAACGTGTGAGGAATGTAGGAGTGTAAAAAAAAATGTTCCAAGGTCAGAGTTAAACTGACACTGTTCTCAAACCAGATATATGAGGGAGATCGAGATAGAGAGATAGAGAGAGAGAGCGGGGGGGGGGGGGGGGTGTTGGGAAATGTTGAGCCAGAGAAAAGCATGAAAGAGGGAAAATTAAAGACAGAGATAGAAAAATGAGAGAGAGAGAGAGATAGAGAGAGAGAGAGAGAACATAAGGAGAAGTGAAAGAGGGTGAGAGGGTACAGTAAAACAAATCCTATTTGAGCTGTGTAGGGAGCTGAGGCGGGAGTGAGGGGGGTCTAATTGAATTACAGTGACCCCATGACACTGCGCTGTAGCTAGGGTCAGGTGTTGAATTAATTTTGCCCCTGACCCTGACTTGAGCAGGGCCCCTTCTCACGGCTGACCCCCGGGGCCCTGGGGCCTAGTGACAGTGACACATCTCCCTCCAGAGTCCTCCAGCGTCCCCCCCTCTCAAACCCCCCCGTTTGGATCGACAGCAGGGTACAGAGGCCGGCAGAGCAACACTTTCATTCCTGTATGCCTCTTTTCCCTGATCATGCTAGAACCTCCGTCAGTGTGGAGGGCAGGTTATTGCAAAGATATAGGTAAGGCCTACCGAAACTCACCAAGGAAATGAAATGCAGTGGCGCGCTGCCACGGCAAAATCCTTTTCGCCACACCAAAAGCAATCCTTTGTCAAGTCAAAATATGAATACAAATGCAATCTCCAAACCTTTCAAATGTTGCACTTGGAAGCAGTGCTGTTTCTCTTGTTTAAAACTTTATGTGGCGCCCAGTATAGCGAAGATCTGTTCTGTCTCCTTACCGTGGGATCAGCACGCAGTTCAATCTTCTGTTGAGCGACACTAACACAACACGCTGTCGCGCTAATTTGCACCGTCAAAGTGGCACGGCGAGAAATTCACAGCAAGTGCTGCGGTGAAAATTTGCAATGTCAAAGTGGCACCTGCACCATGCTTATTTTGATTAGCAGTTTAAAACTTTGGGTTTTAGGGCTTGACGTTGTCACGGGCAAGCAACATTTTGGCTTTACTATTTGATCATGGTTTGTTCTATTTAGAAGAAGAATGTCTGTATACACGCTTTCCATATAGAGTCTCCACTAAGCCCCCCCCCCACCCACCCACACTGCCACGCCAAAAACGTACTTCAACAGGAATTACTGTGAAATATAAATGGACTAGAGGAGTATTTCCTTAAATCAAATTAAGCAGTTCATTGCACAGCATGAGTTTTTTTCCACTCCCTTTAAACCTCTGAAAAAACACTTAATATGCATTAAGGCACTTAGAACTTACATTTGCACATTAAGAAGAGGAAATTGTCACAATATACAACAGCTAATGAGAAGTGCCAGATAATTTAGCAGTGTTTGTGTAACATGCAGCATAGCTTTAGGGGAAATACAGTAAATCAGGATCATCTTAAGTTACATCGCGGTCACTTACTGTCGGCCTGAGAGGAGAACACCAAACAGCTGAGTAGAAGCAGGAGTGGCGCCGCCCCTCTGGGCAGGAGGGGCACTGACGGGTGAATGTTAGGCACCATGTTCCAGGTTGGCACTGCGCTCCCTTGGTCTCCCACTAGACACTTCCCACTCTCACACGATCAAAGACTAACACCTGGGAGAAAACATGGGGGAGGGGGGGGGGGGAGAAAAAAACATTAGGATTCAAACTACATTTGCATACATTTGAATAAGCGCAACAACAAAGGACTAAAGTGAAAATGTCATAAACAAGTTTCAAAGATTATACAAAAGCAACTACGTGCGAGAGCATAATACCAAAGATCTGAAGGTACATGGGCTCACGATCAACACCGCACCCAACAAACAGTCAGCAGCAAGAAACAGGCTTTTGGGCGGAAAAAAATACAAATTATGCTAATTTAACAGCGAACTAGCCTTATTCAGCAGACAAAAGAGACGCCAACTATTATGGATTTGGAAAAGCCTCCTGGTAGGACGGGAAGATCCCCAGGGGTAGATCAGGACACAGGCCACTTATCCCTCCTCCTGCAAATAGGCATTGCTAAAAAAAAACAGGACCTCCCCAGACAGAATCCCTAGGGACTGTCCCCCAACTAATGTCCCCATTAAGAAATTAAACACACCGTCTTCCAGATGGGATCAAATAACATGGAGTGCCATGATATCACAGGATGACAACATGCATGCATACATAAACACTTAACACTGTCCCCAAAGGGGAGGCGAGTGCTCTGCAAATTAATAAGATTAGAATAGAGTAAACAAAGCCGAATAAATGAGATACCTTTTTTCCTACTCAATACAAAAGGACCCAAAAAGAAATTCAGAAAACAAAAAGATACTGTTGCAAATTATCAGGAATTTGTGTTGTTATCATCAAGAACATCTGTTCAATCAATATACAATATTAACATTTGATTGAATAAAGTTCAACGTGCTAAGTCTGAGGATATCTTCAATCTGCTGGATTCTTGGTCAAGCCATTTTGTGTTATTGTACCGTAGCGGTACTCCATCGGTGGCCATTTGCCAGGCCAAACAATTTGACAAATTCCACTAACTCAACCATTTGATCCCAGTACCCTTGCCCATAGCATTCCATGATGCGTACAGATAGCGTTAGCAGCAGAGCACATGTGGTGGGGAAAGATATTTCTTTCTCCCTAAGTAATTAACCAACAAGAGCTGAGATAGCTGGCGGACAGAAAAAAAAAACGACAAAAGTTTGGGAAAAAAGGTCTCGGCTCACTCTACTTGTCTTTGAGGCCCCTCTTACTGAGATATTGTACCGGCAAAGAAAAGAAGCTTTTGCAAGAGGTCGATTGAAAATGAAATCGAAAAGTTTCTTCTATGTTCTGTCTGAGGGTCTGCTATACCTCCCAAAGTGAACAATGCTGATCTCACATTTTTGGTGATGAGCACAGGAAGCTCCTTACAAAGTGAATTTTAAGCCTTGGTGGGTGGCCAGTCAATGTTCCTCTAGTTAGACAAGCTGGATAAGTTAGTGTGTTTAAACAAACAATGGCTCCAGCATTTTGTAGAGGAGAGGTCTTGCTTGTCTTAAGCCAGTGGAGGTGTTGAATAGCCCATTACTCATGTGGATATTTCAATGCATGTGGGTACGCTGATACACACACACGCACGTACAAGCGCGTACACATACACTGGGCATCTCTCTGACCACCCCCTTTGTGCAACGGGCCAAGAAAAACACTGTGGGAGGGAGAGATCTTAACGAGGAAAAATTTCAAGGGTTCCGTATTCTTCATCTGAACTCGACGTTAATCTCTTCTGACAACGTGCTTGGCAGAGAAAGAAAAGGGTGACGCAGGAGGAAAAATGAAGTGAGGGAATGGCTTGTTGTATTGTGAGTCACTGTGTTTTGTGTGTGTGTGTGTGTGTGTGTGTGTGTGTGTACTGCTGGGGTTACACCTGGGCATGTCAGAAGACACAGCAGGGCCTAGACTTACCACTTTGTCATCCTGTCCTTTGGCACAAAGAAATCTGCCACAGGTGAAAACTACGTTTGATTAACTAAGCTAACCACATGCGAAATGGAGGACAAAGACAATTTCCAAGGATCCTTGACACACACATTTAGAGCTAGACCTTCATTACAAACAGACTGTGCAAATTAAAAGATGATTAAAAGGATTTGGTGCGCTAGTAAAAGACTCCTATTTGAGACTTTGCTGCAAGGCAAGCCAGACTCCTTTGGCAATGAGTAAGCAGCTCATTGTCATGGCGCTAAGCTTAAGCAGTTGGGAAGAAAAATAAATGGCTGACACCCTCAACAGTAGCATGTGTTTGCCAAACAACAGGACCAAAACCCCTACGCCGCGACTTCAATCCGAGAAGGGGGGGAGGAATAGGGCAACCTTTATAACTCCGGAAAATGCCCAAAGTTAACTTCACCCAATGAACATAATCCACAACAAGTTTGTTGGCGGAGAGTTTTGTTTTGCCAATCTTCTTTGTGTGAGGAAGTGCGTTGGTTGGAGTTGGTAGGTAGAGAGCGAGTGAGGTTGATAGACTTGGCCGCTCGCCGAGCTGCAAACCCTCGGCGGTGAAGGGATATCTTTCACAGCAGATGCCAGGAAGAGGCAGATGCTTTTCATCTTCAATGAGACAAATTCCTAGAGCCATGTGTATTCTTTATTTATTTTTGCCACTTTTTTTTCATCCCAGCGCGGCTTGGCACCCGCCAGCTGCACATAAATACGGTGGGACACTCGCATCCGTGTGCATAGGCTGTGTGTTTGCATTCGAAAAAGGAGGCGAGAGAGGGCACGAAATGTGGGAATGCTACACTGAAGCGGAGCCAGGAGTGTGAGCCGAAAAATGAGAAAGCGCACAGGGAGGCATTGTTTAACAGTGTGTGGGAGCGGGAGAAAAAACAGGGAGAATTTGTTGCCGTGTGTATCAGTTGTCTACCCTGTGAATGTGCATCCTTATGTCCTTGTAACCGTCCTAGCTAGTCTTGCTCTTTTGCCTGTCTGTATGTCTGTGCATACAGAATGTGTGTGTGCCTCTGTAATGCATGATAGTGAGCGTGTCTCTTAAAAAGGGGGGTCCGTGCATCAAGTGACATCACTCTGTGAGCTCAATAATCACAACGACGCCATTATGTGAACGCCACGCACACGTGTGTCACCCTTCAACTTCTTATTCCAACACGAGAAGACACAAAGGCTGGTTCGAAGACTGGTGCCCCAATAGGCGTGCAGCTGTGAAGGACCCGTTTCTGAGCCTCACCAAGCAGCCACCGGGGAGGGCCATCGGCTTCTCTCTAGCCCGAGCAAGTGTGGCACGGCCCTTGAGGAGGGAGCTTTGGAGTCTCTCCCAACTGGAGCCACTTCATACCACACATCTCCCGTGAACCAACGAGCCCAGTATAGTTGGAGGGGACGGGCGGAAAAACCCTTTGAGAAATAATTGATAGGGAACTGGGCGACGTGCATTGGTAGTGGACAGATGGACTTGGAGTGGTCTAGAGGGGTGTTGAGGGGGGGATGGGGTGGGGGGGGGGGTTCAGAGTGACCCCTCCAGTCAGCCCGGCCACCCACATCAGCCGCTTATCACTCAGGTGTCTGTCTGTTATGGCCCCCGGTGTTTGGCAAGGGAGTGGCCACCCATGCACACAAAAGCCCACTAAAGACAGCCCATGTAATACCCAACCGCAGGCTGAATAAACAATACCATTAGCCTACCAAACATCCCCCCCTCCACCTCTCCCTTTGTCTGTCTCCCTCCCTCCCTCCCTGCCTCCCTGCCTGGTGTTGTCTCACTCACTCTCTCTCTCTCTCTCTCTTCGTCTCCATTTAATAGCTCATCCTAAGCAGCAGGGGAGCTGAGATACACGGCTGGCAGAGTGTGGACCGAATCATGGCCGTCTTTGGAGGTGATAAACCCGGCCCGATTAGGTTTGTGTTGGCACAGACTCCGGGGCTCTATAAACCCAATCACAGGCTGCGTTTAGACAGCGCTTCTCTGCTTCATGATAAGTCTTCCATGGCCACAAAGCATCACCCCAAAAAAAAACATTTTCTTTTGCCCCTAGCAAAGACACGCCGAGGAAAACTCGGGGTAATAACCGCAGGCGGCGATTCCTGAGTTGTGACGTAAAAAGGGTAAGGTAACCAAATCACTTTCCCCCAACTCCAAAATCCTTCCTGCTTCTACAGACCTGATGGAGCATGCCTTTTGCAAGAAGGTTATAAGGCAGGGCACTGAAATTCAGCAAACACAGGGTAATGTCCTGTGACCTACGAGGTTTTACAGCACTTTGGTTTACAAGAGGATTTCTAGGCCGAGTTAATTGTTAACACTTTTACTGCTGGATAGGAGATTGGGCGCTGGGAGCAAAGTGTGAAAAAAAATAAAGCAAAGTGCACCTCCTTTAAAACGAACGGCGAGTGACAAACTCTGATAGTGTGGCACTAAAGTCGGAGCGAGGGTGTGATAAAGGACAAGTAGGTCTGATGTCACGTTGATGAGTCAGACGGTTAGTCAGACAAACATGTTGTCAGGAGAGACAAAGAAATAATTGCGCATAAAAAAACCAAGGCGTCATCACCTGTAAATACAAATCCAGGAGAAATGTCATGATCTACCCTCCTATGACGCATGGCGGTGATTCAACGACATCAATCTACCTAAAAACAATAAGGGCCCTATTCAGTGGGGGTAGCACTCCTTAACCGGGAGTTAGGCAGTTGAGGCAGCAAAGTTACATTTCAACGGAACACAATTTAATATGATATAGTGCCGATTGGCATTTAGTCCGGTAGAGCGAACATTTAACAAAACTAAAGGACCTCTATAAATTACCAATATAGTCAAGATTTACAGTCACCCCGACATGTAATACAGCATCATGACAGGACGCTGTACGAGCTGCATTTCCATTTGAGAATAAAAAGCAATATGCATCACACAGGACAGAGAAGACATTCCAGGGAGTGTCACTTCCCATTTGAATTTATTGCACAGTGATTATTGACGTTGCCTGCTTGCAAAGCAAGGGATTAATGGCAAACGCTACACAGCGCTAGCAAGAGGGCTTGCAATAAATCAAAGCGTTGGCTCAGTGTAAAAGAGACGTTCATCATAGAATGCCATGAACGCCCTATGAACCGAACTAAGTGCACGGAATGGCGCTAATTTCAGTATCACCGACCTCAGCACTGAATGTCGAAACAAGACAACTATTTTACAAGGTAAGACTGGCTTTGATAGCGCTGATTGATGGGAAATGGTGCAAGGCAAATTGGTAGGCAGAAGAGATTTTTAAGTGCCTTAATGAGGTAAAAAGACTATGACCATGATAGAAAAAACTACTATGCTCTGTACTCCGGAGCTCATTTAAAAAAACTGTAACAGAATTAGCACCTAATTAACCAGACCCATAATTGTATGGTATAGCCTAGCCAAACAGAGACTACGCAATGGCATAAACCCACAGACATTTCCAGCAACGACGGATGCCATTACCAAGCCAATAGCCAAGCGAATAGCGTTGGCAGGCAAGCGAAACGAGCTAAGAAGTCTGCACTTGAGGCTTTATTTGCGGGCAGATGGCACCATAAAATGACAAGGCACCACACAGGGCCAGGGCGCCACCCCCACACTAAGCAGCGCAGTCCAACCAGGCCCCCTCAGGCAGCCAGGCTCGTCTCCCGGAGACCAGTTGACTCAAAGACAAACAGAGTGATGGCATGTCAACAGGAAGGCAGGCAAATGAGTAGTCCCCTGGATCAACGGCTGGCCCGGGCAGGCTGCTCACAGTGCTCAGATGTGCAGCTCACAACCAAGCTATAAGGAGGTAGGTCTATACAGGCTTTGAAGTGCATATTTGAACATAACGGCTAGGCCCGCAGCTTTAAACACAGCCCCAGAAGCCCTTTCGAGAACGAAATTAAATAGATCAGGCTACATGAATGCTTCATTTGAAAATGTAAAGTATCTCTTTTTTTTTTCAGGTGGTGCTAGGATACAAAACAATAATTCGGGGGGGGGGGGTATGAGTGGTCCTGCTGGGTTCACGCTATTCAGCAGGTGTGTCGCCAGTTCTAAATCAATTACCCCTAGTCAGTCAGTGCTTAGGGCAGCAGGGCATTGTAAATCAGCTCGGTGTCAGGCCAGATTAGTGACTGTAACGGGCTGGAACTGACGCCCTCGGGCCAACAGCAACCCTCTCCAGAGGCACACATGAGAGGCCTAGGCCCCGGCACGCCACTACAGAGCTGGCGCTCTGGCGTGTTTCAACAACTGCCTGCCTAGATAAGTCTTTTTGGTGGATCCCCCCCCCCTCCCCCCCCCCCCAAAAAAAAAGTAAAACAACGGAGCATAAGAGTAGCTTAATCTAAGCAGGATTCAAGGACATTCGGTTACATTTTTTACAAAAGGCTGAATTGTTTTCCTCGGTCAGTGTTTCAAAGGCAGGGTGTAATTGTATATTGACACAACCCCGTTGTTATTTTGTCTCACCATTGGGAGTGTAAAAAAGGGACAGAAGACAGAAAAAAATATTCTTTGTGGTCTAAAGTCCAGGGAAACTACCCCAGTGTTGACAAAAGGAAGGGTTAGGCTAAGCAAAGGCAGGGTGGGAAAAGCAAATCGCTGATACCATTCAGCATAGGTTTGATCATATACAGTACTGTGCAAAAGTTTTAGGCAGGTGTGAAGTCTTTAAAGTTAGGAAAAGATATAAATATATAAAAATAAAAACGTAAATTTTTTATCAATTCAAAAAACACAAAGTGAGGGCAAAGCAAATCTGTCCCAAATCGACATTTGGTGTGACCACACTTCGCCTTCAAAACCGCATCCCGTGCCTAAAACGTATGCACAGTACTGTATAAACACAGCTACAGCGCTGATTATGCCCGGAACTAAAAACATTGCCCTACTATTACTTGGAGAGGAAAAAACACAATAAACCCTGTGCGCTTAACAGCATTTTCAGGTCTGACAATTTACTGCCGGAACCACTGGCCATTGTGCCACGGTCCTAAAACAGTCGTTACTGAAGCAGTTCAGGCTTAAGTGGCTTAAAGTGGGATAGTTGACATTCCAAATGAGCACAGCGAGAATAGCCTGTAATCCAGCGTCCCTACCACCAATACCAAAAGGCTATCTTCTCCAGCCCAGCTCTAACTCTCCCCCAAAAAAGAGGCCTATTCTAATTCTAATAAAGCCTCTCTGTCTTTTTGTCAGTCTCTGTTTCTCTCTATCCCTTAGTCCTCCCCACCCTCCTGCCCACGTCGTCTCCCCGCTCTCTGTCTGAGCTACGAGCCGGTCTGTTAGAGCAGATGGAGTCATATATCCCCATCACTCTCCCGAGGCCCAGGGATTTAAAATGTAAAAGAGCTGAGAAAAGATCGGCAGGGACCAGAAGACAGAGGCTGATAAACTAGAGAGGCTCTAAAAAAAAAAGAAGAAAACTGTATAAGACAGGAATGTTTGAAATGCTAGTAATCTATATAACCGACCACCTACATTATCACTGCATGCAGTTATAATATTACTTTATCTCGTGAGATGCCGTCAGGCCCCTAGTTTATGAGGCCTGTGTTAAAGTTGTTCTATCTAAAGATCTAGGATCAGGTTATGGTTTTTCCAACGTCTCACTGTGTAGCTAGCCCTAGGGCTAATGGGAAAACACCTCGGCATGTAACACAGATCTAGGTTCAGACTTAAGCTCCTCCATCACCAGGTGACACGCAGGAAAACTGACAGATGGGAAGAAAGAGGAATGGCGGGTGACGTGGGCAGAGGGGAGTGCTATCGATCCGCTGTCAAAGGGCTAAGTCGGTTATCCGGGGCCCGACCCCCACCACGGCCGCCTGTTCTCCATGGACGTCTTTGCTGCTAACTCTATCGTTCTCCCCACTGTGTCCAGCTTGCCATAAATGCCGTGTTAGCATTGGGACATTGTGTTTCGCTCAAGTCAAACTGCAGGTAGTGTCCAATATCCACGCTGATTCACAGTGCTTAACGCCGTGCAGTAATCTTTTAAAAAAATTCAGTGCCCAGACTAGTCCCAAATAAAGGAACCGGTGTACCAGACGTTTTTCTTGGCACATGAAACGTAGGGGTATATTTCTCTAAGCACTTTTTATTAAGAGATAACAGGTCTGACGAAGAATAGCCTCCTTCTTACGAAATTATCCTCCACCACGATGACCGCACAATTCCCTCTCTTTTTTCCTCACTCTCCCGTCTGCTGTCAGTCTTCTGCCAAGCTACCCGCTTTCCTAACTCTGCTCTCTCCCACATCCCTTCCAGTTATTCTGAACTTCTTAGTCCTTGCTACGCTTATTTATGCGTTCCTCACCTCCGCTCCCTCCCTTCCCTCCCCCCGCCCGCCCATCCTCTCACGGCAGCTGCAGGGAGGATTTACCTGCAGCAGAGATAGCCTCCAGACTATCAATTACCTCCAGCTCTCAGACCCCGTGTTCTGTAGCCCTGCTAACAAGACACACAGGCCAGGCGTGTGAGGCGTAGCCGGCGCGTGTCTTTCCTCTCTTTGAGCGCGTCGATATAACGGCTCGTGCTACGTCCAGTCAAAAGTTCCTGTTCGGCTATAGCACCCATGCATTAACGGGTGGTTAAATGGCACATCCCGGACCTAGACCCAGACCCCCCCCCCCCCCCCCCCACACACACACACACGTTAACCTTCAACAGGCGCTGGCGCACAAGGCAGCCATGGGCTCACATTGCACAGTCCTGGTTTTCTGAGGATGAGGATGTGGGGGAGGGGACCAGGGTTTTCTGAAAAGAGAGCTCCAGCCAAAGGCTTCCTGACACCCTGTCTGGGTCTCTGACAGCGATTAGAGTGAACACCCAGCCATCACACAGGGAGAAGCAGGGAGACAGGCCCCGTCACTCACACCCCCGGATCCACGCTGACGCTCAAAGTGACTCTGTCAGGTCAACAAATCAAAAGCCCATCACAGCCAATGTAGCACTCGTCAGGCTGAAGTAATTCCGCCACGCAGCCAGAGACTGGTTAAATGCTATCTTGCCAGGGCTTGTTAAATTTGGTTGAGCATGTTGGGGCCTGGGGCGTCAGCTTCAATCCCACTCTGGATGGTCTGGTGCTGTCTGCTCCCACTGGAAACGATGGGGGTTAAAAGCGGCCCCGGGACAGAAAATCACACATATATCATGCAGCATCCCACGAGCAGTCCACTCTTGATTCTCAACGGCAAACAAAAACAGCCTCGAAAGGGCTTCTGGGGCTGTGTTGGAAGCTGCGGGCCTAGCCTTTATGTTCAAGTAGGCAGTTCAAAGCCTGTTTAGACCTAGCTCCTTATAGCATCATATGGGCTGTGAAGTCAGATCTGAGGAATAATGTCTCTTTTATGTCTCTATTATACTGTCTCTTGCCTAGTTCCACAGTAGGCACGGATCATTAGGCCGGCATATTCAGGTCAAGCAGCATACGATTGCTGTGAAAAACGGTTAGACTAACACAAAGCAGAACGTGATGTACACTGTAAAAGACTGGCTAAGCTAACTTCACAGAACATCCTTGACTCACAGAAGTTGTCAAAGTCAGGGGTTTCTTACTTCAGCCTTTGGGCAAACACATTGGAATGTAGTTTAGAACTCTAGCAAGGATTTAGCCTTGGATGATTCTATGAGAGGTGTAGGGGTTTTTTATCATCTCACATCGCGGGTGCCTCGGTCTAGCGGTTATCCCTCTTCCACCCGTCCTGCGACCTGACAGTCAGCCAGAAAACTGCTAAACCGCCCGTATCAGCCTGTGTACGACCCTCTACTTTATCAGGGAAGAGATTTGTTGGGAAGACGCAGGGATTAACCATCAAATTAGTAAACAGACTGCATCCCTACTTTCAAGTGTGCAGGGAGCAGCAGGCTAATCTCTCGGAGAGAGGGGACGGGGTGGGGGGGGCGGGGGGGGCCTGCATCTCAAATGGAGCCTACGTAAATTCAGTGGCCAGAGAACGCCTTTTTCAGAGGATCTCTGTGGGGTGCCATTTGCTTGGCGTGTCCCTCCTCTTCCCATCTCCCCTTAGTGACGCACTACAGACACTTGCCTTGACTTTATTCTATTTCCATCGGAGCCAAATCAGAGCGGGGAGTTCCTCCGCGGTGGTGTAATTACAGAGGGCCCGTTCAAAATAACGCGACACACTCATTCGGACTTCTGACAACGTTTCAAGTGAAGCCGCTGTAGCGGGGCAGAATTTGGAAGGACTCTAATGTCCGTGGCCTTACACCTAAGCTCCTTGCATTGTTAGCCACCCCCCCTTCCTCCTCCCTCCTCCTCCTCCTAAGTAAGCACACAGCACTCCTGTGAGAACAGCCCCCTGCTCACAGGAATGTTTTATCAACACCCCCAGCCCCCAGCGGCATCCTTACAGACGCACAATGGGGTCGGCCGACCTGCCCCTGCACAGCCGAACTATAAATAGAGAGGCGCTCTAATGAAACCCAATGAATCTCCATCCATCTTCCCAAAACAAGCCGAGGAGTTCAGCTGCCAGGGGAGAGAGGGGTAGAACGGCCTGTTCGAAGGCGGCGCCCATTGGCTGGAGTCACACATTACGGCGCTGTGCTTTAGCCTTCGGCACACAAACACACACTAGGTAACACACATACAGGTTACTGTTGGACAGCCAGCGACTACGGTGTGAGATCAGCAGCACGGGAGGGATTCATCATCAGTCTGGACAAAATGACGGGCGATCGATCCAGTAATCAAGTGCAACATATGAGCAGTCTAAGCCGCCATCGCAGAAAGTCTGGGGGAGAGAGAGCATTGTCGGCAGAGATGTATTAGCCCTTACTGTCCACCATACCCGGAGAATCCAGGGGCATACCAATCCATACTCAATTACATTTTCTTTGCCATTGTTTAGCATTGGGAGTTGTTTTCACTCCGCCAAGGTAAGAACACAGTGAACAGAAGATGAAACTTCTTGTTCCCCCTCAGGCCAGTCCACAGGCAATCCATCTCCTCTTTCACCCCACCCCATCCCCAATGCAGAAAAACTACATTTCCCTCCAACAAAACAATAGGGCCAGGCTATACAACAGTGCCAGGCAACAAGACTCTACAATTACAGGTAGCAGAGAAGTATCATATGGTAAAGGCGTGACTGTAACATCTGGCAGTCTACCATTTTCTGAGCACAGCTTATTACATGGAATTTACATTTACATTAGCTGCCTTCTTACCTGGCTGAGGAACATGCTGCGGCACATTTCTCATGGCCACTACATGCCGCAGCCCTGTCATACATACAAAACAAACGCACACAATGCACCTCGGCCCTGCAAATAGAGCCTGTTTCAATCAGCGGAGAGGCGTAATGGGATGATTTGGAAGTGAAATGAGTTTTGTGCGAGCGGGGAAATGTCCTCCCTGACAAAGCGGATTTGTGCTTCCGCTGAAGGACCACACAGCTGTAATGCGTAGAGCTAAATATGTCACACACACACAAAAAAAAAATTCAATAGAGCGCTACACGCTGTGCTGGGCTGAGAGACGCGAATAGAGATCGGTTCGAAGACATGTAATTGGTCTCAGAAATCTCTACAAGCAATAGGACCCAGAAAATCACTGACGCTACTAGGCCCACATAATTGACATATTAGTTGAATAGACAACAGCCTCTTATAGGTTATAGCGGATGCATAGCCTAGCTAGTCATTCAATGCCAAGTGTGGATGGGCAACACTCCATTTTCATGGTCATTCACATTCACCTTCAAAATACCATTTAAATCTGAAGCTGGGAAAACTAAGCCTGTGTGTGTGCCTGCGTAGTTCAACCTTCACATGTACTTGAATAGAGATGATGTTGGGACGCGCTCTTGTCAAAAACGCTCCTAATCTGGGCACACCAGCACTTTTCTGCCCACCTTCCAGCAGCACCTGTCAAGAGGCGAGGCTGTCCGAGAGAGACGCTGCGTCACGACAGAGGACAGTGAGTGATGAGCAGCCCCCAGGATACAGCGAGAGGCTGTAGTCCACCCTCCGGCTGAATCCTCACGCTACCGGGACACACACAGAGGCTCCCGACAGATCGGCCATGAGTACGCACACACCCAGCCTAAAACGTTGCATGCATTTTTTTGGGGATGGAGGCCAGACCAGGCCGCAAACCCAAGAGGCAGATTAACACACAGTCTCAAGTCATAGAGCCATTTGTGTAGCAATCAAGTCTGGCCGTTCGTCACCTTCACAGGCATTGATCTGTGATTGTAAGCAACCTCTTATTTCCCGCCTGGGATGAGAGTGATGAAGAAATCCATCATCTCTCTAAATGTCCATTACCCATCACACAAATTACCTACCAGGGAAAAATCAAGATATATTAGGAAATCCATATGTTATGCCAATAATTACTTTTGAGGATTGCAATGGTGGACCAACAGAGACAGGTTGAACGTTCTAAGCAAAGGCAATTTATTTAAAAGGATTACAATGCGCTCCTGGCCAATGAAAGAAAGGACTTCAAAACTCGAGGGAGCTTAAAGTAGCGGATATTGAGAACCTTTGACCAAACAAACTGCTATTATACCCCCAGTAAACAAACAACAAAAGTTATTTCCCCACTAGCATCCCTGACAATAATCACCCCATGTCTGCTCACAGATTCTCGGGAGCGTTGCCGGTGGCGACGTGCCTGAGTCTGAGTCGTAAAAGGGGAATGCAGGGTGAATGGCCTCTGTGGCAGGGGTGAAGAGAGATGGCTAGAAGGTCAAAAACAGTGGATAAGGAAAGACTCCTGCTCCCGTTTGGACACCGTCAAGCTTCTTTTTTCACTCTGTTGGGGGAACTAAAGACATTTGTCTTCACACTTTCTCCACAATGTTATTCTTTTATCCAATGTTTGCGTTCTCTGTCCCTGCCAACAGAAACAGCCCAGAGCTGGGTGAGTGAATGATTAACTGAAAAGAAAGAGCGGTTTGGCCCAACCAGGACAGAAACCCCTCAGTTCCCCGCTCACTGAGACGCACCCAAGGGGAGGTCTTGCCTTTTCATGCCAAACAAAGCGAGACAGACATGTTGTCTTTACACCGTTCCCTGAAAGCTTAAGGCAGCTTTGATGGAAAAGAACAAGTTTGAAAAAGGATATTTGTACGTGTTTTTTTCCAGTGACAGTGGCACCCAGTATTGAGCAACACACTTATTGTGAAACACCTGCCATAATTATGGAGGTGCTGATAACAAAAAAAAAGTGTTAAATACGACACCACCATCCAGACATGTTTGAAAAAGAATGTCACTACTTACTAATACTTAATAGTCACTGATTATGCAGCTTTTTATGCCATGTTTTTTTCTTTAACATAAAGCGCCAGATTGCCCAGAGAGATAAAGGCAACTGGAAAAACAGGTTGTAAGGCCTCACAGTAACACTGACTAACGGCAGGCTGCCTCACGTAAGCAGCAGTAGCTAGGGGCCACTCTCTGGCCCCCTCTACGTACAACCCTCAGTAGAAACAAGGGGAGGGCCCATCAGACAGGGCAACTTGCCAAAGAGCCAGCCAATAGAGCTAAGCCAAGACGAGGTTAAACTATTGTTTTGGCTTAACAAGCAAGAGCGAACAAGGACAAAAGACATGCTGACAAAAGAGTAGGAAGAAAATACCTCTCCATAGAAAAAGTTTATCGGCTCGTATTATTTATCGCCTCACTTATTTTGTCCCATGTATGAAAGAGAATGTTAACTTAAATTTTATTGGCGAGGTCTGTGTCTAGTTGCTTCCATCTTAACAAAGTACACCTGAGCTGAAGGCAGAAAATGTTGACTTTAACTTATTACTGACACTCACCAAACTCCAGCACTGTTACTATAGAATTCTCAATGTAACACTTACCCGCACATGTCAATGAAGCCCTTCGCAGATAAATCCTTTTTATTCCTCTAAATATGTTTTCTTTATCTAATTACAACAAGGACAGTATCCAAATCCTCACAAGAAAATCCAGAGAGCATCCAGGATATATTATTGGAAGTCTTATGAGACGATTCTGGTTAGACAGTTGGCTTTGTTCCTTTTGTGTTATTCCATTAGCACCGTTTCATCTAACCGGTAAAGTTGCCTCCTGGCTCTGCAGCGATAAGTTTCCAGTTGAGGCTCTATAGTAGTGTAGTGGCCTGGGGAGAGATCCTTCTGAGGCAAAGCTTGTTCACACACTGAGCAGTGTTCATGGATAGCATGGGTGGAGCCAAGCCCAACATGTGATGTCATAGGTGTCGGATTTCAGTGTGAGAGGGAGGGAAGCACGAGAACCTTACCTTTCTGAACAGTAGCCAATGGGAAGCTTTTTTGGAACACACCTGTAAGAGGAATTTGCTTGAGTAATGATTACACACGCGTACGTGTTCCTTGCCTACAAGATGTGATTTGTTATCTATTTTACAGAACTAAATTACTGGCAATAATGTGAAGATGTTGACTTGTAGCTAAAATATTCATTTGTGAGGTTAGAAATTATTAACCGCACAAAACCTTTGACAGAGGTTATAGCTGTCTGATGGAGACATATTTAAATTCTGTCCCAAGACTTGAATTACTTGTCAATTTGAGCAACAACCCTACACATTTACAAAGCCCACACACACGCACATGTCACACACATACAAACACACGAGAGAGAAAAGTTATTACAAATTAAGAGTGAGTGACCTTGAAAAGAGTACACACGAGTGTTCCCTGGAGACTGCGACAATTAAGTTAAAAGATCCTAACAACATGTTCCCCAGCTAATGCAACTCCTCCAAATTTGATTTGGCTTGCTCTGAGAACTGACAAATAGACGATTTACTCAGAAGGACCAAAAACACACCGCTTTCCCCACTCCCTCCAGTCAAACTCCACTAGCCATGGAGCTAATCATCCACAAACAGATGTTTAGAAATGTTTGGTCGGATTTATGACGGAGCTCAGAGGGACAGCCAAGTCAGCCTCTAGTCCTGTTTTTCTCTTTCGTCCTACAAGGACGGGGGATTGCACTGCAAGGATGTAAGCAGTTGCAATACTCAACCCAAAAACTCCTTCCCGAGTCGGGATTTTCCATCCGAGACGACGATATTTAATAGATCAGAGACCCTCTGGACCAAGGGGAGAGGTTTGCTTGTTCATCCCTCTAATACTTTGTGGACTTGCAGTGCTTCAACCAGGTCTATTGTTCCCAGAAACTAGTCTTTTCCCATGGGATGGCTTCCGGCACGCATGTTCCTCATTAGTATAAAACCAAATCCTTTCAAGGACTTTAGTGCCAGTTTGGAAATGTATGACCTATGATTTGGGCGCTGTCAGTATGAAACATGAAAGTTTAAAATAATGCTACATGGAGTTAAATTATTTAAAGAATGAATTCATAGCGTTGCGTAATATCCATCTGCAAAGGCTCCTTGGGAAAGGGTTGTAATTCATCGACACAAGGCCCACTGCACCAGAGAGAGGAGAACAGTATGAAAACTATTTTTGTGGCTATAAACCCTCTGGAGTGCAATTCGCTAAAGACACGTGAAACTACACCGGAATAAATGTCTATTTGTATGAAACAGTCACATTGGCACATTTGTAAACCAAATGATGAGCTCCGAATAGAATCATGTAATGTTTAAAACAAAATAGTGATTCAAATCATTTCCTAGTAAAATATTTCATAAACTTGCCAACAATTAGTTATATAGTTTTTAAGCTCTACTACAATTCATTTAGGCCTACCTCCCCTTTCCCCCCAGGGAGTGAATGCAGACTGGCGAACACCCCCTACCAAGTCTGAGAATTTATAACTTAATGGCACGCACCCATCCCCCAACCCTTTCATTAGATTGAAAAGGATGACAACCTCCTCTCCTCCCATCAGTGACAGGGAGCTGACCCTTCACTGCCCAAGAGGCAGTCCCAAACAAACCCCCACGGGTTGTACAAGGCTACTGATAAATACATTTATGGGTAAACACCTTCAAATATATTCTTAGTGTGCCAGTCAGAATGGTAGAATGTGCGACAGGCAATGGTTATCTGTCATGAGAGATAAGAACACCTGGATACAGACAGACAAACCAACTCCTCCACTCATCGTGATTTTGGGCAACCGCGCCAGCTGGTGGAGAGGATGATTCATATTAGCCTAGCTGTAGGCATATGGATTTATGACTTATGAATTGGCAACCTGCCAGGGGAGTTTGAGTCATCACTCAATAAAGAAATATTAAACTGTTAATGAGCAAAAAGTTTCCCAAAACTAGTAAAATTAATGTGAGCCACAGTTCATGTTAATTTGTGCCTCCCTGGCTCAGACTATTGTAGTTGTCTGTTATTGATGGCTGCCATAGATATCGTGCTGGAATGTAAACAAGAACTGTGAAAATCAATTTGGTGCTGAGTGTGTTGCTGGTGTGTGCTGTGTGTATTTAGGACCAGTCAGCACTGAGTCAATGTGTGCAGGCCAGCTGGCTATCACCTGCTTTTACAGACTCTCTCAAAGTCTAAAAACTACAAGGTCTAGACGGAGCTGACAACAAATTACTAATAACAAAGAGCAATGGAACTCAACCATAATCCTACTGTTAATGACAAAGCTTATTCAGTTTGCTTGACAGACACCAGTAAGACACAGCCCTAGAACGAGGGCATGAGCCAAAAAAAAAACATACAAACAAGAGGAAGCATCAAGCAGATGACCATTTGACACTGCTCTTCCCTCAAGGCTGTTTGCAGAGAGTGAAGGCTCCCGTGTTAAAATGGGAGGGCAGAAATGTCGCGACAGGAGGTGTGAAAACGACAAGGACAGTTGCAAAAACGAGCACATCAAAACACTGAGATAGGATTGCCGTCATAGTCGTGGTGACCTTGTGCGTTTGACAAAAGAGGAAGAGCTGGCAGGAACAGGAGGAGCGTAGAACAAATGAGGAGAGAGTCTAGACTCCCTTTTTTTTTTTTTTTTTTTTTCAACAACATGCTTTCTCTATTACGCTGGTGCTGACGAGTGGCGGGGCGCGCTCTCCGAGGGGAACGTCGGCGCATGCCAGCGAATGCGGGAGACAAATCATGTTTTATCTGGGACCCCGGCGGGTATTGACAAACCAGGAATGCATTTAGATAGCCCAATTAAAAGGAGGAAATGAAGCGACGTTGAGGCACTTTACAAAGCTGTGCCCCCTCTCGCCCCTCTGGCCCGGCGCTCGCTGAACCTCTCAGGAGATTTCGCCCTCTACAGAGCAGCTCTCACTGAGGGGAAGGGGTTGAGGAGCAAAGGGAGGCGGACAACTCACTGAACAAGATGTGAGAAAACAGAGGCAATATTTGTGGCGGTTGTTATTAATGTGAGAGTGAGAGAGACAAGTGACAATAAGATCTTAGAACAGTGTAGCTAGCTACCTCCAGTTGTGAAAAACTGAGGTGTTCATTTTAAATACATTTTTATAGACTGAGTTACACGTTCATACAACTGCAATTTAAGCTCCTACAATCATACTGACTTTGGGTCTGCTTTTATATAAACATTACTTGGAGCTGGGCCACAAAAAAAATTAACACTGTGCTTGTCTATTGGGTGGAGGGGGGAGCAAACCACTTGAGTGGCTTTGTTGGGTCTGACTATAGTCTTAGGACGAATTGATTAATGTGCAATACTTTCCACGGATTATCTCCAATAAGGTGTCAAGAGACAGAGAGGTAAAGCCTCACCTAGCTTTAAAGAGATGCCACTTTGTCTCCACAGGGAGATCCTCCATTTGCTCTCCCATAACGCAACGCTGCTCTCGCTAGCGAGCACGAGCTGAATGACTATGGCAACACAAAAAGCGCAGAGTTCTTCACGTACTACGTAGATGTTCAATCGTGATACACTGTGAGAAACCTCCACCCACACAACAAAACACCGTCAACATTTTTGCTTTCTAAGAACATATTTCCCCTAAGGCGAGTTTGTGTTGTGGCATTAGTTCCTCTTCGGTGTATTTAGACTTCCAATTATTTCTAAATGGCAAGCTACACAACGGCAAACCGAAAAGGGTACATGGAGAACACAGATAGACTTCAGCACTATTAAATGCTCTCATTACAACGTTTCCCTGAGCGTTCAGACAGCCTGTTCCGCCCAGCGCAAATCAAAGTAATAGACTTCAAAATAATTCTCTCTGAGATCAGCATGCATTCTGCCAGGAGCACACAAAATATAAATTGTGAGTGAACCGAGATTTAAAAAAAAAAAGTATGCCTAAGTCGTGTTCTGTATAAATTGTAGTTAGGCCAATTTTAAATATAGGTGGGGAATGTTCGTTGTCTGAGGACCAATTATGGTCATACAAAACATTTCCCAGCTCAACACCGTCCCATATGTTTCATTGTATGTTTTCCATGGAAACATGGAATCTTTCTCTCCCTCTCTCTCTCTCTCTCTTTCTCTCTCTCTCTCTGGCTCGCTCTAGCTCTCTCTACAGGCTGCCAAATGAAGGACTAATCCATCACTTGTGCCACTGGTGTATTCTATTTGTAAGGTCCCTTTCCTCAACAATGGCATGACTGACAGGGGAAGATAAGGCCCTCTTTTGTAAAATGCATGATAGCAGAGAATAAAATGAAGGTCAGCAGCCCACAACCACATAAGTAAACAAAGAATATTGACAGCTCGGATTTTGGGAAAGGTTCTTGGAATCTTACTCAGAAGCTTCCATATACTGAGAGTGCACCTACCATTGCATAGCTGTTTTCTAGGAGAGAAATTGCCTTTCAGCAAATTAGTTTCACTGTGTATGAAGTAGTGAAGTACTGTAAAATACTGAACATAAAGCTTGATATTTTAACCTTTCACACAGTGAGCACATCATTTCACGTAAAAGTAAGTCTGAAACCATCCTTTTGTGCTATTCTTATCTTTCACAATTGGAGGTTTGTATAGTAGCTCAGTGTAGTACTCTCAGAACCTGAGATGGTTTCACACATGGTAGCCTAAATGTAAACTAAGAAAAATCCCCCCTCTTGATGGCTTTAAATAAATCTGATTTGATAATGTTGTTACAGAATTGAAAATAGTACTTTGGTTAATAAACATAATTTCAAAGTCCAGTAGGCCTCTGGTCCAGAATCATTTACCTACATTTACAATTAACGTCAGATGTCAATCAAAAGGTGGTATATTTTTTATTTATAGGTAGATGTACTCAGTGACCTGTATTGTTTTACTTTTTCATAGTTGTTTTATCCTTATTTGACCATTTCATAAAGCACCAAATAGAAAAAAATGTGTCAACCGCGGGCAGAAAAACAATGATTTAAACCTGGTACATCACTGTTCCCAGTATTTGCCCTGAGCACGGTCAGAGATCAGCATTCCTAGTGGCGCTTAGTTCTATTAAAAAGTCCCCCCTCCCAACCCCATGCTTCAACACTGGTCCAACACATGCTGAAACACACACCAACCGCCAGCATGGCACGAGGGGATCAGCATATGGGTAGAATAGCCTACAAGACTAGAGAGCCAAAGAACACCCCCCACCCTCGGCCACACATTGATGAAATGCTTTAGACAAAGGTTGCTGCCATAGGTCATACCTCGGGTATTGCCATCACGCAAAGATGACATGCAATCATGGACTCTGACACCGGCACTAAGTCCCTCTCCACTTTTAGTCTGCCTAATAAACGGTGCCACGATTTTCCATTCTGTCGGACGAGACGAGTATATTCTGAGAAAGGAGAAAGGTTGAAGTTGAACTGTGAAAAAAAAAGAAGGTAAAACTCCCTGGCCAAAGCTGATCTTTTCCCTTTCCTCTTAATATGTGCAATAGCGGATCTCTGACAGCCCCCAAACAGAATTGGTAGGTCAACCATGATGTAATTTCCTCCAGCATCTCCCGATGAGCTTTGCCCAGCATTCGCCTCTAAGGAGACCTCCCACTAGGAAAAATGCTCAGATCAATTTTGATCTCTTTAATGAGTTTTGCCATGCTGGTTATATCACCCACAATATTAAGAGCAGCGAGCATCACAGTGGACATATATCACAACTCTACCCTTCTCTGTAGTCCTAATTTCCCTATGGACAAACACCTTGGAATATCCAAAACTGTTGATATTTCCAAAACATTTTTGAAAACTCAATTATGGTAAATAATATTTGTAATTGCTGGCATTAAAGCAGTTAAAAATAAAAAAATAAAAAACATCTGTATATAACATCTGTTTGGCTGTTATCATCACAACTAAAGGAATACGAGCACACATTTGTGTTGTCTAATATGCAAATATTCAGTCACAGCAAAAACTAAATTATTATTATGTTATGTTTATGATTATAAACATCTCAGAAGACATTTAGAGTGAAGGGCTCAGGTCTATGAGTAGACCTAGACTGAATGGGGCGACGCTTCAGCGAAGCTAATTCAGACGGGCAACTCAGTCAGCAGCATTTACCCACGTCACACATGCCCATTAGTTGAACAGTCTTCTTAAACAAGTTATCTCATCACAATAGATCCTGCAAACGATCCAATGCTCCCTGCTGCTCCACACTGGCTCGTACAACTGTCAATGCTTACTGCTGCTTACAGACTATGCTCCTGTTTGCTGCTTTGCACCCACCTCCACCCCAGCCTCCACCCATTTCCGGTCCGTTGTTCAGTGTCTGTCGGGAGGAATCTGCAGATGATCTGCTCCCTACCCATGGTTTCACTGAGCGTGGAACAAGACCTGGGGCAGGAAAGTGATTCATAACAGCAGGCTCTTGATGCCAACTTTCAATGTATTAACATGTAATTGCAATAAACATTTAAACACGCGTAAGTTGTCTTGACTGAAATGCACTAAAATATCTAGTTCTCAAATATTTTTCCGAGAGTAAAATAGAACAGTCTGTGTAAGCTGATAATGGTAACGTGAACAGATCCAACAGGCCCATGTGCTGACATGAGAAAATACTGTGAAGATATGGTTAGATATGATATAGAAGTAAAGAGATATGCTGGGACAATATAACTGGTCTTGTAATGCAACACCTTATTTTCGTGGGAAGCAATCAAATTCTGTCAACAGAATGTGAAAACCTGACAATATACAATTTCAGCAAAATATTTCCACTAAACATGTGATTTAATAAAATGGCTAGGTTGGGAGTACAAATAGATCAGCATCATCTGAAATATGATGACACATCATAATAGTAATAAAACAGCAGAATCCTGTTTTGATAGGACTGTTCAACTGGTCCACTCTGAATGACTTAATGATTCTTGACCACCACTCCAGAATTATTTTTTTTATTTATTTGTCCAACTTGTCCAACTTAGTATAGATAACATTTTGGTTTGTCACACATCACTATAAACCTGCAATTTCCAAACCTAACCCACCATAGAACACTCGAAATACACTATACTAAACAAAACAAAAGGAAAACAATCATAGCAGACAATTTACAAAAACACGCATTCAGCTAACATTACACACATACATTCACACAGTGGAGTGGGGAGGAAACGTTCCCATCACATAAAACTGTGAGTGTGACAAATGGGTAGTGAAAGAACTGGTGTGTAACCTGAACCCCAAATAATCTGGCCCAAATCTCCGTGGCCATTTGGGAGAGCCGTCGGGGTCTGACAGGGGAAGAGGGGGGACCACCTGCAAACCAGCAGAGCCAGCTTCATCCTGGCACCACCATTTGTTACGCTCTGGGTTCCCATTACATCAGGGTTAGGTTGGCTGGGAAATCCATCTCCCAGTGTCAGGTTTATCAAAATATATGCAACCATGGGAGGAAAGGCTCTCAGGCAAAGAACTTCTGGAGGATTGTGGTCTTGTAGCATACAAGGGTTAGGGATTTCTAAGTAGATAGGCTCTCCAAACTCAAGACACTTCCTCATTATATTATGAGTGGTAGCATCAGAACATAACTTGCATTTGATGTCTAACATAGCTGGAGTTGGCATTGCTTGTCCTTCACTGTAGCATGCAAATGTTGGACAGGTTGATGGGTAGTTTGCCAATCTATTACTATCAAATGTAGGCCTGTCCTAGACATATGAGAACAATACAATTTTTTATTATATTTTATTTAAGGCTGTATAGCCTAATCTTTACTAGAGCTCGACCAATACTGGATTTTCAGGGCCAATGCCAATCCCGATATTAGGGAGTAATACAATTTTATATTATATTTTATTTAAGGTTGTATAGCCTAATCTTTACTAGAGCTCGACCAATACTGGATTTTCAGGGCCAATGCCAATCCCGATATTAGGGAGTAATACAATTTTATATTATATTTTATTTAAGGTTGTATAGCCTAATCTTTACTAGAGCTCGACCAATACTGGATTTTCAGGGCCAATGCCAATCCCGATATAAGGGAGTAAAACATTTTAAGATTTTGATTTATAGGCCCATATTCTATATCACAACAATCCCTCAAATGTGATTATCAAACACTTGTGACAGAGATATGTAATCGCACATTTTTTTATGTGTATGATGATTGTTTTATGTCTGTTCTAATGTTTTATGCTGATGTTTTCCTCTTAACCAGGGCTCCATTGTGAAATAGATATCTATCTCAAGGGCACTGGCCTAGTTAAATAAAGGTTTAAAAAAAAAAAAACCATAATGCAATTATTTTTGCCGACACCGATATCTGTGATAGGCTCATATCTGCCGATAAAATCGTCCGATCCATAAATTTCACCATCAATGAGGCCCATATTTTGTCTGGTCTTCTGCATTAAAAAAACAAAGTGACGCACACAAGACACTTTCAAGGTGAGCAAGTCACTTGGCTTCGCCACAGCGCCTACCCTGAAATAAACAAATGAGAACTGACAATCCCTGCGATGGTCCATCCATCCTCATAAATAAGCTGCATCTGCTTTTGTCTAGTCACCCTATACAGACTTCACAAAGAAGCCAACTGACTGTCTTCCTGAACAGACTGCTGTCTAAGCAAAACAAGTAACAACACCCAGGTTTTCAAAATAGTTAAAATATGTAATCTAAGTTTTTAGTATTTTGAGACGAAGCTGTGATGGTTTAGTCTTCAAATCTTAAGTACTGACCATTTTGGTGCAGCTGTAACAAAAGAGATGAAAAATAACCATGTATGACTTTACACTATTGTGTAAACACTGGGATAGGCTCCAGCCCCTCCGCGACCCTGCAAAGGATAAACAGAATAGCTAATGGAAAGATGGATGGATGGACTTTACACTATTCTGTGAAAGTAAAACCTTTAAACGAGGTTTTATGGAATTCATAATTCACTGGGTATACAATATAGAAAGGCATAGGAAAACACTGTGTAATGTAGGAGGACTACAAGATACACGAGAATATTGTTATTGCAATATGAACAAATGCAATATTGATATAGCAAAAGTGCTTATATCAATTAAATTAAATGTTTTTTCTTTACATGAAATTATAAAGAATGGATCAAATATCCCAAATGAACTGCAAATTACTGTAAATAATGCTGGACACAATTCTGAAGTTGGCGCCTTTGCTAGCTGGTCCAAATCTGCATTTATCTGCATGTTGATGCAGTGGCAACAAAGCAAGGAGACAAAACATTTAGACAAAAAAAGAACAACATTGCTTTTATATTGCAATTTTTGGGGTACAGTTCGATTTTAAAACATAGCCATAACTTATTACACTCGAAATGCCTCACGTTAGCACTAGGCAAACAAGATATCATGCACATTTCTTTAATAAATTGATCATTTATTATAATTTAATGAATGTTAATGAGCAATGGGCATACATTCGCGTTCACCACTGAGAGCGGCATGTGAGTTGGAAGTGAAGAAAGAGGCACCCTAGAATAATTAATAAAAAATATAATAGAATTTTGTTGTGTTCAAATATATTTTTTATGTGCTTCATAGACACTAAGGAATCACACAGAAATTTATGATTGTCTACATTATGGGCCTTTTAAGTTGTTAGTTTAGAGAATTTCATTTTTTATATCATATTTTTATATCTTTAATGATCAGTTACATTTGCAGATAACATTTAAAACCTACTATCACTTCAAAGTTTTTAGCAATGAAATTAATGTGAATGCAAGTTCCATTACCAAAGTCAGGCCAAGATGGAGATGCTTCTTCTTGCAAATTGCTACACATTTGATGGATGAAAAACCGCGAAACATAACAAGGTGCTTCTACCCAGCTAGTTGTGAAAGAAGATCAAAGTAGGGCCCAAGGGCCTCATGAGTACAGTGAGAAGGATTGGTTCAGGAGAGTTACAAAAGAACAAGCCCCGGACAAGGAGATATGGCATCAGACATTCACACAATCCTCCCTGGGGCAAACTCTTCCAGGAGCATCAAAGCCCACATCCTTAAAAAAGAGAGGTTAATGAAAGACCAAAAACAACAGGTGCAAAGATTTGGATTGTATGTTAGTTTGTCATTAACTTAATAAAAGCATATACGTATCATGTCATGAGCAACGGTCCATTCCTGTGGACCTCCCACTAGTCAAGATTCAGTGCTGTACAGTGAGACATATTTACTCCCCAATGTGAGACATAAGAAAACTGTGTCATAAATAATCATAATAAAAGTAAAGGTTTAAATTCAGACCAAAATACTTTTGAAGCTAAGCACAACTTTATCCAAGAAGGGCAGCACTGATTTATTTCTTCTCTTTCAATGCAACACATGCAACATATGCTGTCTTGCGTGGTTTGAAGGGTGCCCCCCATAGAACACAGGTGATGGCTGGAAAATACATCTCATCATAGTGTTCAGCTAGGCTTGCAAATCTGAATCACACAAACAACCCATTGTGCACTTAAAGGTCAACACGATCGCTCTTCTTTCTACTTTCCACACTCACCGTTTGCAAGTAAGATCGGAACTGGGGCCGATGCTTGTAACTGTCCAGTTTAACGTTATAGGAGGTGGGAAAAAATTTCCAAAGCCGATTGCTAAGAGGTGCAAGTTCTCACGGAGCCAATATAGGCGTGCGATACGAATAAAAGCAACTTACCAACCCGCCCCTCAACACGAGCATATGTCGTGTCACATGACTTCACTGAAGTATTCGTTTGTATGAAGAAACCGTCAAAAGTTGTATTCAACGCTTTTATTTCTATAAAACGTGGAAATATTTTTATGTGTGTGTGTAAGTAAGTAGGATATACAGTATACTCAGTACGTTTTTCGTGATCATGTTGACCTTTAATGCGTGCACAAAAAGGATTGGATTCTTGAAACTCAGAATTCAAAAATCAGAAACATGTCTCTACAAATTGCATACCACCCTGACTACAGCCAGTATATCATCACCACATTTTAAAATGCAGGTAAAATGTTTTTACAAGCTATCCAAGCGTTTCCAAGGACACAAGACAAGCTTAAATTTACAATCTTAGCTTCATAGAAAAACAAATAGATGGTGTTTTCAACAAAATATGCATCTTTTAACCTTCCTGTCATAGATGATAGGTCCTCTCAGTGAACCACACACTGAAATGTAGGTATTTCCTTCCATGAAACATTTGCTACCTGATTGATAGCCTGTCTACACATGCTGATGCACATACAAGTAAACTGACAGAAGTGCTGAGAAAGGCATTTCCACCTCACTGTTCTTTCATTGGGTCTCTCACTGCATAACATATGATCTCTCTACGGATTTCAGCAAAACCACTGCAATGGCTGAACTGAGAAAAAAAAAAACTTTTCAAAGGTTTCCACGGAGAGGAATTACCACTACAGTGGTTCAGTCAAACATTGGTAAATTCAGCTGATGCAGGTGTACCAAAAGAGTAGAGCGAGGGAGGTTTATTAGGCTTGGTGGGAACTTCAGGGGAGGAGGGGGGCAAGAACATTGACTTGACACGCTGCGTAATTCCCTTAACATGTCTACATCTCTACACAGGAATGCGTGAAGATATGTTTGAGAGAAGCAGCATTCACAATTGCATTTTTTTCCCCAGATGAATGTTTGTTACAGCCACCCTTAAGCAGCAAGTGTGACCAATCAATTCCAACTTCCTGCGGAAAATAACATACCAGTCAGAGAAATCAGCATCTGCTATGTCCCAACCTTAGTTGTCCGGTGAAAAACATTCTCAAGGAGATTTAAAGGTCAATAACATCCTAAACATTCAAAAGTGTCACTGAGTAAGGAAACGCAAAGGGAAAAAATTAGGGAAGGTAGCTTTTGTTTTCACTTCACATAGGGAGCGAATTGGTAACCGCCTGATGCTGTCCATCAGAGGCGGGGGCTAGTGAATAGAGTGGCCTATTTATCTAATGAAGAGGTCATATAAGGGGGATGGGCGAATAGCCATGCCAAGATTGTCATCATACCATAGTGGGACACAGGATAAGCTCATTTCCCCAGAGACAGACTGGCCATAGCCACACATGGTTAAACAAAACAAGGCCATTGTACACTGCCCTAGATGAGAAAAATAAATTAATGTGGTGTTGTTTTCAATTCGTCTACGCTCTAGGATCCACAATAAGGTTTGAACACATTTACAACATGAAGTTAAAATGTAAAATGTTTAGATATGGAAGGGGGGGGGAAACATGCTCCCCACCCATAGGAATTAAACTGCGGTACCAAATTCAGTACGGGCTACAAAGACTGTGGACACAAGTTATTGAAAAGATGACAATAACACCCATAGCCTGAGGGGTCCTTTTGAGAAGATGTCCCCCCACTCTGTCTCTCTCTTCCATGTCCAAAGCACTTTGAGTACTGCCTAACAATAAGTTGACATATAACCATTCTCACTCATTCTCTAATTTTGGGGACGGGAACGGGAGGAGGCGAGGGAGTAGGAGGAGCCATGTGATGGACTGGTGCTCTTTAGTCAAAGCATTTATTTTCTTTAAACATTGTAAATAACATTAAAATTAGAGCATGTTTACTCTTATTCTGCTCCTAGGTTTTAGAATAAAAGTAAACTGCATAACCAACCTGTGTTCCAATTGCTTTTGAATGAACGACCAAACATAAGGGAAAGAGAAATGCAGACCTAGATAAGGCATTTGTGCAAGAGACTGCCCCGAGTCAAGCTTTTACAAAATTACTGTATTATAAGGAGTATGTTATTAAAAAAGGGTTGAGCAAAAACAGAGTCTGGATTTAAAACAGCTCTGATTGTAATAACCTAGCCCTTCAACACAAGAACAGATGATTGAATTTCTGCTGATTGCTCCCCTGAATAGGCCGTGCATATTTTCCCATAGCCTAGTCAAGCACCCAAGAAAGAAATCGACAGGCAATTCTCACTCATATTCAAGGGCCTCATTTCAATATGAATATAAATGACTTTTATCTGAGAGGACAATATCGTCGCCTGAAATACATTCCATTTAACTGGAAATATAGCATGACCACATTGGCATTCTCTGTTAAATCGTGAACCTAAAGTTGTGGTGTTCATTTTGACCATGGGGACTACTTCATATTTCAGATTACGTCGTCTTTTTCTAAGAGCGTTATGACAACACTTCAATGACCATGGTAGTAACCAGGAATGGAATACACAGATCCCATGCTAGTTAGCCAGTTATTTTTCCTAACCTAACAACGTGGACGGAAAGTATACTCTAGGTCCACATCAACCCTATCTCACAGGGAGCAGAGGGGTACGCCGGTGGGTGTTATTGCATCGACTTCGGTTTGTTTCATACTCGAGGGTCTTCACCCCTTGAACTATTGACAGGTGCTTGTTAGGCAACACAACATGTGGCACGCATATTTTCTTTGCGGAAAGTGTGGTAGTATAGTATAACTTTTATAATGTATAGACAAGAAAACAAAGTGTGGCATGGAATATTGTGTAAGTTGTCGAACACAGGTCAAGCCTAAACTATAGACACTTGTAACAACATACTTTTCTAATCACCTCTGTTGATAAGAGAGGTCCATAATATTAACCGCCTTGCTTCCTTTATGGCTAGTGTGATACTGTCATGCACATCTGCTTCAGCCATTTCATCCTCTCGGCGAAGGTGTCAGTGTCGCCAAGCTCCCAGTCAAATGGAGACTGCGTTAGGGTGCTCTCACGTTTAAAGCTGTGCACAAGAGGGGAGAAGTGCCTGGGAACCGACACCCTTCGAGCACGATCCTGTTTGTGCAAAGGAGCTCATTAAGATCCAGATAGAACCTTCTGGCAATCAGTACCGAAAGAGTCTTTGACTCCCCAAGCAGTGCTCCTGTTTTTAATCATGGAGATAACCTTCAGCCGTATACAAAAAAAGGAAACAGTGAATTCAAGAGCCTTTAATGTCTGCTTTGGACACATGTTGTTTGGGCACAGAAATATCAAATGCAAAATATCATGCCGGATTCACGTTAAAAATATCTCCGCTCTGGCATTTTTATAGAAAATCTCAGCTTTTTATAATTAAATACCTTTCTTACAGCATGGTTTTTGGGTGATTATTGTTCTTAAATTGTATATGTCTGTCTTGCAGCTTTTTAAAAGCATTCAGTGCATTTGGATAAAGACTTGATCATTACCAAATTTGAAACAATATAACAAGCAAAGATGTGACATTTACTACACTCAAAGTTATATCAGAGCCAGTAACTCGTGTTATGCTCACACATCCGGGCCAATACATGCTGTCCTTTTATCAACCCTGACAGATTGGCATCTTCATTAGCGGCTAACATTTGTTTATAATTAACATCTGTGACAAAAAGCTAGATTGGAGCCTGTGGGAGCAGGATAATTGGCAATATGTAACACAGATTTTGAAAGGGTATTTCCCCCAAAAAACTTCCAACGACTTCTCTGAAAATTGCTATTAAATAATTTATGCATTTAAGCCAATCATACTCATACCACATAGTTTCAACAGAATGAAATAGAGATTGGGGGTTTTATAGTCATTACATTTCATTTTGGGTTAATCACATCACACAATAATACCTGTTCATCAACTGCAGCCACAAACAGATTTTTAGGTTTTATCCATCCTTTGCTCAATAGACTCATTTTCCTCTTCAAAGCTGGCAGCAGGAGGTATATATAGACCTTGACCATGATATGCTGCTTAAAATGCAAATTAACCTCTGAATAATGGGGTAAGCCAGCAATGAATATGCAGACAACAGCAAATGTTTTTTGCTTGTTTTATACATCATGATTTGTTTGTTAATCTGACATTGCGGCTTGCGGCTCCTTAAACGCATATTATAAATGATAAATTGTAAAACTTAAGGGGAAGTTTTTATATTTTTTTATAAAAGGCAGTTGATTAGTAAACTATGGTTTTATTTTTATGGTTTTGTCATCCTATAAGCCAGATAGCTTAGATATGGTCAGCTCAGAGAGTCAATTACAATTACAATAATTTTTTTCCCATCAAAGTAATCTTACTTTTTGCAGTGGTGTTGGACTATACTCTGAAGTTTGTTTGTTTGTTTGTTTGATTTTATAGTATTTTCTCTCTGCAGCACCCGTACATTCTTATGGGTAAGGCAAAAGGTGCAGATAAGACTTTTCATAGGCCACAACTATGTACCTAGCAATATCATGCTCTTGCATGAATTTTGAAATAAGAAGTGAATTACTTGACATGGAGGCTATACAGTATATGTGAGTAGGAGTAGTAAATGAGTAGAGCGGGTAGGGATGAAGAAAAGTCAACAACCTTTTTCTATTCTAGTTTCATATTCCAGGAGTAGTAGGCATCTCTCAAGTCCGTGTTTAACTGTAGGACAGCAATTTATCAAGCGTATGTTTTATTATACATATTGGATGCGCGAAATTGTAAAAAAAGATGCCACGAAGAAAACATAAACTAAACTCCAACTGTTTCTCTCCTGAACCCGTTGAAGCTAGGATAGGCAATTATATCAGGTATTTTCTAAGAAATTGGAACGTCAAAACCTACATTTAAGCTATATCGTACATTGAGGATGTCATAGGAAATCAACCATATGAACAGCCCTAAGATACAGTTGAAAACATAGGGCTACAGACAGGTACCTTTGCCAACAAAATACGGCACAATCCATATTCCTATAGCATGATGCAAAGCTGTTGAACTAGGCCTAATCCCTAACCCTGTACACATTGCATATCTCTCAATCCAATTACCTTAGTCCACCCATGTTAGGAGGGATTAACCATTCCATTTGAATTATCTTACTACATAAGGCCAAAATCACATGAGCTGGGTTAACGCTCAACACTTTGCAGCAAGGCAAGGAACAGGAAGAAAAACAACCTCATCGACATGCAGACTGGAAGCAGAGCACGTCCAAGTCGAGCTGCCAGGCAACCAGATAAAGATCTGTCTGACACGTAGCCTTTTGAAATAATCCACTTGTAAGTACACCATTTAAAAACATTAACATACTCATTGGATAAGGTGAGGTTCTGACAGGAGCGGGACCGAAAGGCCCTGGATATGGAAGCTCGTGTTAAACAGGATCTAGAGGCCTCCAAGACAGACAGCTTCTGAATGTCATCGATTAAAAGGCCAAGCCGCCACTGCGAATGATCTTTCTAACTTCACAGTAGCTCCACAGAGAGAGAAGGCTCCCTCACTTGTCTGTGTGGATACTCACTTATGCAACACGGGGAGGGACAACTGGGCGTTCTCTAACAAGGGAGCATGCAACACTGGAGGCAGGTGATGTTGGCTGAAACATTCCCTGTCAGTGTACATTTGAAACGCTCCACAAAGTCAGTCAGATCTAGTTTGTGTAACCTCGTTTGAGGTATGATTTTTTTTGTGCCCGTGTCTGTGCCAGTTGTAACACTTTCATTCTCTCTGATAAAAAATGCCGGAACACAATCAGAGGAAAAGGGCATGCGTAAAAAGGGCATGCTTGATGTGAAAACATTTCGGTTGCTCGGTCGTTATTATCATGTAAATTCTGGAAATTTGTAATCCCTGCTGTTTTTAGTCTAAAGATGTCACTTCATTGCTTATGAATCTTAAGGCACGTTTTTAGCACAGAAAAGCACAACAAAGGTGCAATGCCAATTGAAAAAAAGAGTAGCAATGCAAAAATATAGCCTACTGTATTATGGGAACCAGGAAAATGCAATGTGTGGTACCTTAACCTGTCAATTATTTAAACAAATTGATCTTTGATATGAGTCTGTGACTATAAAACTTGAACTTTGCTACCAAAGATAAGCTATGATTTAGGTATAATACTGGAACTACACTAACATGGTAGAATGTGCGTGCAGGCATTACAGTACTACATCATATTATAAAAGTTCATGGAGATTACAAATCTAAATATGTAGTTTTAATGTGAAAATACCCCAATAAATGTCATCTTCATTTGAAGATAAAAATGTGAGAAAGAGTGTTTTAAATCCTTATCGCAATCTTATCGTAATCTAGAGTTATTCTAGAAAATGTCCTTGGAAAATTGCTTATCCTTTCGCTTGACATATACAAACAATAATCTTTTTCCATCTTTCTTTAGTATAACACTATTTACCTTTTGTGTCTTAACCAACACCAAGATGGAATCCCCTTCAACTGGCACTGCAGAGAGTAGCAAAACACACAGCCCCATTCGGAAGATGCTGCCCTAACTGCTCGCTGCATCTTGAACCATATATCAGTGCCTTGGTCGACCTGGCCGAAAGCGTTTTTAAAGCCATTTGCTCGAGATAATGCCAGCTATTTCTCCCAGCCCCAGGGACAACCCAGCCAGTCCCATGAATCAAAGCCCTCTTAGTGGAGCTGCAGCCTGGTCCTCACCTTGTGCTGTGTTCACAGGGTCCTCCACCATCGTATGGTAGAGAGAATAAGAGATGTTTAGACAGTGAAAACAAATATAGGGTTGCTACAACTAATTAGGCCACAGATGCCTGTAAGAAGAAGAATGTTTTAAGCAAACAGGGACACCCCATAAACTAGCCTTACCATACATAAGCTTTAGATAGCCTACTACTATAAACATTTGAAAAGTGAAAGAGACAAGTAAAAATAAGAAAGAAAATTTAATTTGAGATTTAATAAATTTAAGATTTAAGAATTTAAGAATCTTTTTTTTTTCAAAGGTCTCAACTGAATTAGCATCACATTAACTTTCCAATCTGCCCGACTCATGTTAAGAGGCCTGTTGATGTTAAGTCTCTGGAACATTGCTGTACCTTGAATAGCTTTATCAGAGTCACTTGCTTTCACTTGAAAAAACATTCCGATCCCCTCGGGCTGGGGATGCACAAGACTGTATCTGGGTGACAGCAAAGTTGTACTGGTATGGAAGTTAGGGCAATCATCGGTATACTACTAACTGGTAGCAACATACGAAATAAAATGTTGATTTTATTCATCACTAGGGCTAGGCATAAGAAAAGTACTGTTGACTGCTGAAGCCCCACGCCACGTCTTTGTCCATTTTAATACGTGACTATGTGACCCGTTTTGACATTCTGTCAACCCTAATGGTGTGTGATGGCATCAAGACTATGTCAAGAGGGAAGGGACGCAGGGCATTTTGGGAGCCAGTGGGACAGTAGCCCTCTGTGGAGGCGGAGCTGTCATCAGTGCATGTGTCGACCAATGAGCCCCATTACACCCCAAAATAACGTCCATCTGCCGTATCAGCAGGGCAGGGCCAGTGCAAGCCATGCGCTTTCTGGCTTTTCGCGGTCGTACTTCCGCAGGAACGGGTGCTCCTTGTCAACAGTTTGGCCTGCTACCATCACCATGGTTCTGACCGTATTTAACAAAAACCCTAATGACAGACTTTATTGATGCAGTCAGTCACAAGGAAAATGTATAATAAAATTATTTAATTGTTCAAATTATTTAAATAATGTATTATTTGTATTTATTTGTAATTGCTGCAACATACGGGTTGGCATGTTTTAAAACTGTGAAGATTAAGTTCCCATCTCTTTGACAGTCAATGGCCTGTTACTCACCAGAGCCAGTTGTAGCTTGAAGAAATGCCCTTGAGGAAAATATATGAAACTGAAAAAAAGACTGTAAAAAGTGTTTTGTTGACAACCCTTTGAAGAAGATAAAAATAAGCTTACTAGAAAATGTATAATGTATTTCCCTGAGCAAATGCGAATGTGATGCGTTGCAGTGATTGGACTGACCGCTTTAGCTCACCGAACCTGCCCCACAGAACTTGTGGACTGCGCTACAGTCCCACTTTGTTGACAAAGGTTTTCAAAATGTGTCTTGGGCGAGCGGCTGACCTACCCAGTCGTAACATTTAGTGAGTTATTGTAAAGGAGAATTAGGTTTCTTGTGCGTTTTTTCTCGGTGGCCGGAAGTGAAGCTGATTACTAGTACTACAGATACAGCCACAGTGGAAACTATCAGGGGTATGTGTCCTGCGCATGGACTTCCTAAAGCGATAGTTTCAGAGAATGGTCCGGAGGAAAATGGGGTCAAGCTTGTAAAATCTGCTCCTTATCATCCAGATTCAAATGGATTGGTTGAGAGGCTAGTACAGACGCTAAAACAGTCATAGGTGAAGCAGTTAGATAGTGGGTACACTTACAACATTGGGTAGATAGATCTCTGTTCAGCTACAGATCCACACCCTTGAGTGCCACAGGTAAAGCTCCATCTGAGTTGTTTTTGGGCAGACACCTGAGAACTAGGCTTTCTCTTATCCAGCCTAAGGGTCCTTTACATTCACAAGAGCCACGGCAGCTGGTAACACCAAGTATCATCCGTACTCGTGTGTTTGTGCCAAATCAGCAGGTTTGGGTGAAAAATCTCCGGCAAGGGGATGAAGAGAGGTGGAAAACTGGTATTATTCTGGTATTATAGGAGTTCTGGGGTCTGTGACATGGTAAAGATTGATGGTCATTTGTGTAAAACACACGTGGGTCAGTTGCTTGTGGGGAAACAAATGACCGAGACATTGATCAACTACTGTCAGCTTGACGTGGAGGACGAAAACATTGTGCAAGAGACTGAAATGGTGTCAGGACGAATCCTTGCAGCATTAAGAGGGCTCCTCAAATGTTTAATTTGTTGAGGTGTTAATATTGCATTAAGAAAGATAATGTATCCAAAATAAAATAATTGTCATCTTCTTTTCATCACCAACCTAATTTATGGTCACTGTATTGTTTTGAAATGGACCTACAACTATTTGCATGGCAGTGGTTGCGGCATACTGCAGTACTGAACAACCTGTGTTTGAGAAGGAGACAGCTCGGTGTGGTATGTCAGCTGTGTCAACGACTCACTCTATGCCCCCGTAATAGACCCAATGTACTACAAATACCAGTTAATTTGATTAGTTTAATTAGTTTGTTAATCGCTCTCAGCAAAGCAAAATACCTCATACCAAAAATATCCCATGTAAAGAACAAAGAGAAAGCCTGCTGGGGGAGGGGGGGGGGGGGACAACTTGACAGAGACCAAATTGATCTTCAACTGCTAACGTCACGTGTCAGCATAAGGTACAGTGGAACCCTTGATTTATAGTTTAATCCACACAGGCTTAAATATATAAATATAAATGAATATAGTGTAAAAAACAAACAAAAAAAACAACAATCTCATGTATATGATATATACTTATACAAGGCAGTGGGTCTTCTTGAGTGACATTCAAGTCCATCATGATAACATTGTCCACTCTTTGACCTTCATAACGTTTAAGTGGAGATGCGAACACAACCGGTGTACACGCCTGTATGTGTGTTCTAATTAGAAGGGACCCAGAATAGAATTGGTTGACAATGACAAGCAAAACAGATGACACTGGCTGCTGAGCCGTTGCTCCATTTGTCCCTATCCAGTGTTGTCTGAAATGAAAGACTGTGTCATCTGTTCATTTCTGCTGACTGAGCAAATACACAGCCAAGGCAGTGGACCTGACACGCGTGTTTCGTGTTCCGGTTCTTTCCTTGTAATTCAGCAGGGGTTTTAGTTTTTTTAATGGCTTTTCTATCCACCAAATGTCAACATGTTTCTGTATAATCAGTTGTGAATAAACTCTAAACAATGGATTGATAGACGTCAACTGACAGGCTCTGTTGCAAGTCGGTAATAAGACAATGCCATTTGGTCCTTCCAAATTATTATTTAGTTTTTTTTTTCTGTAAACTCCGGAGAGTTTTCTTGTTTAGAGTTTGAAGCTGAGTCCTCAAAAAAAGCAGAACGGTGGATCTGGGCTCCTAGGAAGTATTGTTGCATAAAAAAAAGTACAATACTTATATGTCACATAACGTTATGATAGATATAACATTACAGAGCTAAGCTTCTAGGGCCTTCATTTCAGCTGTCCACATGGATAACGTCCAAGTTGTCTACACGCTTCTGGTCATTTTGCACTACATTTAGGAACTGTCTCCGCCCAAATAAGAACCAGACCAATCTAATTAACCTTGACTTCAACCCCTTTGTTGTCATCATTGACTTAACGCAACGGTGCAAGCACAATCTCTGAAACAAAAGCACTCCCAGGGGATGGCTAAAAATAGGCTCCCTATCGGTAGCTCAGGCCATTTTGGGGTCAGACGTCTGTTCCCACTTTCTGCAGTGCAGAGATGCCCTGTAAAACATCAGTGTAAATTGTTTATAATGCCACCAGTGGACTACAAAATGGGGGACCTGGTTTCAATCAGTAGTCAAATTGCCCCAGCATTACGCTGCTGACAGAGTACTACATCACCACTTTCCTTCATGCTGCCGACATTAAGGAATAGGCCTGGTTCAAAAGCCCACCATACCTGCAACTGAGAGCCTCTTGGAGAAATTACAGTCTGCTCTGGGCTTTTAGAAAACCAGGCTAGATATGTAATTATTATATAGAACTATATCTTGCTGTATTTAGTAGCTGTATAGTATACATTCACAGTAACTTCCCCCAATTGGATATGCACTACACTCATTCAGAATAATAGGGTCAATACCAAATGTAAATTGTGATTATTATACTAATTTAAAAACAATTCTCTACCTAAAGGAAAAAAAAATGTCATTTTTTAAAAGTACACTTTCATAGTAAAAAAACGGTTGTTTCCCTCTAAATAGCTCCTCTTCCTCTTTACATTGCTGTCCATTGAGTATAGGAGTCTTCGAAACAAAACAAAATATGAACTGCAGTGATGTTAGTCGAGTGTGATTGTCTTAGCTAGCTCTGTGTGCAGTTTAAACTAACTACGGTCAATGTGCTTTTGTGAAAGTTTAAAACACCTGATGAAAGGCAATGCTTGCAAACATGGCAGGCTACCTATTCTTAAAAATAGAAGAAACAAGTTTCAAGTATTTTTGGACTGCCAAAATGTTTTGTATACGTATATTTGGCATTACCTTTGAACTTTGATTTTTAAGTCCCTTCGTCACAGTGCCAATTGGGACCCTTGACAACCAGTTCATTCCAGTTTGCTTGGTTAAATAGGTCTGGGTTCCTCTATGCCAACGCCCCAACAGTGTGCCATCGGTCTGTCTCGGCGGACTCATAATCCCAGTCATAAACCCCAGATATACCAACCCTGCCCACCACAGGCCAACACACCACGGTTAAAACCTCTCATTAGAACTCCAGGGCCCTGAAATTACTCCCGATTCTGCCCATATGGAAAGCATGAGAAAGCGTCAGCTGGGATAGGTTTGCACCGAGTGGTTTTTCAGCATGTGGCCGCAGAGGGCTCGGGCTCTTTAACAGTGCCAATCAGCCAATGCCTTGCCATGGAGCACCAGGAAAGGAGGAAGCAGAGGCAGATGCCTTGGCTACAATAATCAGGCCTGCTAGGAAACAGCCCGCACACACATTTGTCGCATCTAAACACACACACGCACACACACGCACACACACACACACACACACACACACACACACACACACACACACACACACACACACACACACACACACTTAGGCTCGCATTGTCTCTCTTACTAAAACAAACACACTCACTTCGTCCTTTTTCACTGTAGGCCTGTAAAACAGAGCAATGTAATCTCGACCCATATCCATTCACACAATGGGAAACTGATTATGCCTATGTTTCTATGGTTGAAGGAAACCTCCATTTTGCTGCCGTAGAAACAGCGGGCAAAAAGGGAACAGGGCTCAGTGATACACCAAGTAATGTAATGGGGTCTTAAGTCAATTTCGACCTCTGATGCAATTTCAAGAAATCAACTGCCAATCCTTTTATTACGGTAAGGCCAGCTACTGGGGTCCCCATATAGCCTATATTTTGCACAGCTACATACAACAATCTGTCACTGGCAAACCTATCGGGGGAAATAGTAATGTGTCTGTCCATTAAAAAGACAACATCAAATTTTCTTCAAAAATGGTCCATCGTTTTTGCAAATAGGTGGGCTAAACCTCTGTAGATCTATGCAATTATCCTAAAACTTAATTGAAATCTATGTCTGCACTCAAATCATACTAAAACAAACAGTTATAGGGTAGAGTCTGACTGAATGCCAAATGACAGCAAGGTAGCAAAATGATCAAAAATAATTAGTGAAACTTAAATCTATGATTGATTCAGATACAAAATGCACTACGTTTGGGACTTAATTTACAATCAAATAGATTTTAAGATAGGGTTGGACTTACATACATGAGAGGGGATATTGCAATCACTGAAGAATTCTTCAATTCATTAAAAATTGTATGATGCAATGCAAGTTATGAAAACGGGCTTATGGGCTATGCAGTATGCCAAGGACATGGACGGAATCGCTGCGCTCACACACACAAACACACCGACACGCGCATACAGGCTGACTCACGAGCACAGAGTACAGCAATGTGAAAATAGCTTTTTACATGGTTAATAAATTAACTGGACGGAACTCATAGACAGAAAAACCCTAACCCCCACCCCGTATTGTGATGGAAGTAGGACATACAAGATAAGAATCTTGATATGAAACGTTTTAGACAAAGGCAGTCGTTGCATATTGTACATGAACAACTTAATTTGGCCAATAAATACGGTATAAACTTGATCGTACACTCAGACCATCGTGGAGCTATGTCCCCTGCTAGTTGACTGACATTGAGCGATGCATGAAATGCATTACAGATATGTTTATGTTAACATTAGTTTAGAAACCTAGCCGATTGCATTGCATAATGTCATGTTGTATTTGTTTACATCCAATAATAAAAACAATAAACTATTATTGGTGACTCTTTTTTTTAATGATGGACAAAAGCAACATAGGAGATGATTAAATTGGGTTATCAATTATCCTCTTTAGATTATCTTGGTAGCTTTTATGGTCACTAGCAATGTATTGCATAGGGATACCTCTGCTCGGATAATAAGCATCACCTAGGTTAACATAACCGTCAAACAAATGCACACAATTGGTCACAATCTAGCAGCCTAACAAGCTGTCTAGTTGACCGGTTGCAAATTCAACCCACATTGGTCCCTATGAGCTTGCAAGGTGCAGCACATCGTTAAATAAACCGAGCTCTCAGACTGCATGCGTGGCTATCTGGCTGATTAATGTTAGCTAAAGCCCGATTTGATCAGCTCGTTAGGTCGCATTTGGGAAATGCGAGGCTGACTTTTTAGAAACTAATAGTTAACTGACCATCGAAACGCTGCAGTGTGACATATATGTATCAAACAAATAAAAAAATTGCATTTCACTACCAATATGCATAATTAGGTTGGCGTTTGCATGAGAACCTAGCAAGTTTACATTAAAGTAATAATGTGTCTCAACCCAAGTTCAGCGGCTGGAAGCACAGGCAAAGATAACGGTGCACTTACTGAATCTCCGCTCCGCTGCCGCCCTTTGCATTCTCTTCTACTTAAACAACTTCGTTCAGTCCCTTCTTCAATTTGCAGAATGAAAATCCACTTTTCAAATGTCAAATAAAACCTTTCCTAGTAAGGCGAGACAGTAAATACGAGTCGGTTGAGAGGACCACGCGGTGAATACGTAGCTGGCTGGGTCGTTGTGGTAATTCTATTCGAAGCGCATGTTTATAAGCACGCTATGAACATGCTAGAAAACATGAAGAAGTAAATTTAATCTGCGTTAAAATATCTTTAGCTTTCCATAGAAGTTGCAAACAATTCGAAATATTTCACAAACCACTCGGATATTCTCAAAAAGCCGTGGAAGGTTCGGTAAGGAGTTCTTTCTTCTCTCCCCCCTTACAGTCACGCTCCTACTGCCCCTCTGCTTCACTCACAGGTTGCTCGCAAGGATTTCGGAATCACTCGGCTATGCTCGCTCTCGCTGTACTTCTTGTCCAAATGTTTTTGTTTTTCTTATATATTTTTATATACATGATTTAAGAATAATTATTATAATCGTATTCATTTATCTTCAGATATTCTTGGGGCATGCCGTCAGTTTGGTTTAATGTTTGTAAACAGAATGCATTACTTCCCCCAAAAAACGCCAATTTATCCTATACCTATTTCATTAGACGTAATCAATGAGTGAACAAAACACTGCAATAGCCTACCCTCTATGAACGGCCCGTTGTGAATTCTTTACATTTATCATCATGCGGACGTGTAGGAAAGTCCACAGGGGCAGGAAGGTTCTCAAGCTATTTGGATGTGAGGGAAAGTGGGAAAACGCACAGAGGGTACTGCCTACATCCTGGTCGTTTGTGCTTGAGCGCTCAAGCGGTGCGGCTGGATCTGCAGGATTCTGCCACTGTGACCTCCAGTAATGAGGGCCTGAACGATTTTTAGAGTTCTGACAACCCTGACCACCTGCTCCGCCTCACACCATCAGCAATCATTAATTTCACAAACGAACCCCTTATGAACTGTTGCCTCCCTGAAGCGTAGCCCTCAGCTCGACCAAGGTAGGTGACGTTAATAGATGACTTTATTTACTCATAAATGTCTTTTGAAAACGGGCAATCAGGAATGCTTTATATAACACACACACAGACCCCCCTCGAACACAAATATGGTCGTGGCCTTGCAATTACCTACTATGTCACCGTTTAACATCTTACAAACTTACCTTGGGCGCTTGCAATATAGCTACTATTGTTTTTTTTTTTTATTTGTTTGTTTGTTTTGTTATATTTTTAGTTTTTTGCAGCTTACTGTGGTCCAGCATTGCCGTGGGAGGGGTGGGTACTTCAGTGCCAGTGCAGTCGGTGCGTGTCTGCTCAATTTCGTTGGGCCAACACATGGCCACCTCCTGGGAACAGTATGGGGCTGGGTTTTGCTGGGAATCCAATTCAAAATGTTTTCTGTGAAGCTTCCTATGCATGTCAAGGTCACTAAGGCATAATCTAGCATTGGGGAGATATATGTGTGAACCCCCTCATGGTTTGATAATGGATAGTCTCTCAGAGAGAAAACTGACCTCAATATAATTCAATATAATGACATGACAAAACAGACCTTGTACGTAGTTGGTTATATCATTAACTAACTAACTATTCACAGTCAGACACGTTAATGATTTCCTGGCCCCATTACTGTAAAATAAAAATAAATCTGTTGGTTTGTGTATCTTTTATTTGTTATGAACGTACTGAAATTATGCAATCAACATGTGAAAATATATAGTTTAATACAGTTTGATGTGCTGGTACAGCACTCCATTTCCACAATCTTATCTAGCCAAGAAGACAAAGTCCCTGGAACCACAACAAGCACATAGCATTTTCTAGGACCTGCCACAGAGGAAACCCAATGCAGGAAAAATACAAGAGAGCAATAGAAAAAGAGAGTGGTGGGTTGGAATAGGATGAAGGATGCATAAGCCTTCATTGAGTTAGCAACTGTGAAAGGAGCCCTTGGCTGTAAAAAAAAAAAAAAAAAAAAAAAAAAATCAAAGGCAGAAAATTCCAGCAAAGGGAAGGAGGCGAAGAACAAGCCTGTGACGGCAAGAAAATCCTCCTCTCCTTTGTTTTTGAGAGAGTAGTTAGCCACTCAGCAGCGGAGGGAAGAATCCCTGTTGCCAGCAGGCTGGTGAGGCCCTTGAGGACAAGGATCCAAAGGGGGAGAGTAGGCGACACAGCACAAATTGTTTTCCATTCCTCAACACAGAGGATTGCACAGATACTTAATGCTGTTTTAGTAGAAGCCGGGGAAAACTTATTGTGTGAAGGTGTTTTGCATTGAACCATGGTTTGTCACTTGACAAAGCACAGAATATGTTGTCCAATATTGTATTTTGTAATTAAACCATTGTAATCTGATTCATTTGAATGTGGAGATCAATAGTTTGATATACACATTAGCGCCAGTTTGTTTTTACAATGTTCATTCATATGGTATTTATAAGAGAAATAAAATCGATAGTAGTACCACTGTCAACACAATGCATTCCTTTAGTTTTCTATTTACCTTTAACCAGGGGTCAAGGAAAGGTTTTTAATGGTATAGGTTATCTCTCACTAACCATCCAGCTCTTGATGGATAAGATGGACGAACTTCATTCCTCTGTGTTTTTTCCTCCAAAACGCTGTCAGCGTTTCCCCAGCAGATTGGGTTCCCAGAGTCATCTCTCATCAGCCAGCGCTGGGGGAATCTGCAATTACACCAGCACAGAGCAAGCCATCAGACAAATGGATATTTGCTGGTTAATTTTTAATTTCTTGGATGCAGAGGCCATGTTTTTCATGGCTGGAAAGAGCGCTAATGGGTCCGGATTAGGTATCATGGGCGGATATCTGGGAACAGCCCCCTGGGAATGGCGAGTAGGTCTCTCCATTGAACCATTAAGGGTCTTAGAGAAAAGGAGGCAGAAAGCTACTGGAAGAGTCTCTCTGCAGTTACTGACCTTTTAAAGTTGGTATAGAGGCCCTTCCCATGTGATAAGGAAATGTATGGTTTTAAAAGGATTCTTGTACTTTAGAAAAATGTAAAAAATGTAAAAAATGTATGAACAATCTGTTGGATGAGGCAACATTTTCATAGGAATTATGTAAGAAGTTTTTTTAACTTGGTTGTTGAGGGGGTTGTATTGACTAGATGCTGAGAGCAGTTCATTAAGCCTAGGAGGTGGGAAAACATTGACGTAGATCATGTCTGTACTCTCCCTAACACAGCCAGATGCATAGATTTCTGTCTGTTGCCTCACACGCCCCCTTTGCTGAATCCCACAGACCAAGATCAAACGACAGCATCCGCAGTTCAAATAGTATTCAGCTCCCAGCGGGACTGCCCTTGCCTCTTTATAAGTAAATACTGTATATCAAAGTGGAACGTGACTTATATTTGTGACAACCATACTGACCCTGGTTCCGAAAGCCAAAATATTCACATAACAAAGGAACTCTAATTCTCTATCTAGCTGAGTGCACATCAAGCCACTTTCGGGACAGATAGATTTAAGCACCCCGGGCATGTTTTCCTTGACCAGCTAAAATGATTTCCTAGCTTTCAGTCGGAATGAGGGTGATGATTGTTTTTATTGACTCCAATGTTCCATTAGTGGAGGAGCGGCCTGTGGTAAATAGCTCTTGACAGCCGTTCACAGAGCTGCAGAAGATGTGCCGCCGTCGCCAGACATCACACCAGGGTCATTTGCCGGACACCATTACCGCCACATGCCCACGCGGCTTCAATGTGACACGTACATATACAAAATGTAGCTTCCTTTCCTCTGAATTCGGGCCCCCTAGTCTGTGAGGGCCTTGACTGTGAGGCTGAGCCAAAGGGCAATGAGGGTGTTTGGGATTCAAGGGAGCTGTTGGAGGAAATCAACTGAAATCTGAAGAAACATGAAGCAGACACGTGTGTTGGGTTCTGTATTCCTCTGCCGAGAATAACAAACATGGTCCAGAGACTGGACTGAATATCAACAGGGCTGTCTATGCCAGCAAAGAGAGGTAGGGCTGACTTCATTAACACCCAAACACGGACTCCTTAAACACCGAACACCAGGGGGAATTTTTCTCCGCATATTATATTATCAGTTTGTTTATTTCTCCACAGTGACAGCCTGATTTTTTACCCGGTGGCAACAGGTAGAATAAATAGCAACATTTCTAGAAAATACTTCCTGCTGAGAAAACCTTTGTCATCTAGCCACAAAGAATCACACGTAAAATGCACTGAATTCTATGACATGACCCCTGTCATTCATGGTGTCAACCTTGAATGGAAAAAATTCACAATACATTTACAATACAGTGCACAGTAAAAAGATGTCCTAGAGCTATCTAATTGCCATATAAAAAGGTATAAAACGATACTTTGAACCAAAGGAAAATGTAAGTATATACGGAGCGAAAACGGCATAAGGTGCTCAAGCACACACATGTACACACACCTTTTCAGAGGCCCTGTTTACAACATCCGCCTTGTGTTTCCCACCAGAGCAAACTTAGCAAAGAATCATGGGGTTTTGATTAGAGACCCTAAACAGTCTGTCATTTCTCCACACATCATTGCAGTAATATGACAGGCTTTATTACCCCTCCGCACCACTTTGTGCAACCCCCCCCCCCCCCCCCACCCCCACGCACCTTCCTCTCCCTATTCCCAGGCAGGCTTCGGAGGAGCGGGGTGGGACAGGGGCTGGGGGGTCCCTGCGGCATGGCAGCTTTAATTTCACGCTTTGTTAATGTCGCCCGTCTCCGTGCTCATCCTGCCCTGTGCCCTCGAAAACACAGCTAGGGTCACGTCCTCCTTCCCTCCTGCCCTTTGGCTGCCTCATGTACTGCCATGCCTATAAGGACATGCTCTCTCTCTCTCTCTCTCCCTCTCTCTCTCTCTCTCTCTCTCTCTCTCTCTCTCTCCCTCCTTCCCTCCCTCTTTCTCTCTCTCTTTCTCTCTCTCTCTATGTTTTTTTTGTCTCATTCTTGCTCCAGTATAGAAACTCTCTTCTTACACTTTTTTTTCTCTTTTTCTCACTTGCTCTACTCACAGATAGTTCCCTACACAACTGGTATCTAATTTGCTCCCATCCCTCTTCTTCGCCCTGTCTCTCATGCTCACACACATATCTTTTCTATTTCTATTCTATTTCTCTTTCTCTGTCTGATTCTTGATCTGTGCTGTTTTTCCAGCTTTACACTGATCAACAGCTTCATCTCTCTCTCCTGTGACCACTGTTGGCTCAGGTCGCCTATTGTTCTCACATCACCTCTCACTCTTCTCCATCCCTTTCTCACAATTCTATTATATTTTCTGTTCAATCCAGATGCTCCCTCTCTTTATTTAATAATCTTTATATTCTCTCTTGTAAATTCCTCTATCCGTTTCCCCACTCCATACTTTCTGTTACCTGCTACCCATAGCTGTCATGACACTATGTGACCTTTTGATAAGTTAACAAAGGCTTAATGTATAATTTCTCCGAAAAAACATTTTGTAAGTGTGAACCCGTTGAACCATGGTGAACAAAAGAGAGGGAGAGACGTTGAATCCCCCCCCCCCCTTTACGTGGAAAACAAAATGTCTCAACTACTTCCTTTTTGGTCTATGCTTCCCTACTCTCCTTTATGATAACAGTTCCGGGCAACATTTAGGGCCTTCCAAGTTGATATGCGGGTTATACAAAGAGTTTAGAAATGGAATGGAGGCCCCCTTGACAAGAGCATAGAAGGAGAGTCTTTGGTTAGAGGAGTGTCTGGTTTCCTAGACGAGTAACGGGTAACAGAATCTCTTTGTGAGTGAAGGTTGGTAGGAGGGGGGGGTTTCTCATGAGGGAGGGAATTGATCTTTAGTGGAACACACTGACAGACTGGAGAGAGTACGGTGTCTGTCGGCTTGTGCACACCCACACACGCACGTTCAAAATCACCCAGAACCGTATGGCACACGCACACGCATACACGCTACAGGCACGCTGCATGCCAGTCACACATAAAGCCAGCTCCACTCAGAAACGGACACAAATCATGGGAAGATAGTCGGGCCGGGGTGATTTAGTGGCTTCATCAATAATGTGACAGATGAGGGACCAGGATTTTCACCAAAAAAGGATTTTGTGAAAAGACAAAAGTTTAAAATATGCACTTAATGACAAAGGCATTATTATCTTGCAGATTGCCCATTGTCGAGGGTGTTTCTGGAAATGTTCCTGGAATTCAATCGCAACAGACGTTTTATTTCCGCACAGCTCGAGCCAGACCATTAACATCCCCGTGATTGTTTGTCTCTCTGAATTTGACTTCCCTCTTCGTGTTAAATCATGACAAATGATGTGACACCCCAGCAGAACTGCAGGCCATGCCTATTGTTTGAGGACTCTGTGTGCCGCTTGTTGCTAAGGAACCAGAATTAATCGGACCCCCTTTACTATTTTTTGTTCCGCTTTCACATTATCCTACTTCTGCATTCCCTAGTGGAACCCCTTGGCATAGTGACAGAGCTTATTCTGCGTTTTAAACGTGATAATCTTTAAACTGTAGCCCACAAAGATAGAACACCTCAGCACTGAAAGTGTGCGGACACACAGATACAAAAAGATAGATGGCAGCCTGCAAACCAATCTGATCTTTCGTGTAAAACCGAGCCAGGAGTTTATCTCATGTTCACCGAGAATCTTCTTTTTTAGCAGAGAACTGTTACGCACCACAAACGATAGGATTTATCCGCTTTTACTGTATTCTCTGATAAACCCAGAAATGGACGAGCAGGTAGAAATATGGCATTGTGAAGTATGGCCTTGTCCGCGGCAACAAGCTACTCAATGTTATTTTGTGATGAGACAGGGACAGGAGCAAGGTGACCCATCTGTAATATATGGGCTCGGGCAGCCAAGGCCTCACAGGAAGACATTTGTCATCAGCGTCCCCCAAGTGTTAGGTTACACAGAATCAGGTTATCAGTCCCCTCTTTTTGGCATGAACGGCACAAAAACACAGATTACCTCAGTCTACCTGAGCTTTTGCTAGCTAACTCTGTAAAAGCTGTGCTATGTCGATGAAGCTAAAAAGAACGCATCAATACCTCCGCCGGAAGTTTCACCCATTAAGCTAAACGCATAATGGCGTTTCAAAATGCCCTGGATACTGCACACTGGTGTAGGATTTACAGGCTCTTTTAGAAATGTATAGTCAAGTATATTTTAAAGTATAAAGTAAATTCTTAAAATATATAAGAATTAGAAATACGAATCTCTGTTTATACACATGAACTGGCTGATAATTATTAATTAACATTTGTGTAGTGTAAACGTGTTTTCTTCTTTCGGTTTATAGATGGTGATACAGAGTTGAGATTCTGCGTGACTCAAATCAACAGTCAGTCTGGGATTTAGAAGACAAAACTGTGCTCACGCAAAAACATTGTGGCACCCGCCATGAACCCCTGATTACCGGAATGCCTTGTTATGTTTTTTCCACAACACAGACCATACAGTCGAATGATCACAATGAGAATAGAGACGTTATATAACCTTGAATATGTAAGATGTTTATTGAATAATGAATCAGAGCGCCAGTGAGTGCGTCCACCCCGCACCACCTTGTTGCTATAATAGGGGAGCTGACACTCCACAGAGCATAACCTTTACACTGCGTCGGAGGCAGGGAGTAGGCGGAGGTGACAAATGTGCAGCATTACGGGAGATGAGGCGGTGAGCTACCAACATGGGAGAGGATACAGATGTGCACCATTCCCTCACAAGGCTTGTGGTGAAGCATCCCGGCCCATCGGTCTAATTTAGCGTTTCCCGGAAAATATCCATCTCCACACTAGCCCCAGTGTAGGCGGTTCAGGAGGTTAATGTTAGAGTCGCTTCTCTGAGTGCTCAATGGAACTTCATGAGGCTGCGCATTTATTTGCCTTAGTTGATCCAAGGGCCTGTCTTGACCCTTACTACCAAGCGGCCAGAGTTTCTATGATGAGCTAAGATGGCCACATTTTGAAAAAGTGTGTCCCCTTGCCTCAGAGGCTATATTATGGAATCTCAAAAGGAATAACATTACCACTGTGTTCGATATGCAGTGCAGGTCGGGCATTGATGCTCAAATTACACACAACCGAAAGCTCCCATGCAAAGTCACACAAACATATCATCAAACGGCATAGATGTCTCTGCACTAATTATGACCAACTGGAACCATAGTTACAACCTTGACCTCCCAGTCCAGGCATGGCCGCTGACATCCCACCCACAGCAGCCCCCTAGGCACAGCAGAAGGTGGCCTGACTGATGAAGACAGAGGGTCTTTCTCCCTCTCCGGTGATCTGGTCCATGGAGAGGTAACGGCGCTCAATAAAAACAGGGACTCTGTGCATGGTCTGTGATCAGAAGCTGACCATAAGGCTGGTGCAGGAGTTAGATGCCTTTCTGTGGCAGTGTGTGTGTGTGTGTGTGTGTGTGTGTGTGTGTGTGTGTGTGTGTGTGTGTGTGTGTGTGTGTGTGTGTGTGTGTGTGTGTGTAATGTGTGTGGAGGGCAATACCGCTGGGTTTAGAGGTTGAGCCTTTGTTGTTTATTTTTCGTTGCCTATCTAAGAGCTCTCAGCTCGTCATGACTGCACGCCGACTGGTCTTTCTGTGTCTCAGTGTTGTATGTGTACACACGCACACACACACACACTCGCCCACCCACACACACGGTAGCTCTCTCCTCTGACACGGTCAGCCGGACTCATTTATAAGAAATTGTGAGATAAGCGGTCAAGCTTAGTGCCAGCACAGAAGTGGGTGTTTACGAGAAAGCCTGGAATATTTTATTTGCGTTTACGATTTAATTGACGAGTTGCAATGTATAGAAGCAAAACATGACACTCCAGAGTATATTTATTTTCCTTAGCGGATGGTCGCGGGATAAGGCACAGTAGAACAACGAAATGCTCCCTAGAAAACAGGGACAACCACAGGCAGCGCCCATGGAATCAAGGAACCTGGATAAGAAGCTTGGAGGAATCTTAATAAGCAGAGCAACCTGATACCAAAGTACCCTGGGCTGTGTAGGAAAACCTGGATACACAACACTGACAGCCGGGTCTACCTTGTCCTCCCATAGGGCATTGCACATCCGCTCTGAGAACAACCACAATAAGCTTTGTTTAGTCCATAAACCCTATTATTTAAATTGTCTTTGATGATTATAAATTCCAAGATGGTGGAGGATAATGTGGGGAATGACTGTGATTGGCTTATCAGCGGGTTATGGGTTGGATGTAGTGGCTCGGAACAAATAGCATGGCGGCACTCAATGTCATCCCAGTCGATGGTAATTGAGCTGATGACATATTGATCTGCGGGTTAATGAAGACGAAGCGGACTGGAGATTAGGTGTTCATAGTATTTACGTTGGTAATCCCAGTCTGCACGTTAATAAATCTCAATGTACACAAAATGGATAGGGTAAACACTTTTTCTATCTTTCAAGGGTAAATATCTGTATTTAGTCTTTGCTAAATGTATAAGGATGAATATAAATGCAAGGATGAATATATACGCATATGAATAAATAATAATATACATACATGAATAAAGTCTTGGAAATGTCAGGGACTGCATTGCTCATAAAATAAAAGGTCTTGTCAAAATTGTTCATGGACAGAATACTGTCTTGTGAAACACAACCTTCAAACATAAGAACATTTTTGGGGGTTGTGTGACCCTCCCAACCTGAAAAAAAAACAAAAAAAACAGCTGCAACCAGAGGGTAGCTGGTGAGTGGATGGATCCACTTCAAAGTGGTGCACTGCCTTTTGCTGAGAGAGTTTCCCAAAAACTCTTGAAGAGACTTAGGTGAGTCACCATTGGCGGGATGGACGTTTCGGCAGGATCAGACCACAGCTTACTATCCTCTCAGTACCCTGACCAGGCATGACCTTCACACGTTAGAACCCAGAGGAAGTGTCACTGACAAAACAGCGATACAGTGTGTGTGTGTGTGTGTGTGTGTGTGTGTGTGTGTGTGTGTGTGTGTGTGTGTGTGTGTCTGTGTGTGTGTGTGTGTGTGTGTTTGTCCTTGATCCTCTTTGTGCTTTCCAGTCCCTTCTGGTCTGCAGAGAAGAAAGAAAACAGATATCAAATGTACATGAAAGATGGCCCTTCTTGCTGAATAATTCAATACATAAAAAAATATGAAATATAATCGTTGAAATATATCGACTTGATTAAGACAATTATATGCAGTGTTTTTAATGCATGCAAAGCTCTCCTTGAGATTCATACACAAACGAGATGAGCCCTGTAGGGTACAAAATGTGAATTCACTGACGGAGACCACCCCACCCGTCCCCTGTCTGCAGAGATGACTCACCTGACTCTAGTGTTACTCTAAGAGCAGGGGCTTATTGATCTGTCTCTCCATGCCTTGTGTCTGAAAGCTAAGACATGCACCAGTGGTGACATCCCTGATCAAGTGAGCAGTCTCTGAGGCTCGGATTAAGATAACAGAAGGCGAGAGGGAGGGGAAGAGGAGAAGGAGGAGGCGGAGGAGGAGGAGGAGGAGAAGGAGGAGAAGGAGGAGGAGGAGCGGGAGGCGGGGGGGGGGGGGGGTTAGGGCGTGCATGCTTGACATACTTCATCGAGCAGAGCTCGCTCCCAGTTTAATTTGGCCTCGTTCGCCGAGGACAGCCTGTGCATTCCGCTAAGGCACTTGTGTTCACTAGTGCAAAGGGAACATTTCTCCCACTGTGGTGAGAGATGTAAGTGTGAGCTGGGAAGCGTGAGGAGTCACGTCCGTCTGTTAAACCACTGTACGCCACACATCCTGCCACCCGCTGCAGTCAGCCTATTTATTCCCCATATGGACATTTCGCCGTAGATTTGAGGTGTTTTACTGTTCGATGTTTTAGCAGTTCGACTTCTCTCTCTCTCTCTCTCTCTCTCTCTCTCTCTCTCTCTCTCTCTCTCTCTCTCTCTCTCTCTCTCTCTCTCTCTCTCTCTCTCTCTCTCTCTCTCCTCTGCTGGGTTTCACAGAGAACGAACTCATCAGCAGCTGCTTCTTCACACCCACGGTGGAGAGCAGTCGAAGCACCTTCATGGCTGGCTGATCTTTTCATGTTGTCGCTGTTCAATGTCATCGAACGGTGGAAACTTCACAATACATGTCCCCGCTTCCGCTTTCTGACAGACGCGGGTTTTTTCAGAACTTTCCAAACTGTAAACTCTCCAAACAGACCGAAAGTTTTATGGAAATGGCACGTGCCCATTTGTTCAATGGAGGCTGTGTTGGCCGGGCGGCTGCTGTATATGGCTTGACACAGTTTATTCAGAGGGAATTCAACCACACAACACCCTAAAATGTCAAGAATAAATTACTTTTCAAACACTTTGATTTACAGTATGTATCTTTTATGCGTTCCTATGTTTATAAAAAATATACATATATTTGCTTGGAATCTGCAGCTAGTGAGTAAAAAAACAAAACATTTTCCGATTTGTTAATCTGTGCTGTTAGGCGTGACAGAAGCTCAGAAGAAAGAGAACATCATCTTTTCTTTGCATTTCAAAACAACAGTATTGTCAAAAGTCAAACTGTTCAAGACATAAAAGGCCAGTCACCATCTGGTTCCTTGTTTTCTGAGAACTGATTTTCATTTGACAGGCCTGCGGTGACAATCACATGACATTTCTGTTTCCATGGGAACCTATTAGTGATTTCTGTCTAGTGGCCAACACGTTTAAAGGGAATCACCAATGAGGGCATAAGTGTACTGGAGAGAGAATTAATCACGCTAATGATGCTAAAGAGCTAAAAACCATTGAAAAATGAACAATAATCTGACTTCAAGAAGTTCTCCTGTATTGCCTGCGGCAAAGGTTTGGCTGTTGTTGCAAGGCTTCCTTTGAAAGTATTTTTGGATATTTATTTTGGTGAAAATTGAACTGGAAAGAGAATAATGAGATAGCAATTAAAAGTGTGAAGACACAAGACTCTCCTTATTGACAACTGCTGTTATTGTGACCCAAAATAGCAAATCACACAGCACTTTTAAAATGTCAAACTCTCAAGTAGACCTATAGCAAAGGAGTTTGCTGTTATTGTCGCCAACAAAGTCCATCTATAGCACTCAAAAACACCTGCTACAGTCTAGTGAAAGTGATGCTATCATACCCTATTGTTCTGTATCTTATTACCCCTTTAAAGGCACTCCACAGGATCGAGAGCTCATGTGAATTCATTGTATCATTATGTGCAATTCATGATAGCTCTCAACGTGTGAATGCTGCAAATGTAATAGAAGGGTTCTGCACTTATTTTTGAAATGGTAGTCTGAGAGACAGAATAAGGGAAGATAAAATCGAAACTAGTTATCGGCTCTTTAACAGATATATTATTTATCAAATCCATGTTGGCTTTCTATTGCAACACTTTGACAAAAATATCATCTCCATCTTTACATTTCCGAGCTGGCTTCCCTTGGTTTGGGCTGGCCTGAGGTCTTTGGCGGCTGAAAAGATTCCACAGTCTTTGATTTTATGCTTTGGATTCATACCCCCCGCCCCCACCCACCTGCCCACCCTCCTCCCCTGTATGTTCCCAGGCTTCTTCCCAAAAGGCTGTTCTTTCATGGCATGGCTGGGCTCCCCAGATTCCTCCATTTGGTCTTGGTGAGTGCTGGCTTGGAACCACATTGAAAGGGTGGTGCTGTGGCCACCATCCAATCAGCAGCCTGCCAGGGTCCGCAAGTCTTTCCAGTCACCGTGGCGATGCCAGGGTGGCGAGGGGGGTGGGGGCGAGGAGAGGCATTCTGGAATCACTTCACTGTGACCCATATCTCCCCGTTCTGCTCTGAATGTCTCAATATGAAAACAACCCAATTACTGTTGACCTTTGCTCCGCCCCCAACACAGCGGCGACTAATTAAAATGGAGAGGGTTCCCATTTCCTCCCTTGTTTTTTCCAGTGTGTTTGTGTGAGGGATTGTGTGTGTGTGAGAGTGTGTGTGTCTCTGTGTGTGTTTGTGTGACGGGCTGGCACGTGCGAGCCAAGTGAGTGGGATAACTGTGAAGATATTTGGATTTGTTGAAGGGTGGGGGAGGTGGGTGGGGGAGGTGGGTGGGTGGGTGGGGGCGTTACACATTAATTGGTTCTATATAGAAAGGGTTAAAAGCGGAGTATCTTCTAACGGGGCTGTCTCTCCCGACCAGTCACACTCCAGGAGCCTTGGGGGGACGATGCATCAGGATTGCAATGTGTCTGGCAGTGACAGGAGCTTCCAATCCAATCTCAATTTCATTCAATTATCGTCCCCTCCATCAGCCCTCTGTTGTTTGCCCTCAAGAGGGTGTAGTCCGTCCCGCACAGTCACTAGCTTGTTTTGTCTACACCGTCGCACCTTGACGAGAAAGCCCGTCTATTCAAACAGTCGGCACAGCCCTGTGATCTATCCAAAGAAACCCAGAAGTCTGTCACAGAACCAAATCCTCAAAAGGCATCCCATTGTTTTGACAATAAAACCGTAAAAAGGCTTTTTTATTTTTTGGTCAATGCACAAACATCGAAGCTTCTTGAAGCGTACATTATATTGGGATTTAATCCTATCGGTTTTACACATTCTGTTTCCTCTTTTTCCGTCTCTCTCTCTCTCTCTTTCTCTCTCGTGTAAAAGCTGTGGCTGTGCTTGCTTGTCACAGCATGTACATAAAAAAGATGCACATTTCCGCTGACTCACTGGTAGGTAGACCATTTATGCAGGGCTCTTTGGTTGTTTAGAGGAGAACTATTAATCCTGCCTGCATCCTCTTTTCACTCACCCACCCACACCCCCACAGACACACACACACACACACAGCACACACACACACATACACACACACACACACACACACACACAAACACACACACACACACACACACACACACACACACAAACACACACACACAAGCACCCACACATACACACACCCACAACACACACACACACACACACACACACACACACACACACACACACACACACACACACACACACACACACACACACACACACACACACACTGTCACTCTGTCCTCTGGGACCTGTAGCTGCCGTCCTCTCAACAGATGGCCCAGGCCAACAACTTGACTGCAGTCTGCCACACATCAAAACACGGACACGACATTTTTGCACTTTTCCCTTTTCCCAGCCCTTGCTTTTAAATGGAAGTAAAAGCACACAGTTTTATTTTTTTTAACGTCGACCATATTGTGGTTGAACTTGAGCAGCCTCCAACCAGCTGCTAGTTTCATCTTTGGTTTGCCTTGACCCCTCCAGTTTTTCTGAGGGCTGTGGGCTTCCAATTTACCCATCATGCTTCCAGGTAGAGGCGGCGGCGGCGTTGGTAGTGCACAGACACACACCAGTGTGTGAGGGACGGATCTGGTCCGTGACCACAGGAGGAGAGGGCTTCACACAGCAATGGGGTTGCCACATCAGGGCAGCACACAGACAGCTGGCTCCCTGGTATGATGCATTGGCCTTGGCATCTTAATTGGCCCCAGTGCCTCGGCCAGGGACTGGTGTATGTGTACATGTGTGTGTGTTCCCTTCTCACTCTCCTCATCTCTTTGCTTGTGTGTATGTGTGTGTGTGTGTGTGTGTGTGTGTGTGTGTGTGTGTGTGTGTGTGTGTGTGTGTGTGTGTGTGTGTGTGTGTGTGTGTGTGTGTGTGTGTGTGTGTGTGAATCTGTATACGCAAACAGTACCGTGGCTCCGGAGGCTCAAAGCAGCTCCACTGACCTTTCATGTTTATCAGGAAAACACACAAACACACACACACACACACACACACACACACACACACACACGCATGCACGCACGCACGCATGCACGCACGCACGCACACACAACCACACACAACCACACACACACACACACACAGACAGGGGCTGGACCAGGGTTCTTGTATTCGTGTTTGTGGAAGTGTATAAGCATGTTATTATGAATGTATGAAGGCGTTCCTCACACTGCCATGACCTATATAGGTCAAGTGAATGATATACGCAGTGGCAAACATGTAACCTACACTGCTCACGTGCAATTTACAGGACTTAAAGGATCTGCTGCTAATGTCTTGGAGCCAGAGGTCAAAGGACACCGTCAGAGGTCTTGTGGAGTCGATGCCTCCACGTCTCAGAGCGGTTTCACAAGGGTTACCTGTACAATATCAGGCAGGAAGTTTTAATATTGTCGCTGATCAATTCGATTCAAATCAAATCAAATGTATTTGTTTAGCACATTTCATACACAAAAGGTAATTAGACGTGCTGTTGGGTATAGCTCCTACAGCACACAGGGCTAATAGTTGTTTCTTGTCATTATGGTAATTTAAGGAGCTGGCTTGCCAACGGTTCCACACGTCTTTCCAACGCAAAGACGTCACACTAGGCTTGTGTTCATCCATAGTGGCTGGTTCCTCCCCTCAGTGATGGCTGCAGTGAAATACAGCTTTCCCCATGCCGATCCCATCTCCTGGGACCCCGCGGTGAAGCTGTGGGATATAATGGCAAGTTTAACATCGGTGCAATGGTGACTGACTGGAAAAATAGCCTGAGACTTGCCTGGAATTGGAAGTGTATAGCGAACCAATTACTCCCGCGGTGATGGCGATACAACAGCATGGCTATAGGGCTGGGGCCCGCTGCTGTAATTGATGTTGCTCGGTGGCTGCCGGTGAGGTTGGAGGCATGTGCACCACAGAGACAGCTGCTCTAATGGCTCCTGCCAGGGGTCACACACGGCACACTACAGACCTGAGCACTTACAACCTGGGCTGCTCACGACCCCCCCCACCCCGACGACCTGAGTCATGGTACGTTGTCTTAGATGGGACAGTGTACTGTGAAATGTGAAAGTAGCTTCCACGTCAACATGCAAGGCACATATTGTAATGAGGAGATTTATTTGCCGGTGAAACCACCATCAAAAGATCAAAATGGAGGGTGCACTGAAGAGAAGTGAAAGAATAATTACTTACTCCACTTGTGTGATGAAAGACAACAACTAACGGAATCGGAATTGTATGTAATTATCAGATGACTACTTGCCAAAATTGCTCCATTAATTTTGTTACTATGGTAATAGGAGGACAGTCTGTGAGAGCTTGCCTGATGCTGTATTGTATTGGGAGGCTTCAGAATGATATTTACTGTGATTATTTCAAGTGCAAAGTGTAGAGAAATTAATCATGGAAACCCATGGTTACGATGGACTGTTCTTATGGGAAACGTAATGAGGCTCAGATGATAGATATCACAATCATGAGGGTGAAGACACGTTTTTGAATAACTCGTTTGAGCACAGCAATACACATCCCCATATGCTTCTGGGATTTAATCAGATCAGGTGTTTACCTTGTCTAGTCTCCACATTCTAAAAGCAGCCTTGTAGGTCCCTTCTCAACGCATTAGAGTTTATATAGGGCACCGTCAAAAAACAAGGACAGCATCCTTCCCGAGATGTTTTGGTTTCTAAATTTGGACGGCGGCGTGCAAATACTTCTCAGTGCGTGCAAAACTCTAGCCGTAGAAGTCCTTCAGGAGGTGCCGGTGGATGTGAAAGTCCGCCAAAAGGTCACTGTGATTCCATAGCATGTCTGCAGAATGACAAGTGACGTGTTATGATACATCCAATCTTTACCTCCGTAAAAAAAACCAGAAACAATCCAGAGTTGACGTGACATTTCAGAAAATCCCGTGTTTCAGATTGCAAACACGATTGGCCTTGCACAGGAGGAGCCATTACGATGAGAGGATGAGAGGCTTGCTCCACGCAGTCTGGCAAACCAACGCGCCATTTTCAGGCCTATTGTACATTCCCTTAGAAGAGGGAAAAAGTCCAAAAACCTGTATGGAAAAGATAAATCATCAAACGCAGAAAACATTAAAAAGACACACCTTCATAATTGACTATTTCCAGGGCATTTGGTTTTGGTAGAGGTGTGTGCCACTACAACGATGCAGTGTGTGGGGCATGCCTTCCTGTATTCTAAGCCTGTGCCCCGTTCCTCATTAACATTTCATTGTGGTGGGTGACCCTGCCATTCATTTACAGACAATTGCTTCCTGACAATGTTTTTTCTTCTACTCTCAGAGGGGGGACGATTGATTCCCTCTTGAATGTTAATGCCTTGTAAATTCAGAAGTGAGGCTGAGAAGAGAGGGAGAAAAATAGCGCGCTTTTTTTTTGCGAGCGTTATTAAAAAATTCAATTAGGTCAGTCAAGCAGAAGAGGGAAAACAATGTTTTGAGTGTTGTACGTTTCTTTAGGAACACGCACGTCTTTCTCCTTCCCCTGAAAGGCATTGACAGAGCCTGTGCTTGGCAGGAGATTCAGACAACACAAAAGGAATCGATTCTCAATCGTCTGTGGGACGAAGCGTCGTAATCGATTCTGTTTTGGGACCGCCACAACATTCTATCGTCAATAAAGATGTCTCCTCATAAAGCACAGATTGCGTATCTAGTCCTAATCAAACACTTGAGTCTTCTTTCCGAGAAAATACGAAAAGAGCAACAGGGAGAATAAAAATGCTGTTTTAGGCATATTTGTGCACCAAATATTTCACAATGCACATTGTAGCCAGGAACATGGTGAGAATATGGATCGTCTGCGTCAAGGACAAGGTGGTTGAAATTCTACCTGTGCTGACTTGCACACTGAACTTCCACTGTCTGACTGTGCCTGTGTTCCAGACCCTTTCCACTCAGACCCGCATGCTCTGCACAGTCCAAACAAGTTCAACAAATCGATCATACATTGCGCTATTTCCATACAACAGATCAATAGAGTTAGACATTCAGCGGTAGCGGGTTAGTAGAGGTGCACACAAAGCAGTTTTCTACGATGAGCAGTGTTAGCTTCTTATAAGGGACGAGTTGGTTAAATTGTAAACAAGGACTGGTGCAGTGGCAATGGGGCTCAAGTGAATTGAAATCAAAAAGGATGTGACAAGGTATAGATTAATAGCATAAATGCAAAAACACAAAATATCACAGAGCTAGGCCTATATGAATATTCTGTGTAGTCTGTAAGTCTGACTGCTGAACGTGGTTATTGAATGGTAATCTAAATACTGGATGTTACTTGGATACTATTGCACTCCTAGTCTATTTAAAACATGAGTGTGAAATTGTTTTTTGTTCACAAAGACTATCTGCTGAATCATTCCTCTGCTGAGGCAACAGTACACATGCTTCGGTCCTTTGAATTGTGAATTTAACGTTAGTTTTCTTTGGAATGTTTTCCTTTCTTTTATTTAAACGGCTGACTGCGGAGCCACAGCAGTGATATCGCATTCAACCTTCGGTGATGGTGAAGTCACCCAACTCTGCGGTTGGACAGCTAGGGCTCCTAGAAAAAAAGCTCCTTCACCACGTTTCCTCTCCCTCTTTCTCCCTCCACAGGCCAACCCTCCCACTGTTTCTTCTGCTTCCCAAACTAAATCTCCCTCCTGAGGGACATTGGCAGGCTGTTGCTGGGTAACCAGAGTGGAGTGAGGGAAGGAGGGATTCGTTGAATATAAACAAATCTTGGGGTGTCTGCAATGCTGTTTAAACCTAAATTCTGGACAGAGAACAAAAAACAGTCCCTTGCTGCCACATACGCCTTATATATAGCATGTCATAATAAACAGCTGCATTTCTTAACCAAAGAGAACGGTAATGGCAAACCAAAAACTAGTTTTGAACACACTCCGCACAAATTGTCCTTGTGTTTTCTTTTGACAATGCTCATTCTTGTTCTCTTTCTTCAAAGAGTATGACCATTTAGCACAGAGCATTTCACAATGTGTGGAAATCTAAATCTGATTTGACTTGCCAGTGAGCAACCTATAGCAATTATGAAAACTGAAAAACTTGAAAACTGAAAACCTTTCATAATGAATAAGTCCAAGGAGTTGTTTGGGCTCGCTGTGGTTTATTCAAGTTGAAGAAGAAGAAATACATCCTTCAGAAACTTTCACGGTGCTGAATCCAACACTACTGCTCCGCCGACCCGGGGACTTTGAGGGCGAAAGGCCAAGCTCTCCTAGTGTGTTGAAGTCTAATTAGTTCAATTGCTTCCACCTGTTTTGTGTCTTGATTGGTGTTCATTGGTTAAGGGTCTTGTCTTTGTCTGTATTTAATCCCTGTGTTTGAAACCTGCTCTTGTCCAGTCATTAAACTCTGTTTGCCTTGTCAAACCATAGTAAAAGCCTTGTTCCACCGGATTTGTCTCTTCGTAGTTTCCACTCTCCTCTGCTCATGCGTCCAACAAAGTTTCCACGTTGTGACAGAAATGTAACAATCCCATGACTGATGAGAGACCCCTATTTAGTTAAACTTAGTTTGTGATTTAGTAAGTGGTATGTGTGTTTATTGAAAGAGAGAACAGGAACACAGTGCTGCCAACCTTGTCCGTGCGCAATTTCTCCCCTGTTCCACTGTGGTCGTACAATAAGTGTGCATATGGTGTGTGCCTGCCGCAGATCACTTTGAGTGTGCGCGAAGCGGTGTCTACCCGCTTTGCAGACAGCAGCCCTTTGGAGCCAAGGGAAAGTGAATCATCTGCGAATCCACTTCGGCATTCTAATCAGGGGACCTCAATTGGTGTTCCAACGTAGGAAGTCGGACCCGGCCAAGCGCACACTGCCTGCAGCACGTGACCGCAGCGTTTGAATAGAAAACGGCCAGGGCTCAGCTCGGCAGCGTGCCACCGCATCGCCATCCATGGTATTACAAACCAATTGTGCCATCTTATCCAAGTGCTTCAGGATTTTTTGTTTTTAATTTAAAAAGGCTGTTGGGCAGATCTGGGTCAGCTGCTTAACGCCTCTCCTCCGTGAATGAAGTTGGCAAGAGTACGTGGGTTTATTCGAATGTTTGTGGAGACGAAAAGGCTTAAAGGGTCAATGTCACAAATAGGGGTGATAATAAACATGAGTGCATGCTGTCTGCTTTGAGCATGGTTTAATATGCTCTGCTGTATGTTGGCAGACGCTCCCAGAGAGCCTAATTTTTTTTTTTACGCCTAATTCAAAATGTAAGGTTTGTGTGTGATCCGTTAAACTTGGCGAAGTGAAAAGGACACCAGATTTGAAAAAGCCTGATGGGAATTCTATCTAGAATGGCATGCTGAACAAAGGGTACTATAGCCCCACTTGCTAATTGCAATGTGTGCGCACATGTTAAGTGTGTGTGTGTGTACGTTTGGTATGTACAGTATGTGTGGGAGAGGCACTGCTTGGTGAAGCTGAAAGGGGAGACACGCTGTCAGTCTGAGTTGACGGTCACCCCTCAGTGCTTTAGCGCCTCCGGACACTTTCTATTCAGACAAGGGAGACCACGGAGCGCCTTTGGCATGCTAAAGGAGCCCACTTCTAATTAAGGCCTTACCAGGATTCATTCCCTTTGGCACCCAGGGCTCGGTAGGGATCAGGCCAGCGAATGTAACAAAACTGGTTTGTTAAAAACTTTGGCTCATTTAGCTTTGACGTCCTTTAACCACATGTTAATTTGGTAAAACTCTGAATTTTCTCTTTAACTTTCACAAGCAAATCGGGAACTTTGATGATTCATAACATGAGTATACTTTTGCTATCACTCATTTGGACGATGCTGGAATGCTCATCATGCAACGTCATAATGTCTTGCACTTCAATTAAACAGCCCCCCTCTGGGCATTCCTTACCTCCTCAGCCATATATAGAAGGTGTAAATGGGCGAATTTTGTGTGCCAATCCAGTGTTCATTAGCAGCAGCAGCATGGGGTCGTTCACCAATGGAGATGGCTCCTCTCTCCGTACCTGCCTGACACAATCATCTCCTTCATTATTCTCTCGACAGTGGCGCGCTGGCTCAGAGGCTCGACCTCCCTGGAGAGAAAGAGGATGTGTGTACAGGAGGTATTTCCCTGGTGCCAGACAGCTCAATAGTGATCCCCGCTCGCGCTGTCTTATGTGTGTGTTCAGCCTTTTCGCTCCCCTAATAAGACAACCCATCCCCAGCCCCCCCCCCCCCCCCCCCCCCCCCCCCCCACACACAAAAAAGCCACAGCTGGTCACTCATCTTTCTTAGTTAATGTTCCACTCCCCCGCAATTTGATAGGGTGGTTGGATCTGGATGGATGTGTGTGTGTGTGTGTGTGTGGGGGGGGGGGGGGTGCTGTCCTCGGCATCCTCCTGTTTGTTGAATACATTTAGAAGTTCTCGTTTGTCAGTTTTTATTCAGTTTTCTCTCAGGGATACGCTACAATATTTCAAGGTGATATATAAGACGACAGCCCATTGGGCATGTTTTGGATTTACAAATTCAAGACGGTGTTTTAGCACAGAAACAAACACTACGCAGTTGTCATTCATTGAATATTGGTAAAATGCATAAAGGAAATGTTTGAGAATAATAATAAAAAAAACATAACTATTTTAAAACTTCCGCATATCTCTATACTTCATTCTTTACCTCACGAACCAAAAACAGATCTATTATTTACCCCTGATACACGGTTTTAGTGCCTTTGCTTGCACAACATCAGTAGAAACGATTACACCTCGGTTTGAATCGATGTTTACAATGGGCCGTTGATGTGGAGATGAACTGAGCTGAGTGTCTATGCCACTGGGCTGATCTACAGTCCACTGTCCCTGGCTGACTGAGTGGAGAAGCCTGGCAGGCAGGCTCTTGCCTTGAGACTGTGCCCATCTCCATGTAACTCATGCCAGAGAAACATTAGTCTTGTCCGCACCCTTCTGCTGAGGATTTATCCCCATTAATAATTCATGGGGTTCTGTGGACTCAAAGGCTCTCAGTCCCCTGTAAGCGCTGCTCGCTCCAAATTAGACAGGATGGAGTCACATCCTGGATAACTGCCTTCTACTGGATGTAGGTGTGATGGCTCCTAGAATAGCCCTTGATGTGACTTGTTACGGAAGATCGAGAGAGAGAGAGAGAGAGAGAGAGAGAGAGAGAGAGAGAGAGAGAGAGAGAGAGAGAGAGAGAGAGAGAGAAAGATAAAGAGAGGGACGGTAGGGGGAGAGAGGTCATAAGAAAAACTGTAAACAGAGTTTGTTTACCGGTATACCTTGCTTTATGAATACACTCATGTGCAATAGCCAAGGCTAGGTTTTTTGGGATATGCCAAAATAAATCACCGATTGTGTATTTATCAGGACGCTCAATTGAAGTTTAATATCCTCCATTCCCTGCAATTTCCTGAGTCCTCAGGCCAGTGAGATGACAAGCAGCCAACCCGGGGCCTTGAATGGAAATCTTCCCCATCACCGTTCGCCACCATGGAGGAAGAGCAGATTAGGAAGATTAGATGGGCCTCAAATAGATTTTTTTCATGGCAGCCAGAAACAATGCTATCTCGGAGTGACTCTATATGCAATTCATTCCGCCAAATGCCTGACGAAGAGCACTTGCCTTACATTGTGCGTGAAGCAAGGCTTTGCATGCTGCAGATTGAATCTAGCAGGGGAAGTAATGGCACACGTTATAGTGGGTGACGTAGGAGACTAATACAGCCTCTCTGCCACCTTAGGCAAGGCACTGGCCCACACACACAATCTGTCCTCGGACCATAAAACCTTTATACCTACCATGAAATGTGTGTGCTGCCGCTTGGACGGCAGGCGTGGGTGTGTGATTATGTGTTTTAGATGAGGGTATGGGGTTGCGGTTGGTGCTCTGTGTGCGCGCGCGCGCGTGTGTGTGTGTGTGTGTGTGTGTGTGTGTGTGTGTGTGTGTGTGTGTGTGTGTGTGTGTATGCGTTTGTTTAGATGGTGTTCTGTGGGAACCCTTTTCAATTTTGCTTGTTCAAACCGTTGGCAGCTGGACAATTCCAATCATACAACCTCATCATGACTGTGGAAACAGACTATTGTCGCCGTGTGATTTAACTGTGGTCCTCCGTGTGCGATTGAAGTTTGTGTTGTTGGTTGTGCGGTCAGGCTTCCATGGCCGGAAAAAAAGCTCCAGTCCCTCATCACCCTGTGTAATAAGGTCGTTATTTTTCAACATGAGCGTCTGTATATTCCGCCTTTTTGAGACACTGCTGTGTCAGCAATAGGGCAGCAGGACAAGTATTCCCTGTTTGGCCCATTGTTGCCTAGTTCACTTGAGGGACCAGTGGTTCCAGTAGCCAGCAGGAGGGTGGGATAGGTGGAAACAGAGCGCGTCAGATTTGGTGTCAGCGTCCCACCTGTCTCAATGCCATCCTTCAACTCTCTCACCCTGGCCAGAGCTGACAGAAAGCCCCTGGCGTCACTGACAACAAGCAGTAATGACAGCATCCACTTCATTCACCCAGACTCAACAGAGCCAGCCAGACCCATGCTCTAGATGAAGGGGATAGTGTCGTTTCTCTGTGTGTGTGTGTGTGTGTCTGTGCGTGTGGTTTGTGTAGGTGTGTGTGTGTGAGCGACTGTGGTCACAACATATTTGTTTACACCACACGATATCATTAAGTGGGGGATTGTGCATCTGGGTGTCTGGGGTTTTTTTTTTGGATGGCAAAAACAAGCAAACAACTCATGTAAATATTTGAGTTTGAAGAATTTAAAATAATCCGTGCAATACAATATCTACGTATGTTTCATCCAATGTAATGGGACAGACAAAAGGGAAATAATGTCCTCAAGGGTCATCTCCCTCTGGAAAATGTTTTCCTATCCAGCTAAGCTTGTTCATAAAGCCTGTGTTTCAGTGTGAAGTTTATGTGTGTATGTTGACAGTCATAACAGTACGTGTTTTTACTACTCACTGATGTCTATCTCGCTTCCTAACCGCATTTAAGTAATTACCTGTACTCTGTGCCCGGTGCGCTTTGTTTATGTCTCTCAAAAGACAGTACAGCAGATAAATAGACAGACCTGCATGCTACAAAAACACTAACCAATTAACGTTTTCCTTTGACTCAAAGGTCCTTCAACAGTCAAACGATCGATTCAAAGCTCAATCAGCTTATTAAATGAGTGACTTTAATTCAATAGCTTATGTTACTCTGTGGTTTGTGGATTGTATTATGCATGGTTAGATTTACGTTTCAGTATAACAAAGTGCAGTTCAAGAGATTGAAGAATGCATGTGCTTATTAGAATTACAACAAAAATACTTTACCGATTACCTTGGGATTTGTATAGAAGTTTATACTGACAAAATACACACATGTTGTTTTATTAGCCATATGCTATCCCGGATGTTTGGTTAAATTGAGCCCACGATACCTCCAGAATGTCTAAAAGTGATCAATGACGTCTCAGAGCAACCCACCTCTATATCTGCTCTCGGCACGGCCCGATAATCAAAATGGGAGAAGGACAATTTATTTACCCATTAGATATCACTACTCCATTCCTGCAGGCTCTTTGTGGCAGCTCTTAAGGGATACTTACCTTCACTGGAAAATAAATATCTTTCTCTCCTATATCCCTCCAGGCTTGATATGAGCTTACCTTTCTACATTTGTCCTGAGATGAAACCATTTTCTTTGGTTTTTAACAGGATGTTCTTTACTTTTGCACCCATATTGGACCGTTCTTTTTTAGCCACAGCCACTGTCTACTTCTTTCTTCTATAACTGACACACATACACAAACAGCTGGTTTTTTTCTAGTGTAATTAGTAGCTGCAGATCCCTATTTCCTTAAGTAATTTGGCTGTTGATATTGCCACAGAGCTACAGCATCCAACATAACACATCTTTGATCTCCAGCCTTACTGCTCTCCCTCAACTGCTAATTCACTATAGCAGAGTTAATTTCTTTCGTATGCCTCGTCTATCGGCTCTTCCTAAAGGACTGTTAGCTCTACAATGTACACAGTTTGCTGAGTGTTGGGCCAGAATAATAAGTCTGGCCTTAAGTTGGTTGTTGCAATCTCTGATGGAACTCTCACTTGTTGGTCGACATCTGCTAGCATTTTCCAATCACAAGGTGACCTCAGCTGCCTGTAACTTTGTATTGGTCTATGTATCTTCCTTCCATGAACTCCCTCCTTGACAAAGCTGATGTGGTGCGTGTCACCCTCCAATGGGCTCCTATTGCTGCTGCCAAGCACTTTGGTACCTGATCATGACACCAGATATATGTTCCTTGAGTAAGGCTAGTCTTGCAACTAGACATTATGGCCCGGTTTCCCGAACAGGGATTAAGCCAAGTCCTACACTAAAAAACATTTTCAATGGAGAATCTTCATTGTCTGAGATTAGCTGTCCCCACACGGAGGGGATGTGTTGGATCCTCAGCTACCCACTGGCAAATATTTGCAGGTGTTTGGCAGTACATCGTAGGTTGCACTAACAAAAAAGCAAATTCTTGTGGATTCCATTCTCCACAGGTACTTCCAGATAATCTTTCCCTGATCTACACTTTCCCAATTCGTCCATCACCCTTGTTTGTCTTGAGAGACAGGTTTGGCGCAGTATCTGAAGTAGTTGATTTTGACCATCTCTGTTTACTTGTCCAAAGCCCAAATTACCCCCATCTTTGTTATACTTGTCCTACTATTTCAGTATGTTTGAAGGGCTGATTTTGCCTGCAGTAGTGCTTCTTCTGGATTCCATTTATTTCCTGTTGCGATTGTGGGTGCTGCTTTTCTCAGTACACTATGGATTATGTATGTGTCATTTCTAATGTAGCTTTATTGCACTTACATTTCTCTGTGAGCCCGCAAAGGGGCAGCTTCAGAGCACCTTTCCCCTAGAGAGCCAGGCTACCCAGACATTGTGGCACCCCTAACCATTTTCCAGCATAAAAGCTCAATCCTTTAAACTTTTGGACTTTAGTGATGGTTATATCATACAATACACAGTCATTTGCCACATTAGCCGGGGTAGAAGTCCTAACTGTAGGCACACTATAGCTAGCTTTGGCGTGTTTTTTTTCAAAGTTTCTTCAAATCTCCCCTTTCCATAGTCAAATATGACATTCCCTATTTTGTCTACCTTAATTTCAACTGTGCTTCTTCTGACCTGTTCCAAGTGTGGTCTTTAGGTCTTTGTTAATGGAATCCCAAACCTTCTTTTTAGTGGCTGATAGCCACTTCACTTTAGGTTTTTGGCCACTGAAACCTTATACTACCTTATCCTCTTGTTGTTTAGTGCTTGTCTGCGCTGCCTCAGTACTGGAGTTGTAGACGTCCTACAGACTTTGGTTTGTGTCCAGCCGTCCACTGGCCTTCATTTTACTTAATTGCCTGACGTCTTAAAAAGTACAGGTCAGCGCGATGCCTCCTGCCTCTCCCTACTTAATCAGCCTTTCTTTGTTTGGTGTCTTCTCAGGCAAACGATCTAGTACATAATGTACAAACAATGTTTCATCCTGCCAGCCGATAAGACTCACTGTAACAGGACCACGGCCATTAAGGTTTTCTGTGCTAGGTCTCATCTAATTTTCAAAAACGCATTTCAAAAAGGCAGCTCAATTAGGTTAGTAAGGTAACTTGCACACCTATTCATGTGAGCATCCTTCAGATAGTGTGAACCATGTGGTGCGGCAGAGAAGGCTGATTACCTCAACCCTGTGAGTTCATTAATTCCTATACTGCAGACTCATTAGATTAGCCAGTCTTTCAAGTTCACTTTCTCTCAGGATGCAGGACTTTAGTATTAATTACTGTTCAATTAATTAAGGCACTGGCCCCTCAGGGCGGGAGCAGATACCTGTGAGACACACTAAAACCGGACTCACTGTTATTTCGATAGGTTTAGCTAATTTGACCATTGGGAATATCTCAAATTGTACCAAATACATCATAGAGTACAGCCCAGCTCATACAACCCAGTATGAGCAATAGTAGCTGTCGCGACAGTTTGATGCAACGTTTGATTAAAACAGCCCAATTATCAATTTTGAAACAGACCCAGACAGCGATTGCTAATTAAAGATTGTTTGTTTCAAAAGGTCCCACGTTTTACATAATTGATGAAGGCAGTCGCAAACCGGGACAAACTAAGTCAGACTGTCTGTTCGTCCCTCTCAGACATTCAAAGATGTGACCTGCCTCAAGGGCTGAGTAAATCAGCTGTGTGTGTGTGTGTGTGTGTGTGTGTGTGTGTGTGTGTGTGTGTGTGTGTGTGTGCGTGCGTGCGTGCGTGCGTGCGTGCATGTGTGAGTTGGTGGGAGTGGGGGTGGGTGGGGTCAAACATTCTACTGTGGTAGTGGGCTGGTCAGTAACCGCAGGTACCATCAGTTTGAAGGGAGAAGGTTCTTATCAAGAGCAGTATGGCATTCAGGGACCCTTAGCTTCTAACAGGGACGATGACGCACTCTCGTACTCTACATCTCAATCCCTTTTCTGAGCAATCTGGTGTGTATTAGTGTGTGTGAGCGTGTGCATGTGTTTTTTGGCTGTAAGCAGTGCATATTTCATAGTATCTGCAGCCCACGCAGGTAAGATGAACGTTGTCATGCCATTTTTCCCTCTCCATTTCTTATGTACAGTACCGTTGAGTGAGAGGGAGATTAGATTCAGAGATTAGATGTGTGAGGGAGAGACGGTGAGGGAAGACAAGGATGGTACATGTCTTAAAGCTCTGCACAGTGTCAGGAGGAATGGCAAGCGCAATAACTCTACGCACTTTATTGGATTAGGCATTTCTCACTGAATCAGTTCTGGATTTCTCTCCATCGTCTTAGCACTCTAAAGAGGTGTTGTTGTTGCTCGTCACAGCGAATGGCAAGTGGATCTAAAGACACAGCCTGGCCTTTCTGAGGAAGACAAGAACCACAACCACGAGAACCACACGCACTATCGGACTCCAGTTCCTTAAAACCAAAACCCAAATGTGGGCCCCTAAGGTCAGCTGCCTTTCAGTGACAAGTCCGGTTAATTTTGAGGGGAAAAGAATGAGCAGAATGCAGAGCCCTTACCGATGTTTTCTCTCTCCCCCTCTGTGAGACTAGCTCTGGTACAATCCCTTCCACTCTGCCGAGAATCTGAGTGGCATGTCTCTTATTTGTGGCAACAGAGGTGAAAAGAAAAGTACATTAACTGACCCCCAAACCTTGCTCTTCAATGGAGTCTTAATAGACTGCAAGTCCCTTTTTCTACCACTGCTCTCCATTTTTTTCAATTTTTTCTCCTCTGCCCTCCAATAACAAGATGAAGGTAGTAGGAAAGTATTTATGGTGTGCTGAGCATCTGGAAATGTCTCAATAAATATAGACAGACAAGGCTAGGAAACAGCTTCCTTCCGATGACGATGCTTTTAATTTATATTTGCTTTTAATTTTCCTGGTTATGAATATCTCTTTTTACATGCGAGCTCCATTTGTTTCCTTTTTGGCTCCTTTAATATTTTGCATTGTTTCGCATTGTTTGTAACTGTGCTGTTTTTTGTGTGTGTGCTGCTGCCTGTCTTGGCCAGATCTCCCTTGAAAAATAGATTATTAATCTCAACAAGATCGTTTCCTAAAATAAAAATAAAATAAAACCGGTCTTCACTGTTTTTTTTACAGATATTGGTATGTAATGTAAACCCCTGGAAGAATTAATTATCATTGCATATCTATCATAATATTATTTAATATAATATAATATAATAGGCTAATATCTTTTTTTCAGACTATAATGTTTACTAGTTAACAACTGGAGGAACCATTGCACGCAAACAATTTATATGATTTAATCTTTCTTTCATTAGTGTGTATTACCATGCTAAATTATAATTTTTTCCTATAGCAGTCTAGTTAGATGGTTCCAGTCCATTTTCTGCATTGATCCTACAGTGAGGTCCTCAGGTCAACTCAGACCACCTTGAGCCAACGACCTCATCAATGTGTGACACAAAAGAACAGGAATGACAGCCTTTTCATTATTGCCATGCCATTGTGCTCGGGGGGGAAATCAATTATAAAAACACGACTAACAGCAAAGATAACAGCAGTGTCCTCTATTGTATAGGAGGGAGCCAACTTTTTTTCCAGGGGTCTCAGACCAGTCCGGCATCACCTTGGTGCAATTTGCTCCCCATCTCAAATCCCATTGCCTTTTGGAATTGGATTTACCTGACTCATTCACAGTGTGAATGGACTCCTCTTACAAAGAAAGGAAAAAAAGAGATTCTGTGTGAAATTGCCTGAGGAGTCGGGAGGGTTTGGGCGCATCGTTTGTTCAGTCGGTCCACCATTAACCCTAGGAGACGAAGAATGTCCTCATTATAGTGAAACAGAACTTGGAGATGGGTTGAAGGCAGAAGCTGCAACAAAGGCCAAGCGTTAAGAATAGGAGGGTGGCACCTGGAAGAGGTAGGAGGTCAACGTTGTTTGTGGTTGCCATTACCCACTTGCTAACTCCTGAGCCACCCTTACCCCCCCCCCTCCCCCCCACCACCACCACCACCCCCGCTCACCCTCCCTTCCCACCCCAACCCACCCCATCCTCTTTCTGAAGCCATCGACTTCCCATCCCAGTGAACAGCCACATTTCAGGGCTGCCAGGCAGGGGGTTCTCCTACGAGATGTTTGTTTGTTGTTGTTATTCTCGCCGCCAGATTGACAATCTGTTCCCAGCGACTCATGCAGCCTGGTATGAATAGATGATGATTTTGTTGGCAGACTTCCTGGGAGGCGCCATCCACAGGGAAAGGTAATTGCCAATTGAACAGATAATTCTATAATCTTCCGAGAGGTAGCACACAGTTGTTTCCAGAGGGAGAGAGAGCTGTCAGCTTAATCGAAATATCGCCCATCAACATTGACAGTGTGTGAAGGAAACAGCCCAAAAACAAAAACCTCCTAACCGTCAGCATCAGGGGGTGCTAGCACAAGATTGCAACAAAGTGTCAACTTCGAGGTTAACACAGTCTGACATTGTTTCACAAAATAAACAAAAATCAATACCACTTTAAGGCAGGGAATATATCCAGACTAATTTGCAGAACCTTCAGTTCTTGTAACACTTTAAAAAGGTCTGTAATGGTTGCAGCACTGTAGCTTGGTTGCCCACAGATTCAACAACCACAGTTTCTAAACGGATATACTCGTTAAAGACAGATTTCTCATGGACGTGACATTTTCTCTGTATATATGTTTAGGCCTATCTCATCTATAATAAGTAATTCTTCTAGGTTTCCTTTAGCTTTCAGTGTAACAGAGACAATTTAACAACTGATTTGTAGTTTGCAATGCATAATGTAGTTTCATACAGGCTCTGACTATTTCCCCTTCACGTGTTTACGCAAAGGGCCCACTTGCTAGTAGACAGAACATGTACTTGGTGAAGCGTAGCATCTTCACAAGGCAATAATTAGTGCCCACTCTATAGCGGGTTGTCAAAGTCAACAAGATGCATGAACCAACGTACATAAACACACACCAATGCGTGCACACACACACACCAATGCGTGCACACACACACACAGACACGCACACACACAAAACAGATGTAGGTCTAATGCCACGCGCGGAGAGTAAATGACATTTGAAATAGGTTTAGAGCAATCTGGAAGCAGATAAATGGATCTAATCTCGTTCCGCTCCGGCCCCTGGACGGGAAATGGCTCCTGACACCTGAGACCCTGCAACACGTCAAGCCTCAATCGAGGCCGGCCCGCTCGGCCCATACATCTCCATTTTAGATGACAGGGTACAAATCTGCAGCCCCATGCCGTGGAAGCCCCGGGAGGATAAAATGTGGCCTGGCGGGAGTTGGAGAGAGGAAAAGGAAAAAAATAGGGAGAGATTCTTGGCAAGGGGTCACAGAGGGTGGGAAAGAGAAGACAATTTGGTCGGCCAAGATGATGAGGGATATGACCACCAGTTTCAGAGAAAATTGGATTGGAATCCATACACATGATTTTTCCCTCCACAAACTGTTCAAATATATGTAAACGCTACACTGTCACTGCTTAGTGGCATCATTTAAATATAGCATGGAGATCTGAGAGACTTCAAAGACAAACAGACATCTTGGCTATTTAAAGCACTGAAAATGGTGTCAAATTACTCCATTCAACCAAGAAATGCAGAAAACGTTCAATTACCTTTTTTGTTGAATTGGTGATCTGTGTGAGAAGAAGCCGGGGTGTAGGCATGGGAAGGAGAATAGAATACTCGCCCCTTTATGATTTATCTTTTGCATTAAGATGTTAAATCCCACAGATTATTCACATCACCGCCATGGTAAATCACAGGCAGCATGGGAGTGTGTGGATGGATGGTCCTTCACTAACGGATGATAAATTCCCCCGATCTGTTACATGTTCACACTCTGAGTAAGTATACGCTGCATGTCATGCTGTTGTGATATGGCATGAATATTAACAGATTTTTTCCTTTACTTTGTAAACACTGAGCATTATAATGATGGTGCTTTATAACCTCAAGTAGGCCTATTTTGCTGATGTCCATGAACAAGATCCCGCACTTAGTGTGCAATTCCATCCTCTCACTCATTCCTCTTGTGTACTGACAATGCTTTTTATCTCTTTAGCTGGCCTAATGGAGAATATCAACTTTCTCTGACAGTACCACTGTTACTCATCAGAGCGTCAACAACAGCACTAATGATACAGTGTATAAACCATCTGAACTAATTGCAATGTTTTATCAAAAGGGCACGAAACATAGATCAACTCTAGAGAACTTGAAATCCAACTCTCTACAGGATAACAATTTTTAAGTCCCATCGTTAAACTGAAAAAAGGTCGTAAAAATGTGGAAACGCTGTATAATCACTCGTTTTTCTCCCTTTACGCCGTCAAACTTTACTGTACATGGGTTGTGAGCTGCAAATCTATGCACAGTAACGTCGCTGTCAATATAATTTACATAATGATTTATGCCATGTCTCCAGGCCATGAGCAGAGTAAGTCACTTTGACCCTAATCCGACATTGACATACATAAAAAAGAGAAGTCCCTTTTCACCTTGCCTTTGTTCAGATGTAGGGGAACTGGCATGTGAAAGCATGCAATTAACGAACCTACAAATAGCTCTGGCTTCCTCTAATCAGAACCTTCGCTGAATGTTTAAATCCTCTTAACTCTGAGGATGCGAGAATGTGAGATGCAAATCAGTGATAGACAGAGCGCTTGTTCTGAAACTTTAAATATTTCATTTTTAAATAACAATAAAATTCCAGTATAGCAATGTTCTCTCTATATCAACATAGAAGGACTAAATACGTCTGGCTTTATCATCCACAAAGCCAAGAGCAAACAAATATCCATGGATATGAAGTTCGAGTGCTCAATCCCTTTGATTTACCCCTGGGCACTCATCAGGCTTTCAACACACAGAACAACAAGTAAAAGTTTGGCACTCGCGGAGGTATAGCTTCACAAACGTGGCAAACTTCTAATTGCCATTTTACACACACTGCAAATTAAGCTAGTGTGATGAATAGCGTCAAAACAAGCCAGCAGGGCCATTGCTTTGTTAATTTGTGAGACACATGGACGTGCACTGCCAGGGTTAGCTCACTCAAGCCAAGTGATTCACATTTCCCAGGTAGCAAATGATGCATTGCACAGCCTACTGTGACAAGTGAACCCAGCGGACCACTGCATCCATTTGCGTTATTTGATTCCGCCACAGACAGGCAACATGATGTGAAGTGACGATAAAAAATGAAATAGTTGATATGTTATAGAGAGTACAGATAGTAGTTGATGTTTCAGACATCTGGACTACATCCACGTCTAGGCTGTTGAGGCCGTTGTTATATCACTTTTTTTTGACTGATGAAACATGTCTTGGAAAGACAAATGTTTCCGCCTGTCTGAGTCTTCTTTCTTTATCTTTCAGCAACAACCCCCCCCCCCCCCCCCCCCCCCCCCAAAAAAAAGTTTTGTGAAAGATGAGTGTCTGTTTTTTTAACAATATGCTCCACTCTTTTCTTGAACGGTTCTTATTGTTCTCTCCCTAATCCAGAAAATCTGCGAGGTGACTCAGATGTAAACCGCCGTCTCCCCTGCCAGTAAGACTCATCTGCAGCAGAACCCTGTACAGTCGACAAAGACGAGCCTTGCTTCAATCTGGCACTTTGAAACAATGCCTCCACAATGACACCACGTCTGCCAAGCGGATGATAAAAAAGCACAGCTGTGAAAGTTTTACATCTCCACAGCTGGCAAGTACATATGAGTCAGAGGACCGTTTAAAGATATCATTAGGCTCATTGTTTTAATGAAGCATTGTTTCACTCAAACATTTTGAGCACGTAGAAACTCTTCTGCTCAACTTTGCATTGTTTTTCACTTGTCTAGTAGATGTTTACTGGGTGGGCAAAAGCAATTTGTTTCATGGTCATGTTTATGACATGGTATGAATAAAATAGCTTCCAACGATGAAATGGATACACAAAAAGGCCCAATGTAAACTTCTGCTGAAGTTTGACTTCAATGTTGAGCACAAAACGAGTGAAGGAGATCACTGACAAACTGGTAGTACTTCGAACACTTGCCCAAACTTGTAGGACACAAACGGTCTGTAAAATCAATTCAGTTAATCCATCAGGAATGTGTTGTATTTCGGGGAAGGGGCCAATGAGGCCCTCTTTGACCTTTTTAACTCCAGGAATTTGGAATTTGTGAATGAGGATCATGGCTTTCTTAATCCAAGACCTGAGCAAGCCGTGACATTCTTGAAGAAAAGAGGGCACTTTCCCTCCATGACCCCGGACGTTGCACGTCTATTTTAAACATTCCGTTGGTCCGAACAGCCCTCTGCCCCCTGCTCTTCCGCAGGCCAAAAGAACACTGAGACTTCTGCATAATCACGAGTCACGCTTTTAATGACCTGTCTGAAAGTAGAGAGGGTCAGGGGTTGCACATTCCAGAGGGAATATCACAAGTGTGTTGCTTGTGTGTGTGTGTGGTGCGGACATATGTGTGTGTGTGTGTGTGTGTGTGTGTGTGTGTGTGTGTGTGTGTGTGTGTGTGTGTGTGCGTGTGTTTGTCTATGAAGGCTGGGAGTGGCGTGTGTATGAGGGATGGCATGAGGATATGACTGTTCCAGTGTCGGACTGGTCCTCTCCTCAGGTGTCACACAGTCATGTCTTGTTGTAGCCACAGTCTAGTTAAACCTCCTGCAGCTGTTGCATCCCTGGAAATAAAAGGGCAGCGCTGTAAATAATTGGGATTGTCGTTTACATCATTTTCAATTTGCAAGTACAATGTAGCGTTCATGGTTTTAATGTTCAGTCCCACCTAACCAGCCATCCAATTTCAACCAGGATGTTTAAACCCCAATAGCATTGAGCATGGAATCTACATTTTCACAATTACGTAGCTCTCGACAGAAGTACCACACTGACCTCTAATCTTCAAACAACGGTAGAATTATTGTCTTCGCAGGTTGGCGCCATCAACAAGTCACTTCACAGCTAGGAAGCACATATTGCCATCTAAACGGCTGGGAACACGATGTCTTCATTGTGAGGCGGAGTATACCTAGGATGCTTGAGAAATGAATAAATCGCTAAAGCCTCTGGCATTGTAATTTGACTAGCAAGATGCTTGAATAAATCAACCGGTGGCCTTTTATGGTCTACATTCAGGAGCTAGGCGTCTGAGTGGCCATGCTATAAATTAAGGGGAACAAAACTAGGTGCCTTGCCATGGTAATTGGCTTTGCTGTCTCTAGTTATATTTTTCTATACAGTGAGTTGTTATTCGTTATCATAAAACAAAATGACTACACATAATGATATTTTCGGGGAGAGGAGACAGGCGGACGGTGGAGTATTTGAATACATTTCGGCAAGATTTAACGTGTTTGCCTTCGGCGCCGTGACCATAGAATCATTTTTATCGTACTTTTAGGAAATGCAATGTTCACAGTCGACAATGCAATTCCATACGGGAGAATAACATATCGCCGAATACTGATATACTGCTTCCTGAGAACATAATCTAGAGACTGGCCACACAAATAATCTGTTTATCAGTGCTGTTTACTTCCTCGTCTCAGACCATTACGCAGATATATGTTGTCTGTAACATTGTCTACAGGGGGTGTAAAAAACGTCTTTATAAGTAAAAGCTTCAGTTTGCTTAAGGGCAGAGCATAAGAGCAAAATAAATTATAATGTATTCAAGTAAGGCATATCGTTTTGACATCATATGTAACATGGAGATATTTACATGCACCAAATATATTTAAATTACAGTCAAATATTACAAAGGACAAAGCAAGTCAGTCATTCAATAGCATGCAGATAGCACAATGAATAAAGTAAATGAATAATGAATGAAGCTCTTAAGGTGAAAGCAAGAGGACATCTATCGATCTGTCCTCTTACAACAGTCACTTGATCCATACATTAGATGATCAGCAGAGATCGGCTTACTTTAACCGTGCCAGGCACTTGCGACTGCACACTTCACCATGATATCTTTATTGTTCATCAACTTTCAACTTCCTTTGACCTTGACTGAAAGACAGACTAGAAGAAAGACAAACGTGTCTTTTCGTTGAAAAAGATTCCCATTCAAGACCACTATGCCTTTTCTAATACTGCTTAAGATGATTAAAAGAGCTGAGTTTTTGCCAACTCCAATTTACCAGATATACAGTGTCACACCACTGTGATTTATTTTCTGTTGATTCAACATTCACCCAAGGCTTAGCCGTCTTCTCCCCTACTGTGACGCCTTATCCTCCTCCAGCATCTGTCTTTGAAGCCAGGGGCTTAGAGAGAGAGCTTAATGGAAAGTCCCGAAGTTGTTGCCGCGGGGTACGAAACGGAAGTGTTGGTCGGAGTTCCGGCGTTGAAGCTCGCATGTGCTGGGTCGCTCCAGTCGGGCTGCAAATCTATGAGGTGCTGAGGCTGCCGGGTGGCCCACATGGCCATTCTATCTTATCTAAAAGAGCGTTGCGTTGCGTATCATGCCTTGTGTCCTCCAGAACATTGGAAGAGCCCAGGGAGTGCCCTCCAGGAGAGGGAATTCTGTGGAAATGCAGCTTCCCACTTACACTTGATGTTATTATGCCACAATACATTTCTTTTGTTTTATTCGCGATGAACAGAAATGTTTTGAGGAGAATCCATGATTGTCATTGCGGGCATTCTGTACAGGCGTCGACGCCCGGTCTGAAATTACTTGTAATGTAATTCTTACCTATTATAGCTAGGGCATTAATTGTCTTCAAGCACTGCGGGGACCTCCTCCCAGAGCGGTTAGACTGTGAAACACTGTACATGTATCCAATCGATACCGAGGGTGATGTAATTTAAGAGGAAATAGTGATCTCTTCCACTGAATGCGTCCCCACCCCCACTGATTAAGCAGAGCTTGGGTATGAGGCTTCTCGTTCTCTCTTTCTGCAGCCAGGCTTTTCATCCTACACACAGATACAATGTTCCTCAAGTCCTGCTGTGACTGTTCTCACGCTTTCTCTTTCTCTGTTCTGATTTACAAAAAAAAAAAGAGAGGCTTTTTCCGGGCCTTCTTTCTGTTTTTCTCACTTCAGGCAAATAGAGGGAGGGGGCCCAGCACAGCCAGCTCCCCTCCCACTAGTGTAGCTCCCGCCCATCGGACGGTGCCCGGTAGACCCCTGCCAAAAAGCGTTGAATGAAACAGCCTTTTTTCCTGAGCTGCGTTGAGTGGAGTGTGAAACGGTGGCTCTGACACGGTGAACGTGCCTCGACTACCAGAGCCAAATGTTTAATCAGTGATTACGTACACACCACCAACTCCCCTCTTTGCCTGCCTGCCTGCTTGTCTGCCGCAGACCAGCAGCAGGTCCCTCCCTCTTCATCGAGATGCCTGGGTTCGACAAGATGCTAAGGGCAATGGACCTGTGAGAACTTACCGCCCAGCCCCCCCCACCCCTCCCCCTCCTACCCCTGGAGGAGGGGGAAGGTGCGGGGGGACGCTCTATCGTTTTCTGTTGTTTTGATCTAGTTGTAATTCATTTCCCTCCTCTCTTCCCTACTTTTTTCTCTCTTTCCTACATTTTCACCGGTGTTTTTCTCACGCTGCATCTCGCTAATCACCAGTCATCCCTGTAAACCTCCTCAGAGGCATCCCTGCGTGTTGCCTTTCTCACAATCAACTCTGGTTATTCAAATGCAAGACTCCATTATAAAGTCAGCAATTAGCCCTGGCTAATTCCTCATATTCACTCTTAAAAGACTAATGGCTTACGTCCTCTGATTTAGCTTTTTGAAGATGAGCCAAAGGGAGATAAAGTATTGCTAACAGCCTGCAACCTCAAACAGTTGAAACACTCAACCCTTAGCACTGGGTGGTCTCTCTTTCATCAGCTCATGTTATTGTGATAGACCCGTGTGTGTGTGTGTGTGTGTGTGTGTGTGTGTGTGTGTGTGTGTGTGTGTGTGTGTGTGTGTGTGTGTGTGTGTGTGTGTGTGTGTGTGTGTGTGTGTGTGCGTGTGTGTGTGTGTCTCTGTTTCTGTGAGTGTTAGTGTGTTTGTGTGTGTTGGTCTCTGTGTGTGTGTGTGTTAGTCTCTGTGTGTTTGCGTGTGTGTGTGTGTGGGTCTGTATTAAGAGCATTTGGGTAGAACGAGCCAGAAGGAAAACACATCCAAAACAGTCGGAGTACGACCTCAGACGACAGCCTTATGCCAAAGTCTTTCTTGACTGTTGCTTTGCTCAAAGTCCATCGTTGTGATGCCACGTATTGCTCTTTGCATCCTGGCAAAAGGAATAGCCATCTGTTTGATGTTGATTCCTTTCTAAATAACAAGTGTTTTATAGCGCTTGATTGCACCGCAACCAAATTGGCTCATCATCACAAGCTCTTTCTTTCAACCCCCCCCCCCCCCCCCCCCCCCCCCCCACCCTTGATTGTGATATCAAGGCACAATTCCACGAAGTCCGAGAGTAAGGCCATTCAAGAGCAAAATGTGTAATTCATTCTCTATGGCAATCAATGATTGCTTGGTACAGCAAATTGGCCCCCTATGGTTTGTTTGAGGGTGAAGAGAGATTTATGTCTTGGTGAGGTGGTTGATAGAGCCTGAGCAGATCAATGGAGCCACTTGGCTCCTATGGAGTGTTTCTTTTGAGAGAACAACACACACACCTTTGAGACAAGGAGTTCTTTATTGCTTCAACATAGAGACGTGGCACTGAGATTTCATTCCCATTTCTAAAATATAAGAATGCTCTGTAAGTATTCACCAACTGCAGAAGAAACGTCTGACAATAGCCCATGTTTTTCCAAGATTGATCAAATTAACTGCATTCATGCACTCCTCCGCTTAGGAGAAAGCAATTGAAATATGTACGAAAATGATAACAGTTAATGCCCACAGGAATACAGCACAGTGTGTCCATTCCAGTGGTACAGAAAGGTGCTCAAACACCTTGCTCCTTTACAGTATCAGTAACACACAGACAGGACACGCACCGCCTGCCACCCACACTGACCTGCTCTAAGCCTGTCAGATAGGCTAGAGAGCAGAGAGGGACTCCTTTCATGGAGTACCACCGTATAGACTGTAACTAAACAGCTGTGATCCCTAGCCGTAACTAGACACCCCTCTCCAATCCTCATTTATATGCATAACATCTGTCCACTCTTTTTTTATAAAAGGGAAAGGGAAATCTCAGTTGTTGTTTTTTTTTGTTGAGCATCTGCCTGGGAATGGCTTTCTGTTGGGGGTTTGGACTGCTGAGCGTTTACCGTCTGCTGACCCCGCTGTTGACGCCGCGGCAGACGACGACAGTTAGCACGTTGCTCCTCCGCAGTCATAGCTCTCTCGCTTGCTATTCCCTAAGTGTCTGCTTAAAGACTTCTGAGGGAAAGCAGATCCTCAAACCCACAGATGGTCTGTGAAACTTGTTGAGGGACCAATTATGCATGGCCCTGTCAGTAGCAAAGTGCAGGAGATTTTGCTATTTCAATGCAGACCATGTAACCCTTAGCAGAGGGAGCTTTTGACAATGTAGTTTCTCGCTGTGACTATTCCCAAGGAAAGATTTACCATTTTGTAAAGCATTTATTTTTTGATATGAATAAAAAAAATTATACATTCTTTAATGGATATGAATCATTGTCATTCACCTTTATGGGTAGAGGAAAAATACCCAGAGCTTTGTGGTATCTTCTTTGTCAGCACAGGCATGCAGAAGCCACAACAAAAGGGTTCCATTTTTAACGGACACGGTGACAAGCTCCTGTTCTTTGCAACCTGAGGTAAAAATCAATATTCTCGAATGCACCCCTCTCTCCCGACACCCCTCCGTTCTGTCATTTTTATCTCATGCTCCGCTCAGAGACTGCAGTGTGCTTTGAATACCTCCAGTGCCATTGCCTCACCACAGCAAAGGTCCCCAGTGCTAGACCTTCAAGGCAATGTCGGCTCCACCAATTAGAGAGTGTGGAGCTAAAGTTTCTTATACCCCATGCCGCTTGACAGAAAGCAAAACACGTATTTAGGTTTCCAGAAATGTCAAGGAAACAGGGAGACATGCTAGAAGAGGTCTGGCTATCTGCTAAACTAATGCAAATGAGACATACTATTTTCACAGTTCTTAGTTTTTTCACAGTGCTATAGTACTTTATTAGTTACCTAAATTCTGGCCTTGCTTTTCTGCCTACTGCTGTGATCAATGACCCATATACAATGAATGCACTGAAATATTAGATTTATCATAGGCAGCTCATGTACGTATATGGTGGCTGGACATTTTTACATCAGTGTCACTGATAATGTGAATATGATTCATGACCGGAACACTACAATCACTCCTATCCTTTCTGTGACCCTTTCTACAAGCCGGCTCTGTAATTCTGGGACGCGTGCGCATCCTAAAGAGGCTCATTCCTCGTCTTTTAGGAGGCCAAGAACCACCAAGGGAGTTTCCTCCGAATTTGTCTTGAAGGCCTAATTCTGATAGATTGCGTGTTATGTCTCATCCGAGAGTTTAGAGCTTCGAGTTTACAGTTGTGCCTTTTATTGGCCCCTATGTTCTTAAACCTCACAAAAATCCCCTTTTAATTTAAAAAAATAAATAAGCTTAAGATGAACTATCAATGGTTTTTTCTTGGTCAGCACTTTATTTTAGGAGCTCTAACCTCACCACTGACCACTTGATCTATTTCTGACAGCTGACCTATGTGAATATGAAATAGACCCCGTTTCCTGTAGCATGTGGTGATGGAGGGTTTGCCAATCTAGGCGTCTAGCACTTTAACAAAAGGGCTGGTTGTCGTCAACTCATCTGAAAAACATTTCATATAATTTAAGGGTTTGGTAATTTTCTTAAAACATAGAGAATCTAATGTGTGAGTATTTTTCCCGATTTATTCCCCTCATGAGTAGGCTATTCTTTAGCACGGGTAATGTTTTCTATAAGCAGTTTCTCTCCTACCAAGTTTTACTCCCGATGTACCTATGACAAAACCAAAGACCACATTGGTTGACAGAAAATACCAAAGTAAACCTCTTCAGATGCATCTGTGTGTGGAAAAAACGGATTAAGGTTTCTATCAAAACGGCTCAATATGCTCCCGGTTTCCCAGTGGGAACAAAGCAGAGGACTTACACCATGGATGTGATATGATATACAGATTCTTAGGGAGGAAAATCATATAACCCGCCTTCGAAAACTTTGAGCAATGATCCTGTTAGCACATTAGTGGTGAGAGAAATGGAAATGATGGCAGTGGGGAGTCCAGAATGGTACGTTTGTAAAGCATTCAATTTAGACGAAACACCTCACATGTACAGTATGTAAGAACATGTATTTGAAAGCTGCTGTGGTGGTGATAATGGATACTTGTAGGAAGTCAATGATTGACGAAGAAAAGAAAATTGATCCAATATGAAACCATTCATTATTGCAGTAAAAATGGTATTAGAATTACAGCAATGATTTCGTTGCTTGACCTGTGATTGCGTATTAAGCACTTCTCATTAGGCCTAATTTCATGTGTGAGCACACACCAGATCAATTCATTGATGTGTTGACCTGGAAGGCTAACGCTGGTGTCTGGCTCGTCCCTACAACTGTAATTAATCAGATTCTTACCACCAATCGAAGGGAGCATAATTACTGTGGTAAGTAAAAGCAAAGATGGGTACGACTGCAAATGAAATCACAAAGGTTATCAAAATCACACATTTATTCATATCAAGTATGCTATAATACACACAATTTTAGATATTCTTAAATGTCCAAGTGGTCAAAGTATCCCATTTCATGGACATTTTTTTCTGCCAAGATAACGATAGCATCAGAAGTACTGTAGGCCTTTTCCCAAGGATATAAGAGAATGGAAAAGGTAAATTCAGAAATGTCTTGGGGCCATATATTATCTCGATCTCAAAAATAAATTGTTGGTCCAGTGGCATCAGAGCGGTGATGGTAGAACAGACAAAAAGGCTCGCTAGAGAACCCAAGTTATCAGCGGACATTTCACTGAGATGAACGGCTGTATCTTAATAAGGGGCTTCCAAGAAATAGTAAATTGAGAGATAGACAAAGTAGAAAGATAGTGAGGGGGAGAGAGAGACATAGAAATGAATGGAGAGATAGAGAGAGATAATTAGAGAGCAAGTGAGGGAGCGAGAAGGGAGGTCAAGACAAAATAAACCTTATTATGGACAATGTTCTTCAGCTCTCTTGTCAAATCCACGATTAATGTACCGTTTTACGAATGTACTGTTTCTTGCTCTCTAAGCATACGGGGAAAATAGCCTTTCCACGTGCCTATTCCTTATTTGGACATTTTATACAACTGCCGTGCATGCAATCATCCTGTGCAATTATCCATGATCCTCTTAGCATATAAATAAACATAATTTGTTTGCGGGGGAACGTACAATACAGAATGTATTTGGAGATAGACATACAGACTGAAAATAAATACAAATTCTGATACTTTGATACTTGTGAACTCCCATCTCTATTAATGACATGCAAAGAAAGATGTTAACAAACATCTTGGCAAAGTATCTTTTCATCAAGCTCAATAAACACCCAACAAGCCAACTCTTGCTCGTGACCCTTATTATGACTCAAATCTATTTCTTCACCCACCGTCTGAACTAAAGCTAACCAATTGACTGAACACATCATTTGCCAGAGAACAAAATGAATACAGTGCAGTACAGCACACCAGTAAGTGTTCTGCAACCCCTGATGGCTCCTCAAAGCGCATTGTATTGATCCACTTCCATCAATCACAGTCTACAAGAAACCGGTGCAACCATATTTAGCAATCGGCTTTATATTCCAGATAATGCTCTCCTTTCGAATGAAGGCCTTAATTAAATGAAAACTGTCAACTGAAGTGAATAAAGACTCAATTGTGTATTATGGAGCCCAATATCACATGATTTCTGAGTCCCACATTAAAAGTCAGATACCAAAATAAATACGACGAGAATTCCCATGTTGCTAGTATCCTCCCCCTCTTTATTATTTGAATATAAAACCCATCAGCTTAGCGCAGCAGGAGGACAGTGTCTTTTGTTGTGCAGGATTGCCCGCCATGCTTGGGAGTGATATGGCCGTGTCTGTTTTCTTCTTCTCAGCGCTGTGCTCCGTGCATTGTGGCTCAACAATCATTATCGATGTCCAACACATGTCGGCCGGCGTCTGTCTGAGGCAGTGGCACAGTGGCCTCAACAGGGAAACAAACGAGTCCAATCCAGGGGAGGGTCAGAATTGATCCTTCACAATTCCTTGGTATTTTTCAGCACTCTCATGGTGGCTTACAGAATGTCTCATTCTGTTCTGGGAAGGGACAGGCAGCATATTTGTCGTATTTTGGAAAAATGGTTGTACTAATCCGATGGCTCTGTTTGTCGTTCACACAGGAAACGCTTTTCTCCACAGTGCAGGAAGGGAAAATGTGCACACGGCTGACACGTGGAAACATGTGGCAGTGGTAAGGGGCTGCTGATATACAAAGAACACCCTTAATTCATGCTTTTAACTCCTCCGATGTAAGTGGAACGACAGCAGCCGCCCTTCACAATCCATTTGCCCTGTCCCTCGCCCTGTTAATACGTCGAGGAGGGTGTCAAATGTGCGCCAATTATTACACAGGGAAATCAAGCCATCCGACACGGGGATCAATGGCCGCCGTGATTGATGGATGTCCTATGGAGATGAACAGGCCCCAGGGGGGCCCGGCGGGCTGTGGCCTCCGTGCCGTCACAGTCAGGGGGGGGGGGGGGGGGGGGGTGTAAATGTGACGGGACTGATTACCAAGGTCACCCCCCGCGTGTCTGCACTGACGACACCATGCAGCCCATCATGTGTAAGCGAGTGAGGGACAGAGAAAGACTGGGGACAGAGAGAGAGAGAGAGAGAGAGAGAGAGAGAGAGAGAGAGAGAGAGAGAGAGAGAGAAAGAGAGAGAGGGTAGGGGAGCAGGCCATCCAGCTAGCTGATGATGTGTTTAGGAGTTTATGTCACACAGGTCATCCCCTACGGGGCAGAGTCAATGACGTCAGCGCGCACGGTAACGGCCGATGAACGCATTTCATTAAGACGGACCCCTGAGACAGGAGGTGAATCCCCGGAGTGCTTTAAAGACTCACTCACTGTCTGGAGGGACATCGCAGCGGGCTGCACGCTGTGATTCTCCCTGGGAACATGCTGGGTCCTATTAGGGGCTGCTTTCCCTCGTTGTGAAGGCAGAGTGGATCGGCGGAGACATTGACATTGATTTGAGCCCGCAGTCATTGAGACAGCCCCGTTAATGCCCATCGTCTGGTGGGCCAAAGCACGGAGGTCACGAAGGTCCCAGACAACCCAATGGTAGGATGTAGATGAGAGGAAGACAAACACGGTCAGGTCTCAGGGTTGTCTTGGTTTTTCTGTGTCTAACGGAGGTCCCGGTGCGGTGACGTCAAGGAAAATAAAAACAGAGTGACGAAATGCACGCTGAAAGAAACAGGGGTTTGCCAACAGCTGTTTTGAATTTCCTATTCCTCAGGCTCACAGAGCACACTCACTGCTTCGTGTTTTGAGCGCCCATCTTCCGCAGAGCATCAATATACAAATCACTCCAAACGAGTCGGACACTGGAAAACGCTGAGCTTTATTATCATGAAACAGAGACAGGAGGAGTGAGTGGGAGCTGGGAGGGGCAGTGTGCTCAATTCAAGCCTTGAAGTTTTCCAGTTTGGGACTCCTTTCGTTGAGCTCAGCGCATCTTAAAGCACGCACGACTTGCTTCTACTTAGTAATTAATGCGACATGAATTATGCCTTACTGGATTCCTAAGAGTTCAAAGCGGGCCTCTTCAGTGCAAAAAACACCTCTTATTACAAATGCACACTGACACTACAAACAACTCTGCTCAGTCACTCTATGGCGTTTAACATAAGGGAGAGGCTGTTCACTCCCTTAAGGCCCAGTCTACAGAATCTCCCTACTCTTTGTTTCCTTTTTTTCCCGCTCTCCCCTGAGAATAAATACAATTATCATATAATGGAATCCATTTTGATAAAAGAAGTCCTCTGTCATTCGGTTGGAAGATGCCAGAGTGTTGGATGGTGAGAATCTCCAGGTTAAGTGCTTTCTTTTACTACCGTTCCTTTTTATATGCAAATTGCCCCATCCATCTATTTACTGTTGCAGGAATTCGGAAAGAGACTCAAGCTTTGTCAGCTTCAAAACTCCCCCACCCACCCACCCCCCACCCCCACCCCCCACCCCCCTTCAGTCAGGGAGTCTCAACGTCAGCAAGCACGAGACCCCAAGAAGAGTTAATTAAAGATTCAAAAGAAGGCTTTGATCTCACGTTTGTCTTCGGTAAATACTGGTTACACAACAGTATTTCAATGTGCTTGAGAGCATGGAAGAAATCTTAAGGCACAAACTAGTAATGGGCATTATAATTGTATTGTATTTTTGTGAGGTGTGCGTTGTTATTAATTTGTGGGAAGCGTTGAGCCAGTGAGTGGATTCATCTGCATCCCTGTCTTGACAGGTGGAAATAGAAGCAGTGGTGCTGGAACAAACTAATACACTGCTGTCCACCCATAATAAGCTCTTTGGCCGTCTGTGGCACAAATTCCTTGTGTCTGATCAGGATGAATAACCTGTCATCATGCCAGTGAATATGAAATAGGGGCAGAGGTTTTGCGACAAATGAATAATCTATTACCAGCGTGGTGCATCCTCAGATGTAACTAGATGGCATTCCCGGATGACATACTATATTTGGGTAAAACGTTGAGTACTCTAGAGAGGTTACTAGATAATGCTTCCCGCCCCACAATCCATTTTTCAACTTTTTTCTGTCTATGAAATAAAAAAAAGGCCAGGGTTTTGGTCACATGTTCCAGTTGAGTATACTAACAAAGTCAGCAAATCTTTGTAAAAATGTAGTATACTAGAAATAGATTTAAGTAGTCAGAATACAGTATGTATTAATTGAGTATGGAGTAGATAGTATTTAAGTTGGTGATTCCGAAGAAAGCCGTTGTCTTGTCATGAGATGCTTTTGCCACCGTTTAACAGCATATTTCTGTTTTCTCTCCTGTACACCTAATTTTCATCAATTAAGACTTAGTGACCTTTCAATATGCATTATTTCCATGTACTTTTCATGTTTACAAACATTTAACATCATAATTATATAGAAATATTTGATGTTGTATTGATTATTGTAGGGATATAATACACAAAATGTTTTTCTGACTAATTTCAACAAAAGCTTGCAAACTAGCATCATCAGAATGACTAATTTGAAAAATAAAAATGGTAAATGTTGGGAAACATATCATAAAACAAAACACAAACATTCTGCCTGTGCTAAAGGCTCTTCATGACATGGCTCAACATATGTAGATATGCAAATCAGTGCAGTGGAACGCTGCCCTGACACAGAAGGGGGGCAGCCAGTGGGTGAAGGCCAAAGGGAGGGCCAGGTATCTCTCTGGAACCCTTGTAACACAGCAACGCAGTCTTTGTATATCTGAAACCTTTAACCACCGTGATTATTATTCATGGCAAAAGTAAACATTTAAATAAAAATGCACATAAACAGCAATTTAAAATGCATAACAACGAGCAAGCAAGAGATGATTGACTCAGATATAATAATCAATTATATTGTTAATTGAAAAAGTACTGCATGACCTCACATCTCAAAATAAGATGATTAGTGCACACTAATCTGCCATGTAAGGATAGACATAACGTCGAGCAGAAATCTCTGTTGATAGACAATTTCACAGTAGATGGACCAAAGACCTTTAACCTTTCTACCACTTTCATCTGTTTGCTGTGCCTAAAAAAAAACGTCATCGCATGGGCACAACTGAAGTGCCGGAGAAATAAGTCTGATGTGACTTCTTCTATACAGCGCAATAGCTTTGCACTGTGGCTCTGTGTTAAGGAACCGCGCCACATTGGCAAACACAGGGAGATTAGAAGCAGCTGGCCAACTCACTTAATTAAAGTAACGGGGTAGCACAATGATGGCCTGTAGCCCTCTTCACTCTCTATATAAGAGTTCGTTTTCACAGTGTTTTGTGTGTTGGCTTACACAAAGCTGGAAAGCCTCCCCTCACTTAAAGCTGTCAGGCTCTAATTGACAAGTCTCGATGTTCACACTCTGGAAAAGACCATGGATTTTCCTGGATTACTGTCCAGAGAGCAATTCCTCGCTCTGCAATGGTATGAAACGACGTGACGTGCGAGCTCCGGCACAGAAAGGCAGTACCAGCAGTTTTCCAGGAGATCGTGTGGTAGTCCTACATAACTCCTGCCTTCAGGAAGAAAAGTAAGGTTAACCCAGCCAAAGGTGTATAAGGGTTTGTCAGTTACAATGGGAATATTGCGTGGTCAAACTCCTTTCGGAGATTGATGCACGCATACACACTTTTTTGACCAGCACACTGCAGTCATCAATCTGTAAACTCCTGTCAGACCTGCCATGTCACCTTGACCTTTACCCGCCTGGTCACCACCTCGCTCTCCCTCCGTGCCACGGCTTTTGATTGTTGTTCCCAAGCCATTCTCAATAGACGGCCTGAGTCACTGAGGGTTAGATTGTCCTTCTCAGTACCAACGATAATTTCATTTCTATATTTTGCCTTATTTTAGTCTGATCTGAGCTTTGTTAAAAAAAAAAAAAGGAATGCGGGTTTTCCATGAAAGGGAAGATGTCTTACTCATGCATTTTGCAGATTCCAGCGCCATGTGTCTGTCCAATGGGATATGTAAGCCGTTTAAAGACTGTCTCTTATAGCACAGATGCTGCGTGACAGTCATAATTCCTCTAAATGGCAACTGTGTTTAATTAGCAGACACGTCAAATATATCAAAAACTAGACAGCAAATAAACCAAACAGCCATGCAACCCATTTTGTGACCGACAACTTACAAGGGGCCAAACACAGAGCCTTATTTTGGCAGTCCTCTTTCAGTCATTGTCAATAAATAACCTCAATCACAGACACTGCCAGCTATGGCAACGGCCTTGTAATTAAAACCATGCATTGTAGTGTTACACACTAATTCTTCCCTATTCCTTAATTCCTTCACAATTTTTATAAACAACATCATGCCATTTATAATGTATGCTGGATAGAATGTTTAAGAGTGGAATGGTACCACGAAGACATTTTTAAATGGAAATAGGTATCTGTATTTCCGATGACGTTTGAATCTTTTTTGGCACCTCAGGAGGATTGAGATGTTATGTATTGAGATGAGTGACTTATTAGGTGATGCATGAGCTAGGTCCAAACTGGCAGTTGCCCCTTTGTGTCAAAAGAATCCCCCCGGCTGAAGTACAATCTAACATACTGAGTTTCAAAGCGCATGAGGGGTGAAAATCTTAAACTTCAAAGAAACCTCTGTGGCATTTCTCAAATACATAATGTGTTTTATTATGAAAGGGTTTCTCATGGAATTCCATTCGACCCAATTATTCAACCCATGGCTTTAGGGAAACACCATTTTTGGATGCACAGAACGCATTACACTTCCTGCCTTTACAATTCATTTCACATTTTTAGGGCCACAACCAAATTTAAATGATGGCTTAACATTTCACAAATCTTTTTAATTAGAAAATCTTGTCATATCACATTAACGCATTACTTTATTTTCACATTATTATTATTATTGTTATTATTATTATTATTATTACTATTGTTATTATTATTATTATTATTATTATTTTTATTTGAATCCATTCAGAAGTACAGGTTGACTGACTGGCTTGATAGGTAAGGTTAATAGCAGGTGCTTCAACAACTTCTTCATGATTTATGATGTCATTACATGGCTGTTAGAAAAGAAACATTTCTAAACCCTCAATAGTCGTCAGTGCAGTGAATGCACATTGACATCACTTGGATCATTGTGCTTTTAAATTGGTAAAAGTAATCGAAAGAACACATACTCTTTGGGTTGACTTTTGTTCATTGTAGAGGTGTTATAGATAAAATAGGCCTGCTTTAATAACCGCAACTGTAATTTGTATTGCATGTGAAGAGATTAAAATAAAGATAAATGGAAGGGGCTTTAACCAAGCCAATGTATAGTAAGCCAAAGAAACTTGTCAAGCATTACCTCAAAGCCATACAAAAGGAATGACAATCTTGTTACACAAAAGCCACATGCAATATTTGGATTTTTTCGTTCACGTAATACAAAAACACTGGACACATAGGAAATCATCCCATTTCGGTGTCATGGAAATAAATGTAACATGACGTATTTTGGGCCGTGCAAAGAGAGAGAATGAATGCTTTTTGCATACAAATCTGCTGAAGGGGGGGGGGGGGGTATATTCCAGGGGTATTCTTTCAGGCTATTGGTTTCCTACTGAACAGAAGTATTCTATGTCTAAAACTACTTCTCTCAGACAGCCGACAGATGTCATGCTGCGTTGATATAGTATGCTATTATCTTGAGGCTTTTTGCAGTCTTTTCCTAGAATAACAACATTGCCCAAGTGGATGACAGGAAAATTCAAGGTGCTGTCACGATGCACTTAGCATGCGCATGCGATGACTGTAATAAGCAAGGAGATTCTCAAACTGCCCTCAATAGTGAACGCATCCTAGTTGCATTCGATTTAGCTGAGCGCACTATGACCAAGGTTCTTCTTTAGACATACAGACATGTACATCCTCAAAAAGAAATTCTGATCAATCCTCTTTTTTTGTGTTGGCCCTGTTTGGCAAGCCCACTGCACTGTCGAGGAAAAGGATGGTCAGACATAGAAAGGCCACTTTATTTTGGTCTCGTGATGTTTCTTGAAGCATCCTAATGTCACATCTAGATAGCCCCCTCAGCCTTTAGGAAAGAGGCAACCTGTTAATGGGCATCAGTGGATCAACGCTAAACCTCTTACTGGATATTCTGACATTTATAACTTGATTTATCTTTGAATAATAAAATAAATTATAGATAACACACAGATTCCAGGAAAAGAAGAAAAAAAAAACAACAAGACGAATATTACTAAAAACATTTAATTGACTTAAAATAACTTAATATGAAACATACACTGTATGTACAGTGCCTTGCAAAAGTATTCACCCCCCTTGGCTTGTTACTTTTTTTGTTACATTACAACCTGTAATTTAAATGTTTTTTAAATCAGAATTTTATGTGATGGATCTGCACAAAATAGTCTAAGTTGGTGAAGTGAAATGAGAAAAAATATATATTAATAATTATTTTTAAAAATAAAAATCTGGAAATTGGCATGTGCATATGTATTCACCCCCTTTGCAATGAAGCCCCTAAAAAGTTCTGGTGCAACCAATTACCTTCAGAAGTAACATAATTAGTGAAATGAAGTCCACCTGTGTGTAATCTAAGTGTCACATGATCTGTCAGTATAAACACACCTTTTCTGAAAGGTCCCAGAGGCTGCAACACCACTAAGCAAGATGCATCACACCATGAAGACCAAGGAGCTCTCCAAACAAGTCAGGGACAAAGTTGTTGAGAAGTACTAGTCAGGGTTGGGTCATAAAAAAATATCCAAATCTTTGATGATCCCCGGAGCACCATCAAATCCATCATCTTCCAATGGAAAGAACATGGTACCACAACAAACCTGCCAAGAGAGGGCCGCACACCAAAACTCACAGACCGGGCAAGGTGGGCATACTGCTAAAGCGACCCTCGAGTGGTTTAAGGGGAAACATTTAAATGTGTTGGAATGGCCTAGTCAAAGCCCAGATCTCAATCCAATTGAGAATCTGTGGTCAGTCTTGAAGATTGCTGTTCACAAGCGGAAACCATCCAACATGAAGGAGCTGGAGCAGTTTTGCCTTGAGGAATGGGCAAAAATCCCAGTGGCAAGATGTGGCAAGCTCATAGAGACTTATCCAAAGCGACTTGCAGCTGTAATTGCCGCAAAAGGCGGCTCTACAAAGTACTGACTTTAGGGGGGTGAATATTTATGCACGCTGAAGTTTTCTGTTATTTTGTCCTATTTGTTGTTTGCTTCACAATAAAAAAAAATCACATCTTCAAAGTTGTAGGCATGTTCTGTGGATAAAATGATGCAAACCTTCAAACAATCCGTTCTAATTCCAGGTTGTGAGGCAACAAAACATGAAAAATGCCAAGGGGGGTGAATACTTTTGCAAGGCACTGTATATACACATTTTTTATTGTTGCCGTTACTTTTATCGTATGTTTCGAATTTAGTTCGGACACTTGTAAAAGAAGCATTTCAATATTCAGTATTTAAACTGCAATGGATGCTGCTTTAACTGTTGGAAGAGGCTTTCTCTAGCAGACACTTGAAGCTGGAGGCTAGTAACATGAATAAGCATTCGAACATCAGGCCGAGGCTTGTGTCTTCAAGGATACCGTTCTGGGCTATGACTCACTATGCCGGAAACACGGGGCACATCTCTGGCACAAGGTCATGTTGGTTTTCCTTATCACATTTAGCCTCAGGCTCCGGATCCCTCAGACACCAAGGGGCGTGCGTAGGCATGCCTCACTGTGACAGCTCCATCCAGAAGGCAACACGCAAAGACAATGTAATGACAACAAAGCAGGATTTTGTCTCAAGGCCTCCGTGTTCCCTTATGCTGTTTGGTCCAGTGTCTACTACCTCATAATCACGTATCCGTCCTTGTATCCCTTTCAATGTCTCCTCCGTCACTCACACCCAAACAGGACATGAGCGAGGGATGGTGGTGATCGATAATCCTCTTTGAGAGGGATGGAAGGGAGGCCTCTTTAGAACTGTGTCGTGTAGAATGTACCCAAAAAGAAAATGGCTTTCCTCGGCCCAGTGTACAGTGTGTGGGATGACTGCGTGCTCTGATGGAGAGGCAGGGCAGCAGCATTGGTTATGGTTGAGCATTAGAGTGGATGTCCTTGGGCTCCTGGGGCCCTCTCATCACTCTTGCTTGCTTACTGTCCCTGGGCTTTGTGTGAGTGCCGCTGGCCAAGCTATTCTCCTCGTGGTTTCCCTCCGATCCATTATTTATGGGACTGTCAATGCAACATCAGGTCGCCCCACCTGTTCTTTTGCTCCCTCTATGGGAGGAAGTCAAAGGAAATGTGTGGTGAGGGATAACACTGAGATTTCTGACAGTGAAAGAATAGGCCATGAAACATTTTGTATCACTTGGCAATACCTGATAGTAAATTGGACAACACTGACCGCAGTGCATTCTCTTCTGCACTGCATTATAATGCAACGCTATGCCATACAGTGACCTTTTTTTTGGGTCATAATGGTAAATATATCTTGGTGAACTGTCTTGTATTTTGGATTCATTGCTGATGAACTGACACTTTCCAACCTCCAGTCAATACTGTATGTGGTCAACTTTACGATAACGAAGACTAAAATCAAAAAGCCAAACTGTGAAGAGGAGGTCGGGCATGACAAACAAATGGAAAAGTGTTATTGTCTAAGGCCTTTGGCAGCGGCTCTGAACTGATTAATGTTCCTGACCTGCATTTCAGTTAGTCAGTCAGTCTGTCAGTCAATCTCCTTCTCAGTGACAGGGCAGTAGTGTGGTCACCACAGGGGGGCTCAGATTGGCCAGAGGGGGGAGGAAGGGACTCCACATTACCAAGTGCAGGGTCTCTCAACACATAGTCACTTCCTTTCACATCCACTGCCAGAGAGAAGCCAGGCTGACAGCTGCAGAACAAGCACCTGTGGTGTGAGCTTGCTCTCACTTTCGCTCGCTCTCTCTCTCTCTCTCACACTCACACACACACACACACACACACTCACACACTCACACAGGTTTGTTATTTTACAAAGTTGCAATGCTGACTACGCACTAATACTAGGAATGTAGGAAATAATAAACGTATCTGGGGTCAGTGTTGTCCAGTTTATGTTTATGCTATTTATTTAAGCGTACAGTATTTACATGATGAATCATGCCACCACCATGTGAGGTGTCAATCATTGTATTAGTTCAAATACACAACATTTGAATACATATTTTCATGCATGCTTGACAGGAAAAAATCCATCAAAACATCAATAAATGCTAATGGTAATTACTCTGCTATAAATAAGAAATTATTCTGCACCTCCTATGTCAATAGTGCATGCACTGACAGAAAGAAAGAAAGAAAGAAAGAAAGAAAGAAAGAAAGAAAGAAAGAAAGAAAAAACATCTCCATGTACACTGACAAACATGTACACAATGTACTTGCATATATTTTCTTTTTAATTTAAACATAAATCAGTCTGAATCATGGGAAACTGAAAAGATCATTTTTGAATACCTGTCAGCCATTTGTTATTTATAAGAAGGCCCATATCTAATGCATGAGGTGATGAAAACTGAAATGTCAGATTGTGTCAGTGTGGTCCCACATTGTCATGTAATCTCTGAGAGATGCTGCTGTAGTCCTCACCAGGTATCTTTGCAAATTCGCTAAAAGCATGTTAGAAAAAAGTGCATTAACAAAATGCAATGATGATTGGTACTTCAAATATTGCCACATGAGAGGGATGGGCATCTATTTAACACAGCAGAGAGACATTGTAGAAGGCACTCTCTGCTCTCAACACTATTGGAACATACATTATTATCACCTTGGAACCGAGGCATAATGATGGCGCTCTCTGGAGCTTGCTCTCGGCAGACCATTATTTCCCTTACTACTGCGGGCCTAATTCAGAGGAGCAACACTTATATAACTGGCATCAGCAGCACACACACATACTGTTACAGTCTATGTTGTGGTGAGTGTGCACGCTGTGCCTGCTCGACAGCCCCGCCCTAATCGCGATTGATGGTAGAGCACATTGGGTCTAAATTTAGTCTCCTTGAGAACATTCTTCTTCTTGTCGCCGCTGAGGGGCAAAGCAGTGGTTTTCAGATCCTCGGCGGTCGGTCACACACGCGGAGAATGGGAGGCAGTGGAGCTGAAACAAGCTCCCTTGCCACCCTCCCACTCTCTTAAGCTCTCTTTACATGCCGGGCTACTGTGGTCTGAGTATTCCCCAGAGAAAACGTGAGGACAAAAAGGTTGTCTTAGAGCTGGAACTCAGAAATCCACTTTGCGTGGCAGTATGGGGAATAATAATTAAACTGCGATGATTAATTACAGTGGATTTATGATTAATAAAAAATGTATGTTTCAGTCGTGTAACACATCAAACAAAGTTACTTGCCACTAACTGACAAACCGTTAAATCAGTTGTGATAGAATGACGTGTCAATCAGCGTCAGTCACAATAATTGTTTTTAGCAATTCTTCAGGGGAGTGGCGTTGGTGTGTTTCTGCACAGCTTCCTAAGATTTCTGGGCCGCACTTCACATACAGAGTGCTTGGCCATGAAGTGGCCCTCGCTCAACGGTGACCTGATGTCACAGTGCAGTGAGAGGTGGGCCCTCCTTCCCTTTGAACGCGAGAGACAGACAGCGGCTGTAGATCCGTAACTCTCTCTCTCTCTCTCTCTCTCTCTCTCTCTCTCTCTCTCTCTCTCTCTCTCTCTCTCTCTCTCTCTCTGTCTGTCCTCTCTTCTATTTCAGTTTCTGCTTCTTTCTTATCTTCTTTCTTATCCCTCTCTATTTCTCCATATCTGGGGTTAGGAAGATGCTAATGTGGAGACAGCTTGTTAACAGTACTGTGTTCTTCCCTAGTGTTATGCTTTATATGCAAGTGTTAACTGATGTGTTTTACAGAAATGTACTTTAATATAATTTCCCTCTCTTTTTTATTCACAATTAATAAAACTAAATCATTTGTGGTATAAAACAATTGTCAATTAAAGACAATTAATTATTCAGAGCAATCCTACGAAAAAGTGGAATTGTTCTTTTCAATAACATAGCGTGTCAGAAGGAAACGCTTTTTATTTTGAAACCCATTAGTCAAAACAGTTCGTGCCATTTTATAATACATTTTATAAACAAATCTTAACATCTTACTGAGTGCTTGTTCCTTCCTTGCTATGTAGGACATGTGTCAAAGCATTATATGATTTATAATTTAATCTCAACAAAACATATGTGATTTTCCAGACTAGCACAAAGTAGTAGTAGGAAAACATATCAAGATTAAAATGACTTGTGTTCACCTCCAGGAAGAGTTCTACTGGGAAATGGAGGAGTGAGTTTCTGCTCATATCAGAGTACCTCCCTGAAACACAAGCGTTAGGGTTAGAAGGTTAAGCTGTTTGAGCCCCTTCCTCAGCAGTCGTGGCAACAGCAAACGTGTTAAAAAGGCAGTGTCGATCAATTTAAGCGTATTTTGGCTTCGGGACTGGAAGAATCTCAACATGAGGCTGACCAAAAATCATGTTTTCAAGGTTTTGGGTCAATCTTTTAAATGAAAAAAAAAAAAAAAACAAAAACACGAGTGAATAATTTCTAACTAGACACACATTTAAAAAGGCAACATATCACCCTTACATGCAACAAGAGAGAATGTAGCATTAGTATATATATTAAAACTAACAAACAGGAACACCATATGATGGCAAAATATCTGTCCAAAACTGTTATTTCTCATCACCATTCATTCAACTAAGCTTGCACACTTCTAATTGCAAATCGAGTAACATATTCTCATTAATCATTATATAGATAGTTTGAGGGAGAGAGGTCCCAACCTTTGGATCTCTCAAAGAATAATAAATAAGTTACTTGAAGCTGATTGACAGTAAATGAATGCATAAAATATATGATTGCTGATGATCTTAAGGAGAGATAGGAAACGTCTGTATCGCTGAAAAAGAAGTTTCTACAAACTATGCTTTCTCTTGCTCCCAACTGCACCCCGACCTCCCCTCACATACACACACACACACACACACACACACACACACACACACACACACACACACACACACACACACACACACACACACACACACACACACACACACACATATGTTAGTGGACTTGAGGATACTGGTCAAAGTTCACAAGCAGAATTGCATGTTTTTCTTGATAAATAATCATAATACATGGGATTTATAAGCGCCTGTCTAACCACTCAAGGACAATGTACAAAGGGGACATACTGGGGGTGAGGGATAAACCTCAACACCTCAAGCCACACCAGTCATCCAATTTGATCTGCCTCTTCGACTTTAGTGTTAATGACCAAATGTATGTTGTTCAATGCTTCTAGTGTGTGTGTGTGTGTGTGTGTGTGTGTGTGTGTGTGTGTGTGTGTGTGTGTGTGTGTGTGTGTGTGTGTGTGTGTGTGTGTGTGAGAGAGAGAGAGAGAGAGAGAGAGAGAGAGAGAGAGAGAGAGAGAGAGAGAGAGAGAGAGTGAGGTAAACCTCAGTCGTGATCCCAAGCCACACCAGTCATCCAATTTGATCTGCCTCTTCGACTTTAGTGTTAATGACCAAATGTACGTTGTTCTATGCATCTAGTGTGTGTGTGTGTGTGTGTGTGTGTGTGTGTGTGTGTGTGTGTGTGTGTGTGTGTGTGTGTGTGTGTGTGTGTGTGTGTGTGTGTGTGTGTGTGTGTGTGTATTTATATACTGTATATATATATATGTACAGAGAGAGAGAGAGAGAGAGAGAGAGAGAGAGAGAGAGAGAGAGAGAGAGAGAGAGAGAGAGAGAGAGAGAGAGAGAGAAATAAATTGTAGGAATAATGCACAGTGGTGAATAGCATCAACAAATAAGGATTAGCTAAAAATTAAAAATGTTCTTTCCGCATTAATAAAATAGTGTACACTTAACATATTGATACACAGACAGTTCTTGAAGGTTGCCAGTTCTTGGAACACTTCTGAAATCAAGATCTTGCATTAGTTAACGGTTTCACACTCACTGAAGGAAAAAATAGAAGAGACATATCTGGCCCTCATCCAACACACAACAGTTGCCAAATCTCAAAGCAGCTAAACATCATTTTCAAACTAATCTTGAGTGTCTCATCCATGGCTAAAACTGACTTTCAAACTCCATCACTTCAGCAATCAATCTTCCTCTGACTTTTTTGGCCTCTCGGAGTTGGAACGAGTTGCCTGTAGTGAAAAAAAGTAACCGTTTTTCTCCCCCACTCTTGGTGGCAGGCTGCATGGCTCTAGCTCAACGACAGGTGGCTTTTTCTAATAGAAATGTCTTGAGTGACGTGCAGAAAAGAAGTAATCTCCACTGAGCTTTCTAAGCTAAAGGAGAAATCAGTTGAATCAAGTGGAACCTGCTCCTGGTCACCGTGTCTCTGCAACCAGCTACCCCTTTAAAAAAAAAAATCCTAAAAATGTTTTCATCTCAAATTTGGTATCGGAAATGCTCAGTGAGAGAAAGTTGTTGCCTCCTTCAAGGTTGACCAACTTCGCTGAAATGTTGCTTTGCAATCTAATGTATTTCTTCACGATCAACTTAGCCCAGTATTCGCGTCAACCACAGCAAGGGAAAACCTCATCCACCACATCCATCTCTGTGGAGTGACAAAAATCAATGGGCGCGAGCGAGGCTTATCGGGCTCATGTTAATAATTCATTGTGCGCCCATGGCAGGGGTATAATTGATCAAGGGGAGATAACCTCTGGTGATAAATATTTCAGGTTGGGAGCGACAGCGTTGAGCAAGGCAGCCGAGCCCTCACTTGTCAGAAGCCATGCCATCACCTCTCTCAACAGGACACTGGCCTCATTGAGACCCTCCAACGGTGAAGTCATTTTCTCTAAACGGCCACTGTGTTCTTTTGATGGAGCTCTCCCAAAGATGATGAAGATTCCTCACACTGAGAAGATACAATCGGCCCTGAGTGTACTCTGCAGGCCCCATTGACTGACATTTCAGGACCAAAAAAACGTTCAGAACATACCGTATCAGTAAAAATGCACTTGTTAAATTCAACTATAATTCTCTAACACTGCCTTGTGCCAATTTATGTGACAGCAGCATTTTGGATAAGGATGATTCCCTGTGTGAAACATTTTAGGCCATGAGTCAAATGTGTGACCCAGTGTCTGATGGTATCCAAGGGGGCATCCAAACCTCATAAAATACAGTATATGCTTACCGTAAACTCACACTGTAACAAATAGCCCTTGCGACAAAGGAATGGTATATTAAGTCCTGTTAGCATGTATCCACTATCCATAATTGTTCTTAATAAAAAAATTGTCATATCTCATTATAGATGATTCATTGCTATAAGGCAGGGTTTGAAAAGCTGTGCCGACATCAGCAGCAAATGAGAAGCAGTGAAGATGGATTTACCATAGGACCTATGCAAGACTGTTTGCTGTGAGATGACATACATTTTCATTTGACTAAAAAAGTATGAAGAGTATTAAGAGCAGTTTATTTAATGTTGACAATACATTGATAGTTATTGTAAATAGTTAAATATAATCTACGGTGCATTACAATAGGTACGTTTACTGTTGATCTGACAAATAGCATTTAATTCTGTACGTTGAAATTGTAAAATGTTTACTTGACTAATTTGCTTGCTAATTAATATAAATTATTAAATGAAAAGTATGGAAATAACACATGGTATTGAGATACTAAAATATGGCATGCCCTCACTTAGCAACAAACCCGCAGTGTCTACAAGAGGTAATTTGTCTGAGTTGAAAAGTTCAAGGGTGTATTTTGCGGAGTGCTCTTGGGGCATATGTGCTAGTGTGAACTCAAAGCCATTTTCTGAATGCTGTGCAAAGTGGAGACTCAAAACCAATCCCTCTCCAGCTCAATGTGGATAGGGGTGCGAAAGACTCATCATTCCGTGATGTCAACCATGATTTCGTCATTAATACCCATGTTTACCAAGTGCCTTCTAAAAAAACATAAAACAGTCAAATGTACTCGAAGTACTCTTGTAATTAAGCGCCCGCATAATAACCCGCAGTTAAACATCTCCTAAGTTCAGGTTACTGTGCCAAGGGTTCTAAGTAGAGGGCTACTTGAATGAGCAATTCAATAAAAAAAAACAAAAAAAACAAACAAAAGCAGTAGGATTCGTCCTAATTTAAATGCATTCTTATTTCTTACAAAACATGCTGACTTGGTGGATCACCTTTAGTTAAATGAGATGCAGAGAAATTACAGTACGAACAATGCAATGTTTCTTACCCAGAAACTAAAATGTAAGAAAGTATTATGTGAAAATTAAATGGTTTTGATTTGTCTTAATAAATGTGCTTTGCCCGCCGCATACTAGTATAAGTTATTACTTCACTGAATGAATAGGTAACCCTAATAAACTACAAGGTAAATCCATATAAAGTATCAATGTGCTTTACTCAGTTACCATGAGTTACAATGAATACAGTTCAAAATTTTACATATAATCTAAGATTAATCACATGGTTTCACAATTTTTTGAAGCATAAGAACTTCCTGATTGAGGTGACCCCTGTGGTTCTTGCAAATATCACTGGATTCATTGCATATATTCTGAGCTGAGGCATTGAGAAAAGGTCTAAAAATCTCTGGCTCTCAACAGCTCTCTGCCCACTATTGAATGCCTATGAACTGTGAGAGAGGATTAATGTGTAATGTGCTTCCTTTATTCTTCCTTTACTCAATTGAACTCAATAATATGCAGAACTTGAGCATTTTTTATGATTTAGTATAATTGAGTGATCATAACTCAGTTGGAATACGCAGTTGGAGATTGCAAAATACCTGACCTTAACTGATGGTTAATGACAAAGATACGTTTTAAAGATTGAATTATCGCTTTGCCATTTGTGCCTCGGATCCCATTTTTAGAGCCATGGGCCATATGTTAATAAAGGTTTTTAATTAAATAGTTGAAAGTTTAAACTTTTAAAGACTTTTATGACTTCGACTAAAACACAAGTAGGCTATTTCTTTTCATACCCAAAAATATTTCATTCAAATACTGGTAACTTCAAAGGTACACGGTCAACAATATTAAGCAATTACCAGTAGACAATATTGGCTTCACATGATAGTATTTAATTTAGTTTATTTATTTATACAGGGTTGACTGACAAAGGCTATTTTGCAGCAGCACCCTGTTCACAAGACTGTTCATTTTCGTTGCCAATGTGGGATTCGTGTGTATGTATTTCCACAGCATGCCAACTCAATTGTAATAGCCAGTTAGTATTATAAATATATTATGTAAAGATATTTAACAATAAATGTTTTCAAAGTGTTACAATCTCTCTTTAAAGCATCCCATTGTGGAAAAATCTACCTTTAAATTGGCTTTGTTTATTGCACCTCACCCACACACACCTGTTAGTTTCTGCTGAGAAAAAAATCTTCAAAGGGCACTGAAATCCAGGAGCATCCACAATATATCCTCATCTGGTTACTTCAAGTCCATAAAATGGACACCAATTTGGTATGCTGTCATGGGGCCCCCTATTCGATAAGTACCATAGTGGATTCATTCCAGCAGGCAGCACCATTTTGTGACTCAGCAGGCCCATAATGTTGAACTGGGATGAGTGATAGCCATCTTACATTTACAGAAGATTTCTTCAGATCTCCCCCTCGATTGCCCATGATAGGATGAGTAGTGTAAAGCAGGATCAACAGTCTCTCTTTATCAATAGTGCCTCGCAGCGGAACAGAAGTACTCCAGGTAAGACTCTCTTTCCCTGCTATAAAGCTTGGCCATAAAACGTTCTTTCACAGGGTAATTAATCTTGCAAGGGATGGTTAAATTTAATACTGGTGTTTAAGTTAAAAAGTAAGAACCCCCAGAGAATACTGACCTAAGCAATTTTCTTACAGCTGCAGCTTTCTCTTTAAACTTTTGCAGATAAATTCAGTTGAAATCTGAAATGCACCAAACCTTACAACCGCGCGAAAGCAAGGAGAGGCTGAAAAGGTTTTTCCTTCTGAATGAAAGACAACCATAGTACTGCTCTTTCTGGAAATAAAAAATAAGTGAGATCTTGCACTTACTAGGTGCCACTGCCTTTCAGTCTAAAATTAAAGCCTGCTAGTCTTAAGTGTAGGTATAGGACTGGCCTATCCCCACAGGTGATTCATGCTCTGCAAACTATTCACACCTAATCATAGACTGTCCAATGTCAGAAACCCAGACTGTCCCCTTCATCTCCACCTCACTGAAGTTCAAACGGCCATGCAGATATAACGCTCCCATCATCCCAACCCCTCCACTCTCTCCACACACACACACGCAAGCACGCACGCACGCACGCATGCACACACACACACACAGTGTAACAAGTGCAAAAATTTGGTTCACAACATGTCGTCAGGTCCCGAGAGTTCTTAGGACCCTCACACCCACTGCTCATGTTCTGGCAGACTCCCTGCAGCTCTCCAGGCTTCCAGCACAGGGACGGGTGGCTATGAGGTCACAGCTAAGTGTCTTTCTGTTTCCTTAACTGTGCCAGGCTTGTTTGCACTGTAGATGCCACTTAAGGGTAGCTTGAAAGCAAAGCGATGAGACAAATTCCATTCCTAATTTCCGTACCGTAGAGTCCGTACTGAAAACACAAAGCATTAATACAAAATTGCAGAGGAAAAAAAGCTTACTGAAGTCGGAGTTACAAGCAGTAACAGTCATTATGCCGACAGTGCATGGGCGAGTAGGTAATTCTAAACTGGAAGAGGTAGCCACAGAGGTGATGGCAGCCATCTCAGATAATCAATTATTCATCCTCTTCCAGGCAAAGCTACAGGGCAAAAGCTTTTCTCTCAGTACTGTGGCTGAAATGGAAGAAAAGCTTTTCAACTCGGTCAGGCAAGCTCTAACGAAACATATGTAAGGGTTTTTACCAAACAGAACCTGTATAGTAAGACTTACTAGGATGGCAACCTGAACTGAAGCATATGAAAAACAACTGAAAAAATAACTTCAAAAGAGGTGAGAAGAGACAAAGTACAAGCTAAAGCACGCAAAATACTACTTCAATAGGCACTAACAGTGTACTCTTATAGGGCCAGTGAAGATCATTTACTGCAAAAATCTATCAAAACTGTAATGTACAATACATCAAAACATAGAATTTTAAATACAATAGGCCGAATTGACATTATCCATGGTTAATTGTGACTATGATGCCTAGCAATACATTTTCTTAAATAAATCAACAAAGCGTTATGAGTCGGCGGATAATGGAGAAAAGTGGTCTGCGTGCATAGACACAGTTACACAGTGTATACATAGATCACATGGTGCCTTCTTAACTCTAATGTCTTGATTGTCATTGGTCATTACCGAGACTTGTCTCCACCTCTCATCAGGATGATCCCTGTTATCGCCACTCACTTAATTACCAGTCTTTATGGCTAATCCTTCATTATTTGCCACTAAACCAAATGATACACTTTCATTGTTTATGATGGTGTTGTTGAAGAGTCCAATCAAAGAATCGAGCATTGGACCACAATCAGCCTCCCAAAAAAAAGAAAAAGAAAAAAAAAAGTTAATTCCTGATTTAATTGGCTTTTCAGATGGAGAGGAAATAATCCATATTAGCATATTATTTTCATATCGGGACCTTCTCGAATGTTAGTCAAGGCCGCTAATCCCCCGATGATGTGCTGTGCCTCAGATTGCTTTTATGGTTTTAGCGTGCAGCCCTTTCAATTAAAACTCTGGCTCATAACACTATAGACAGTGAGAGCCCCTGACTATGGCGCAGCTATTGTAGTAGGCTGGGAGGGAGAGTAGGGTTAGGGTTGGCTAGATGATAGCGTGAGGAAGCCAAGGTCTCAGACTCAGTTGAAATCAATAACTGTGAGAGCTCCGATGCAATGCTCCTTTATAGCCAGTGGGGTTATATCGCTAACCAGTAATGATCCTCGCGCCATTATTATCATTCTTTCCCTTCCCTCCATCTCGCTACCCCATATTTCACAGGTGCTCATTCTCATTCTTCTTTTGTTCCTCTTTTCTTTTTCTTTTTTCTCTCTCTCACTCTCACTTTCGTCTCCACCCTTCCAGATACGGTTTCCAAGGCACTCTCCAGGACCAGTATTGGAATGACGCGAGGATAGTGAAGTGAATGTCAAGCTTTGGGTGAAGATCCTAGCAACAAGGACTTATTTGACTGCTCAGCCATGTAATCCTCCACATTTCTCTGAGGAAACTGAAGCTGTTTTTTCACCACGTACATTAGTTGAGGCACATAAATCCTGATTGATTTACATGCAATCGCAGTCACTGTGGTTCGTCCTTTATTTGACCATAAATCATTGCACCCGATTCATTCCCCGTTGCCCTTGGTGGGATATTAAGATGTGTCATTTTTTTAATACCTATTTAGACTTTTGAGAATTCATAAATCACACAATCCAACACTGAAAAACTGACTGAACCATCAACCAGTACCATTTGATTGATACTTATAATAGTAATAATTCCATTCATGGACCCATGGGATATCCAAAACACACACACACACACACACAAACATACAAACAAATACACACTGCAAGTGCATTAAAAAACACATTTTACCATTCTAATATACTGACAGGATTATTTCAGGAGCCTGTTGACATATTTTGAGTTTATTGACTGGAGCCCCACTCATTTATTTGGTAACCTCCACAAGCACCCCGGGCTAATGAACAGGGATTTCTGCTCACACAACCAATGCATTTGATCAAAATTAATGATTTGTGCACATTTTCTCTACGGCTAAACCTAATCAGCCACGTATTTCAAAGTCAATTAAGGCTCATGAAATAAGGGGGTTCATGACAGATGAGGAAAATCTGTGCCCACTTTTCTCTCATTTAAACATTGCCTAAATTACCTATTGTAAAAATCTATGTGTTGTCTATCAAATAGCTGCATCCTACATAAAGTATGGCATAGTGGTCTAAGAGTTGAACAGAATTCCTCGAACACCTGCCCCCCATCAACCCACATTAACAACGACATACACGTTGCTTTTATATTTATTTTTCTCTGAAGAGATTGAATAAATGTACTGTGTATTATCACCAATTCAAAGGCACTTACCAGAACTTTCAAAGGTCTGATTATAATCCTACTTCTACAGAGCCTTCAGTGCTGGAACAATTGAAAGAAATAACAGCATAGTCTCCAGAACGCTTTAGCTAATTGCCCATCTGTGGCCGTTGTTTATAAGCTGCATATGTAATTGTGATTTCTGTTTACTTTAATGAGCATGAGAATAAGTAGGGTTTGATTTATATCCTAGTAACAGCTTAGTGTTCAAAGCATGGGCACTTGCAAAACACAGCAGGCTATGAGAAAACAGATAAAACAAGAGACACAATGAAAACAATGGAAACATCCTGCAAGACAGAAGAAGAATATGGGGTCAGTGGTAAAGTACATGTGACATAATGTGAATTTGAGTCAATGTGGAAACCACTGTTCAGTCCAGTTTTCTTTCAGAATGGATCAGGCCATTCAATACTGATTGTGCAACAGCTTCTTTTTCCTACACCTTATTGCTCTCCCCATAGGAATACAAAACTAGAATGGGTTTGAAGAAAATAAATGTTATCGACTTTTCCCACACTCGTCTCTGTGCCGAATCTCATCTTCATTTGCAGTAAAATGCTGCTATGTCCTGGCTGATGGTGAAAGCATGGAATATTGACACATATATGACAGCTTTGGCAGCACGAAAACAATTGCGAGCATTTTGAAACCAGAAAATGTCAAGTTTTAAGCAATGAAGAATAAAGAAACTCAGTTTGGAAAAATAAAGACCTTTGCCATGTAATTGTTCAATACATACACAGTTTGCATTATTGTGTGTACAAAACTTTTACATCAAGCAGTTAAATTATTTATTGTATTTTCAAGTTTAGTAATGAATAAATAAAATGGTCACATTTCAGATTATGAATAATCAGCATATTTCAATTTAGAAAACAAGCTTTCCACCATTAGGGAGCCTCTAACTGCAGAATGCTTGTCAAGTGATGAACTGTCATCTGATATAATTAAACAAAAATAACTTTTTAATAAGTGTTTTCTTCTACTGTTTTACCATAATACAGTTAGTCTAAAATATCTTCCAAATGCTTAACCTTCGATTTCAATCCAGTCTAAACCAAATCAATATTTTTCATCATCATAATTTTTTTTACAATCACAATAAAATAGTACATAGTTAAATAGTGCATTTGTTCTTACTCAATTGCTAGTACTTCAGAAACCAGATGATTTTCTTTTTAGAGCCTGATTGCACTATGTCTGCTTTGATGTGACCATTACATCTCTTGTGTAAGTGAGAGTGGTTATAATGCTTGATGAACATCAGAGAGGCACTTCTGGAAATAACATTGTGCTCTGTACTCCACTAAGTGCTTTACATAAAGAAGCCTATGCACTCTGTTGGGTTGGTGGGACTTACACAGCCAATTAGATAACATTAACTGAAGAAGTTAGTCTTTTACTGGATCTGAGACCTCGATTATCTTCATGCCACTGCATTAATTACAATCTAGTTTTAAAAACAATATTTACAATCTACACTTTTTCCTTAATAGACATAGAATAATTGTCCGCAGAAATAGTGCCAAATGTAATAATGACGTTTTTGCAAATAGGACACACACACACACACACACACACACACACACACACACACACACACACACACACACACACACACACACACACACACACACACACAATAGGGGATGCAGCAATATACATAATACATTATATTACATATAATAACAATTGGCAGCACGGTGGCTCAGTGGTTAGCACTGGTGCCTCAAAGCAAGAAGGTCCTGGGTTCAAACCCCACCTGACCCAATGGCTTTTCTGCATGGAGTTTGCATGTTCTCCCCGTGTTTGTGTGGGTTTCCTCCCACCATCATAAAAACGTGCTCCATTCTCCTACCAGTGCCCTGACCAGTCACTGCCAATTCACCTGGAGACCGACTGTGTGTGAGCAAGACTGTCGTAATATGTTGGGTGAGCAAGTCTGGTGCAAATTGGCTGCCGTGGTATCACTCAGACTGAGTGTTATGTTAGCTGTCGGTCCATTTGTTGTTCGTTCTGTGTAATTAATTGGTGACCAATTTGTGTAAAGCGCTTTGAGTCTCGAAAAAAGTGCTAAAAACTAAATAAAATGAATTGTTATTATTAATTATTAATTATATAGTAGAAAGTTACAATAGCCAACAGATGTCAAGAAGTGTACCATCACAAACTTTAAATGTCTGTGAGCTTTTCTTCCTGCTGTTTGATACAAAGGATCTTCCGCATTTGTCAGTCTTAGATGAAGGATAATAAATCGATCACTATAGAAACTTCTCTGTTTCCACAGGAACCCATGCTATTACCCAAGATTGATTGCATCTTTTTTCCACACGACCAAATGTTTCTTGGTGTAGCAGACAATTTATTTAATAAATTATACATTTTACTCTAAGAATTGTACTGAGCATCCTTTATATCAAGTCATTAATGGCAATAAATGAGGAGTAATGGCTGGGCATAGGTTTAATTAAACACTGAGAAACTGAGTCAGTGTTATAAACAATAGATGTATCTGAAGAACCAGTCAGTGTTACAAACAATATCTGAAGATACTATGTGAAAACCTGTCAAGACATTTTCATACAGCAGACAAGACATACACTTAATTCCCATAATAATCCATTTCAACAACACATTAGTTTAGAAAGAAAAATAAACTGAAACAATGTTATCCAAACATTGATTGTGAAGGTCTGTTTATACTGTTGTATTTAGCAGTATCCCCTCCAAGTCTATTGGGACCCAGATGGAATGAATTCGTATACTGGTGTTTCAGAGTGTCTTGTCTCTGTTGCACCCACACTGTGTCTAGATGAAAGATGTGTTTTGATGAGGGCTGTGTGAGAATTTAATGAGGCAAGATCGTGTATGCCGCCAGCTATGGAGGCCTACTGATGTGTGATGCTTTATAAGAATTCCTCTTTTGCCTTCATGAGCTAGATGATTTTTTGATGTGTTTCACATTGCACGTGTTTCAAAATTCACATGCATCACAAATAGTATTTTAAGGATTGCTTTTGCCATGAAGCAAGGACGTGACCAAAGCTTAGAGAGATATGACCTTTTGTTGAACCGTGACCGCAGCCATTCTCACCGAGCCCCTGAAGGCCACGCCTCTGAAATCACAATATAAAAAAAATATATGTGTCAGCTATCTGTAGAGTATCTCAGCTAAACCCCGTGATTATTCTTTGGTTGAAAAGCGAGCGGCGTTCAAAGCTATGCCTCAGGCTGCATATGGAGCCCTAAGTAATAGAAAATTAGCTTCTCGAAGTTAACCTTTGATAATATCATACACCACTGGAAGTCTTAACATTAAATTGTATTTCTTAGTTGCTCTGTAAGATTCTCGACTGATATAATCTTTTCCCTTTAAAATGTAAAAAAAAAAAATGGACCATCCTCTCCGGTAAATTTGTGTTGAATGTGGTAAACCTTAATCTAATGTGATTTCCATCCAGTTCTGAGGCCGGCTCTTCATAATCTCATAAATGTTTCTGTCTGAATGCAAGCATCCTTTCACAGCATTCCAGCAACAGGTATCCAAGAGTCCAATTAACCCTAATGATGCACGAGCATGGCTAACTGTGAAACTAATTGGATTTCTTTAGCCAATGGGCTCTCAGGTGTCTTCTAGCCTAGGGTGAACAATGCATATCATTGGCTGCTATTTAATTTTTGTGTGAATTGACTGGGAGACGATGGCATTCAAGAAAAAGCCCACGGCAGCCAGGGATCAAAGATAAATTGTTGGCTTTTTTTTGTTTCCATCATCTGTCCTTCCAGTCATTGCTAATGTTCACTAATCCATATCCGGTTTGTTTCTTTGCCTCTGTAATATACAATTGCATGGCTAGTCTTTATTATTTCGTTGCAGTTGCTTACTACTAATGGGGACAGAAATTAAATGAATGAGGGAGACTGCAAGCTCTTATGATCTGAGCCAAGCAGGCAGCCAGAAGCAAAAATGTCATTTACATTCTTGTTGACCATAGATCATAATCACCAACACAGGATATTAGCTGTCTCCTTTAGGCAAACAAGGTTACTGCCACTGATTGGATGAGGACTGCTTTTTTAGACAAAGGCAGAAGCCATTCATCAAAGACCATGTTTAAGCGCCACAGCAAGGGGGCAGAATTTAAGGGAAAGGTGCCAAATCCAGGATATAACCAGTGAATCAGCCAAGTTGAGCCATGAAACAATATAAGGAGACGGTCCCAGCAGTTAATATTGAATAAGTGAAAAGGTGGGCTGGAAAGTGAGACATGAATGCAAATTCGATGAGCTGAAATATTACACACTCTAAAGCTTTAAGTGGCCTTCAGAGGTCGATTGACCGGTTGCCGAGTTGAAACATGGCAGCTTAGGTGTCCACATTTCACAGGCCGTTTCACAAGAGAGATTGCGTGAGTTATCAAGTAGGGTGAGCTCTAGCTCAATGGTCCTTAGCACTGGACTAAAGAGAATAACACGCATATCAGCAAAGCAAGGTATGAATATATTGTCATACTAATGAGGATAAGGTCGTTTTTTTCTTTCTTTTTGCTGTACCACAGATATATTTAATTGAATTGTCTAGTAATAATTATGCATGCCATAATTAAATACAGTGTACTTCATATGATTCTTTTTTTGGAGGAGGAGGGGAGGGGGGGATGAAGCTTTTTAGATGCTTGGGTATCCACCTTGATGCAGTTGTGAATAGATCAAGCCAATGCTGTATCTTGTGTTGTTATTCAAAATCCTCACGGATTCATCAACATTTTCTAAATACAATTTCGATTCTGAGCGGATTTCTTCTCTGTTTTGTATGTTTATGTATAAGATCAATGTGCTTAACTAAAATGGAAAGGACGAGCCTTTCACATAGAAATACGGATTCAAAACCTATTTCAAGCAGCAAAATGTCCCCCTGACTCAACTCAACTGATTTGGTACTGTACATTCATATCTCATCTGAAATAGTTGGAGAAATGCATATAAGCTGCACAGCAATTTCACTATGTGGTATGAAGAGTGAAATCTAAATTGAACATCAGATATCAGATGCTGTTTCCACATATTCCATATACAGCGTTAATACTTCATATTGTTAAAATATTCTGTGTTTAGCACAAAGTAGTTTTGCAAACCTTTGCATGATTCATTTTGCATTGATTCAGAACTTGAACAAGAACCAAACAAATAAGAAGGTCCATCCTGTGAAGATAACCATCTGCTTCAATTACATCCCTAAAATAAATACATATATAAACATTTTACAAACCTGAGAATGTGGCAAGTGAAATTAAACAACATATTTTGCTTCATGGGTAAAGGCAAAGCCTGTAGTTGACAAGTATATCAAGTGGGAAAAGTCGTAAGTAAATGTGCAAACAACCAAACTCCTAATGTAAAAATATATTTTTTGAATGAATGCATTGGTATGGTATTCACATGATGGACCAAATCAATCTGTATTCTATGCTTTTCGTTTGCTTCTTGAGCATTCAAAAGTATGTTTCTGTCCATACTTTTCATGTATTTATGTTCACCCGTAAGAAATATGCCTGCATTTTAAATCACCTGTCATGTATAAATAGTTTTTGGAAGGAGACTGGATAAATGTGAAGGTGTTGGAATACTTCCATTTCATAGCCTACAAGACTATTGTGAAAAAATAATCACAAATGTTACCATGCAGGAAATGATAATGGGCTCAGTTGACGGAGCCATGGTATTGGGACCTATTATTCAGAATTATATGACTTTCTTAACAGTCATGAGATATTCTTTCGTCCATTTGCAGAGGTAAGAGAGGATTGCTAAAGGTAGTCAAATCATAATCCAACGAACTTGAGTTTTGAAGCGTTCCATTTAGATAACTAGAAATGAAGTATGTATCTTGCGTGACCCTTCCATCACACCTTTGATCAGTCAGGATACCTGTTGTACCCTCTATGTCACGTCTGTTAACTTGCAGGTATCTCCTAAAGCTTTATTACAAGGGTGTCACTTCCACTATAAGCCTCCCAATCCAATGGTAACGAAATGGGGAAAGTATTTTTGAACAAACTGACGGGTTTACTTATCAATATGGCAACCTTTCAATGAAGCTATTTCTAACACTCAGTATATAATTTAGGAAGCAAATATATTAATTTAAAAGTTGACCTTTGAACCTTCGAACGCCTTTAGTCCTTAGGAAGCCTTACAAAAAAAGAAAACAACAAAGAGCATTATTCATGAAAGCCCAGAGCGAATTCATCAGTGCTCATACTGAGTAGAGCGTGTCTGCCTCGTGCGCATCAGGAGCGTGGCAGGGATACATCTCCCGGAAGACCATTGCAGTGTTTCCATTGCAGACTCACTGTCAGTCATGGCACTGCAAGTGTATAGCTAGCAGGAGAATGAAGGAACATCCCTGACACATTTCTGACTATACAGTAGCACAGCACACTCATTTGTTTTCGTCCCCTGAATGCCCAATGTGAGTAATTTAGTCCCACGACAAATACATTCGTATGACATGTGAACAAGTTTGTATAGTCATACGAGGATTGTTTACAGATTATATCCATACTGAGTATATATATTTGACAGCTTCGGCGGTCTTCATTTGCATTATGCATCTAATTAGAAGAAAAACATTTTGCTCAATATAGGCTAGTCTGCTCATCCAGAAACACAACAAGCGTTGTGACGTGCTGAGCATAAAACATGATTATTGTGTCTCACCATGAATGTGTTTTTCCTATCTGTTCCGTGCACCCAATTAATACCAGCACTTCAGGCATGAACATCTTGCAAATAGCACTTTCCGTTTTGGGACTGACATGTGAATTCAAACACAGATTACTCACTTACAGTTAGGCCCAAAAATATTTGGACAGTGACACAATCTTCATGATTTGGGCTCTGCATGCCACCACATTGGATTTGAAATGAAACAACTACAACGGAATTGAAGTGCAGACTTTAAGGTTTAATTCAAGGGGTTGAACAAAAATATATGATTAAACATGTAGGAATTGTATCTATTTTTATACAAACGCTCCTCATTTCAGGGGCTCAAAAGTAATTGGACAAATAAACATAACCCCAAGTAAAATGTTACTTTTCAATATTTTGTTGAGAATCCTTTGCAGGCAATGACTGCCTGAAATCTGGAACCCATGGACATCACCAAACGCTGGGTTTCCTCCTTTGTGATGCTTTGCCAGGCCTTTACTGCAGCGGTCTTCAGTTGTTGCTTGTTTGTGGGTCTTTCTGCCTTAAGTTTGGTCTTGAGAAAGTGAAATGCATGCTCGATTGGGTTGAGATCTGGTGATTGACTCGGCCATTGCAGAATATTCCACTTCTTTGCTTTAAAAAACTCCTGGGTTGCTTTTGCAGTATGTTTTGGGTCATTGTCCATCTGTACTGTGAAGCGCCGTCCAATCAACTTTGCTGCATTTGGCTGAATCTGAGCAGAAAGTATATCCCTATACACTTCAGAATTCATCCGGCTGCTTCTGTCTTTTGTCACATCATCAATAAACACAAGTGACCCAGTGCCATTGGAAGCCATGCATGCCCATGCCATCACATTGCCTCCACCATGTTTTACAGAAGATGTGGTGTGCTTTGGATCATGAGCTGTTCCAATTCTCCTCCAAACTTTCTTCTTCCCATCATTCTGGTACAGGTTGATCTTAGTCTCATCTGTTCAAAGAATGCTGTTCCAGAACTGGGTTGGCTTCTTCAGGTGTTTTTTGGCAAAGTCAATTCTGGCCTTTCTATTTTTGAGGCTGATTAATGGTTTGCACCTTGTGGTGAATCCTTTGTATTTACTCTCATGAAGTCTTCTCTTTATGGTAGACTTAGATACTGATACACCTACTTCCTGGAGAGTGTTCTTCACTTGAGTGGATGTTGTGAAGGGGTTTTTCTTCACCATGGAAAGGATTCTGCGATTATCCACCACTGTTGTCTTCCGTGGACGTCCAGGCCTTTTTGAGTTCCCAAGCTCACCAGTGCACTCTTTTTTTCTCAGAATGTACCAAACTGTTGATTTGGCCACTCCTAACATTTCTGCTATCTCTCTGATGGATTTCTTCTTTTTTTTCAGCCTCAGGATGGTCTGTTTCACCTCCATTGAGAGCTCCTTTGACCTCATGTTGTGTGTTCACAGCAACAGCTTCCAAATGCAAACGCCACACCTGGAATCAAATCCAGACCTTTTAACTGCTTAATTGATGACAGGTTAATGAGGGAAGAGCCCATGCAGCGTTGTTATTTTTTTTTGCAGCCTTCTGAGTCAATTTTCCAATTACTTTTGGTCCCTTGAAAAAGAGGCGGCTACGTATTAAAGAGCTGTAATTCCTAAACCCTTGCTCCAATTTGGATGTGAATACTCTCAAATTACAGCTGAGAGTCTGCACTTTAAGCCCATATTGATTATATAATTGTATCCTGAATATGTATTCGTAAACAGCTAAAATAACAAAACTTGTGTCACTGTCCAAATATTTTTGGGCCTAACTGTAACTTTGAGGCAAGGTTGATTTGTCATCTTATTAAAGTTACTAAAGGCAGGGTATCTGTAGGAGATGATTTTGGCGACTCCTACAGTTTGCTTAGTGTGATTATGTTTCTCTAACCTTCGCAAAGAAGACATGCAGAAAGCTCGTGGTCACTGCATAAAGCTTGCACAATCAACGACTATATTCCAAGTATGGGAATCATTTCCTGATTTTGTGAAGCACTTACTTAAAGCAAATCATCACAGTGTCATGGAATCAACAACTTTTATATTGAATACTAAGACTTCAACAGGACTTATCTGAACGGCGACTTTTTTTCATTCTCCATAGAGACATTACAATGGGCAAACTGTAGAAAGGTATTGATAATACATTAATACAAAAAAGTTGCCTATAGTGGCTATAAGGAAACAACGCAACCACACACAAACCTTTCCGAATTGGAAAAAAAAAAGTTATTGGGTAAAGAAAAACATTTAAATGTTTTCAATTGATGTGCTATTTGGCCTCAAACAGTGCTTATCATTCAAATGGTTTAGTTATATGTATGGAAAGATTTGTGCATGTGGTTGGAGAAAGTTTAGAAACCTTATACAGGTGTGTTACCCCGATGACATCCAGTCCTATATTTGTGGCATGTGTCACAGTGCCTTATCCGGTGGTACTAACGCCCAATCCCTTATTTTGCAAGATCAACTTTCATTTTGCCTGCTAATACCTATTGAATGAATGAGCACACATCTTTCTATGCTGTAGGTTAAGCTGTGTGCCACCTCGTAAACCACGAGCAGAGGCAAGGATAATTTCCCACTTGAATATTTAACCACATTGTTATAATCCCTGAAGACCTGATAGGACTCAACTCCAGATTGGTATGGGAGAGGGGGACACAGTATGGTGTACAGTACGTGTGCGTGAGGGTGCAGATAAAGAGAAAAACTTTAGTTGATTCTTACAAATTCAAAGTGGGGTCCCTAACGAGTGATATTCATTCATTGTTAGTTCCAGAATGGGAAAACCAGAAACATAACATATCAACCAACCTTGTGCCAAAACATTCAGTATGGAACATAAAGTCTACCATACCTCATCCAAATATTTTACAAATAGTTAGTTTATAGCTCGAGTATGACATCATAGACAGAATGTGGACAACATTGGTTACATTTAGAGCTGTTGAGAATCTTATTTGAAACTAGGTTTGGACTAGATCTTGTTATACAGTTATTCAGTAATTGCATAGGGTTTTTACTATGCGCAAAATTAATAAGGCATGGTCTTTTCCACTTTTCCCCATAGCATTAAATCATATTGTGGACTATTCCACTAACTTTGATTGAGTTAAAGTAGCACCACCACGTTTGCGCAGTAAGGTTTGCTTGAATCCCATAGGAGCACATTAAAACCACTTCCCGTGGTTATTTCCTTCGCTATGAATAGGCTAAGCTTTCTTTCCATAAAAAGTACAGTACGGTCTAAATTGGCAGAAGGTTCGTTTTACCTTCTGACTTGCCACTGACAGAAAGGCAAATACAAGTCTAGGATTTATTGTGCAGGGAGCCAGTGGATTTTGACAGTAGGCTTAGTCCTAAGTCAAAATGGCATCGTGGACATGCAAATATCAAACTGAAAGCTCCGCAATACCTGACATAAAGCCAAGATTCTACTTTGATATGGAAAATAATTGCATCCTGAGAGCCCTTTAACATGGGCCTCTCTTGCTGGCTGTTAGTTTCTTAAAACAAGTTACATTCAAGCACAATACTTGTAACCCACTTATTTTCAAGCCTTTGTTTCTTTCGGATCAATCAGAATGTTCCTGACAAGGAAGCCAGGCTTTTGAAACCAGATTATATGATGTGCCTTCATCTTCAAATTCCTTTCTTTTATAATGTTGTGTTTCCTCTCACTTCTACCCCCCATACCTCTAACCAGTCCTAGTGTCTAACTTATTTTTTATTACTTTATTTGCATTACTAGATTCTAAAATGCATTTTACAGTTGTCTGTGTTCCTTATTCAAAAGGAGTTCATTAATTTTAGTGCAACGCTTATTCCGTATGGACAAGTCAGTGAACTCTGACAACACAGGTAGAAACACTAAAAGTAGCTCATAAGAATAGGACTTGCAACTATGACCCTAAAAATAAGTGATTTTTGTGAGTGATACATAATTACAGTCAAACTTTAGATGGTCACTAAAGCAGTGGACAGATTTTTTCCCCACATTTTTCAGGATCCAGAGCAATGTCCAGAGCACAGCCAATGGTACAAACACAAGGATTATATGTATCATCACAACCGCCCCAACCCACTATTCCCTCCCTTCATCCAATCAGAGCCTAATCATACTTCATAGATGTTTTTTTTTTTTTGTTTTTTGTTTTCTATATATCAGACAAATTACCACAGACCATTCCAGACTGGATGTGCACTTTGCTGTATGATCCTCCTTGAAAGATGACTCTGCCAGCCTTTATTTAGGTCCTCACACTGTAGCTCCCTTGAGATCCTATCCCTATTATGTAAACCAAGGATATTTTCATGGGTGAGATGTAAAGGCCTCATTTGATGGAAGATTATGCTTGTGACATCCACACTGAAGACCAAAACCACATCCACTCCCTGAAAACAGTGAGCCATTCTCTTACAACACATACTGTAAGTGAGCAGAGAGATTGGTAAGGGAATAAAAGTAGATGAGAAAGGGAGAATTGTTTTGTTGTTGTTGGGGTTTTTTTGCAAAGGGGATGGGGTGTGCTCTAGAGGGAATATATCATTTAACATTTACCTCACTGTAACTTTGAGACAAGTTGCATAGCTAATCACAAAATAATGAAATGCCCACTGAGGCAGTGTGTGAAACAGTGAACATGGTAATACAAATGTCTCTGTTTGCAATGGGAGACCCTAATGGAGTACAAAGCTATTATTTTCACCGGATGACAGTGCAGTTTGAAAACTAAGTAGTCTTAACTACAGATCTGCACCATTAGAAATGCATATTTAAAACCTAGAACTTTTAAATGTGTAGGTTTAGTTGGAAAGTATCACTCAAAACAGAAAAGGGTTTACAAAACATTATAGATGCTCTGGTATGCAAAATAGGAGAGCCCTACGTAATGTTGTTCAGATAATTATGTCGTCGTCCCCCCCCCCGCCTCCCCCCCGTAAACCAAATCTTGCTATTTTTAGTCCATCATCTATCAAAGTGCCACACAACGGATTGCTTCTCAATTTCCTTAATGATAAAAAGAGAAACCTCCAGCTGCGCAATTCTTAGACAGTGTTGACCACGTTTCAGTAAAGTTGTTCATAACCAATTCAATAAGGAGTCACCTATTGAAATTCTAGTGTTATGTTGCGTCCCAATACCCATACTAGCATACTATATAGTAAGCCAGAAAAAGATTTAGTATGCCCCAATGCACAGTATGTCAAATGTAGTAAGCCAACCGTACCAGGATGTCTTACTACATCCGTTCGCATTTTACGGTATGCTAGTCAGCATACCTTTCTGGCTTTTCTGACCCACAATGCCCTGCAAAGCGGAAGATACGTCACATTGACTCTCCGCACCGATGGAGCATGAACGATTTAAACATTTGGCTCTACAGACTGGGACAGATGTTATGATTAAGTAGATAGGCCTCAATTGTAGGCCTACTCTAAGCAATAGCACGTACTCTGTGAGGGCAGCTGCAGTACCTACTGAAAGACAAAAGTAGCAGTATGTGATTTGGAACGCAGCGTTAGTGTGTTCTATTCAATGATTCATATCTTGCAGCTGAAGAAGCCATAACACTGTAGATGTGGCTAACAGTGCCACTGCATCCCACTCTCACAAATGATGTTGTGAGAGACAGGCAGGGTTGGGTTTGTACGCCCCAGGCGGCCTGTTGACCTGAATTATGAAATCAGTCTGCGGCAGCAACGTAAGTGTGTGAGATGCTGAAAAAGGCACCTGGGTAGTGGGTAATGGAAGCTGGTAATTACAAGGAACTGCAGAGCAGTCTTGTTTACCTACAAACTAGGCTTGTCTATATGTGTAAACTTTCAGCTAAAGTTCAGGCAGATAACTTGAAGTCTGTGCGCTGCTGACGTAAGCCGCCACACAGTGCGTTGAACACACACTAATCACTAACACACCTGTTCACAATCAAATATCAGCGCATGAGGGAAGGGAGTATTTATGTCAAAGCAAGTTTCTGTGCTTGTTGGAGAGGTACAAGGAAATGCTCCCACCTCCACCCCAACTGCCACCTTGGGTCTGCTAATATGTTCGGATAATGTGTCCAAAAGGGGGATCGATGTATGTGTGCTCTCTGCCTCAGGATGATTTCCCAGATATATACAGCAGGGAACTTCAATATGTAGCAGACCCAAGCACGCTAAAACTGATGTACTGTATATTCATACTCAATGAATGCTTAAAGACTGAGAGTTTGTCTGACTGAAGTGGTTGTTCACACTCTTTTGCTGGAGGCCACAACAACTATTCTCTTCCTGATTTTCCTCCTAGGTTGTTAACATACAGACAATGTAAAATGCCTGAGGGTGCAGACCCACCCAATCAAATATATCTTATATCTAGATAAATATATCTGTGATTATTTTATTTTCCAGCTATAATGCGTTCACTGTCTAAGGCCATCTTTTCATGTGTTATGATCAAAGATGGCCTTCATTTGTTGGGTTTTATTTTTGAATATGTCAGATACACCGATCAGCCAAAACATTAAAACCACTTGCCTAATATTGTGTAGGTCCCCCTCCTGTCTCCAAAACAGCTGACCAGTCGAGGCATGGACTCCACAAGACCTCTGAAGGTGTCCTGTGGTATCTGATGTCAAAGTAACATCCACATGAATGCCAGGACCCGAGGTTTCCCAGCAGAACATTGCCCAGAGCGTCTCACTGCCTCCGTCGGCTTGCCTTCTTCCCATGGTGCATCCTGGTGCCATCTCCTCCCCAGGTAAACGATTCACACGCACCCAGCCAGCCACTTGATCTTAAAGAAAATGTGATTCATCAGACCAGGCCACCTTCTTCGATTACTCCATGGTCCAGTTCTGAAGCTCACGTGCGCATTGAATTTGTGCTACAGTAGCTCTTCTGTGGGATCGGACAAGATGGGCTAGCCTTTGCTCCCCACGCGCATCAATGAGCCTTGGAAGCATATGACCCTGTCGCCGGTTCGTCGGTTGTCCTTCCTTGGACCGCTTTTGGTAGGTACTAACCACTGCATACCGGGAACAACCCACAAGACCTGCAGTTTGCAGAGATGACCCAGTCGTCTAACCATCACAAATTGTCTCTTGTCAAAGTCGCTCAGATCCTTACGCTTGCCCATTTTTCCTGCATCCAACACGTCAACTTCAAGAACTGATAGTTCACTTACTGCCTAATGTATCCCACCCCTTGACAAGTGCTATTGTAATGAGACGATCAATGTTATTCACTTCTGTCAATGGTTTTAATGTTATGGCTGATCAGTGTATATCCCACAGACCTATAATGGTAAAGTGTGATCGTGTGCTGGTCTCTAGATCGGAGTAAATTATTTGTTCGGGTGGATGATTTATGTATTTGTGCGAATTCGGATGACATTAGAGTGGTTTTAATGTTTTGGCTGTCGGTGTATAGGGACACACTGCTCTTACAGTACATGGGTTGAACTGGATGTGAGAGGCTTTCGCTAATTGGGTTTGGAGCTCACGTCTCCTCTGACAGTTGAGCGTCCAATCACCTCCCCTCATCCCTCATCCTTTTGTCTTTGGCGTCACCTATTTAAAGATTCATAAGCTGTGGCAATTTGCATAAAAGTGAAAGACTTGATTAGTCGTATTACAACTGAACCCGACCTGCATTCGCCTGCAGGGGGAGAGGAGAAATGGCCAAGGTTAGAGCTGGGGGGCTGGACTCGACATTACAAGATGGGACCAACCTTGATGAGAGGCAGATGAAAGCGTATCTGTTCTTTCAGGCAAATACCAACAGCCTTTATCATAATGCAATCATCATCAGAATCTGAAGGCTCTGTGTTTAATATTCGCCCAGTGTAACTAAAAAAGAATAGCATTGAGAGTAAACTGGTTTGTAATTTAAACAGATCCCTTGAGAGCCTATTTTGAGTAATGAAATTTACTTGCTGACAAATGTGCAAACCTCTTTTTCTGGGGAGACCCACGTATCAACCTAATATCCACTGAAAGCAGAAGAGCAATAATATGCTCACCTTTTAAGGTGTCACTGGATACTTTGTCTGCAAAAGCCACGTGACCGTGAGGCAATGCTGAAGCCCAAAGAACCATTCAAAGGCACATCAAAGGCAAAAAAAAATAGGAAGTGGGAAATGTTCATTGCAATTCAGTGGGGGTCATTAAGCCAAAATTTGCATTTAAATAGCGACATTAAAATGTGTCATGGCCACGGCTAATGTGTGTTCATTCATACAGGGCCATTATAATTAATGTGTGTTTTTGAGCAAAAGTGAAAGACTAATTGTTTCACATGGTGGTCCTATTACATCAAGGATGTCATGTTTTGTCGCACATGTCATGGTACCAGCAGCAAATAAAAGTAAAAAAAAAAAAAGATAAAAAACATTGAACAAGGATTACAAAACCTACGAGACAAAACAGTAAAAAGAATGCATCCATGTGAAAACACCAGACTCCTCTGGGGCGTTTCCACGTGTCCTGCTTCGCACGGGATTTCTCTTCAATCTCTTGCAGCATTTCTCAACCCTCAACCCTGTGCAGGGTTTAGTTGTCATTTGGAATAATGCTGTAGTTTAGGCATGCAGTGTGCGCCTATGAATTCTGCCCATAGCCAGCTCTTGCCCGAGCGACGTCCCCAAGGCTCTGGTGGAATATGTCTGGAGCCCTAATTGCCTCTCCTTTATTTCCCAGACATGCCATGAGCAGTCCCAATGTTGCTCGGTCTGTTCAGGAAAGCCTCTACAGATAGGAAAATCCGCTGCATTAAAAGAGGAGATCTACTACGTAATATGTGTTCCAAAGGGAAATCCTGGGGTCCCCCCCTACATGGGTATATTGAAAGGAGAAAACATTTATGTAGTTTTGAAAGTCTAAAGGTTGGCAGACAAGTCTTCCCTGGTCCAGTGCAAATTCAAAAACTCTTACTCAAATAAAAAAAAATGAAAACTTGGATAAAGTAATCATCAAACGTTTACATGCGTTCATAATTATTTTCTCTAAAAAAAAAACAAAGTGGGGGAGGGGAGTTGGCTGAAAAACAATTTGTCCCTCTTCTCTCCATTAGCGCTAATGTGAGCCATTATCAGCCAGGGGACGAGTGTAGGATAATCTGCCTCGGCGTGTACGAGAGGCTCAGAGGCTCCTCTTGCAGCACCGGTGACATTTCGTTGTTGTTTTTTCCTGGATGGAGAGAGAGGTGAGGAAGGTGGCCATATGGTGGGCATTTATCAGGGCGATGGCCGCCAGACTGATTGAATGTGAGCTGAAGGTGAGGCCGCAGAGAGCTGAAGAGAGACGGGGGCTCAGGGGCTCCAGACCCAGGGTCTGGCATGGGGCCATTCATCATCTACCTTAGAGGAAGGTCAGCGGTCCAATGAATCACTGGCCTACCAAACTTACAGCTTCTTCTCTGTCAGCTTTACTGCTTCACTGTACCTCACAGCAGCCCGGGGAGTTGGTTCGGAAGTGTTAGCTCGATAAGGATCTTGTAGAGATGGATTTAACAAAAAAAAGAAATCGAAAAAGGAAGCTAACGTTCGATCGCTTTTGGAATCTACATTCAATTAAACTTTAAGAAGGCGCTCAACATGACACAAAAGCAAATCCACTAAACATGCAAATCACATACCACTACTTTTTTTCTTTTTGTAGGTATGGATTCACTTGCGAAGCATGTACTGTTGCATGCATTTTTGGCATACTGCATTTGACATTGTATGTATTGGGACATACTAAATATTTTTCTGGCTTACTATACAGTATAGTATGGTAGTAAGGGTATTGAGACGTAGCCAGAGATTTTGTTTTGGACTCCATGGTGCACTACGGTGTAGCTGTGACGTCAGCTGTAAGCCCAGCCCTCGAGTTTCTCCAGTCACATTCCAGTAGCATGGATACGTCAGTATATTTAAGTGGAGCATGGCATGCTCCCTATTTTGCATTTTGTAATCTACGCTATTGCTAGTGATTCCAAAAGGGATCTCCTCAGCAGAGCTGAAACATAATGATGCGATTTTTTAAGTACATTTTCGAATGCCATCAACAATTAAGAGAAAAGATGTGTTACACTAAAAAGATAGTCAGTAACTGTAACGCAAAAGCTGAAATTTTGTAAGTGTAATTTGTAATCATTTTTAGATTGAGACACATATAAAAAAGCGAATGTATTTTAATTTTAAAACAGTTACACAACAGATTTGTCCATATGTTTGTAGAAGTTTCTGGTTATATTGGGAGCAATATTCCAGAACAGATAAAGTAAACACCAAAATGACCTTAGCTTTAAAAGCTCATTCTGCATGTAACATTTTTTCTAAAGGATTTAGACCTACATTAAATGAGCAATCATTCTTATCTACTTCTTCACAAAAGGCACAATCTCTTATTTTACATTTACGTCTGATTTAATTAACTATTCATCTTCCCATTAATGTTTCAATGTACCCATATGGAGCTTAAAGTCTCCTCGTCTTCCATATCCTCACAAAGCTGAGCCCGCTGGACTTCAGTATGAACGAAGGCTGATTTCTGCTAGTTAGCTTGGACCAGAACATGGCTATTTTGAATGTTGGTTGAAACACTCAAACCGTTGCCGTTGTAGACTTGTTGTAATCATCCGGACAATGGCAGATATTTGTTCCAAAGCAAGGGAGGAACAGCGAGAGAGTGATTACCAACCATGATGAGCCATGCCACGTCGTCTTCAACAATCAAACAGAAAAGAAATCACAAGCTGCACAGAAAATGTGTGTCTGTGCTTGCATACTTTAAATAGCAGAATTCTGCATTGGATGGGACAATTCTATAGTGCTTGAGAAAAGTGCACTTCCTGCAGTGTAGAATCAGAGCGCCAACAAAGTAGAAAATGCTGGGTTACCCAGTGTGTACACATTCTACAAATTGTAAAGTATCAGTCGATTTCACCAAAGCATGTCATGGGACCTCTCTCATCCTCATTTGGTAAAATAAAACTGTGATTATAAGGATAACAAACCTCAATTCTTAATTTTTTTATATTAGTAAAACAAGAGGAGGAGGAGGAGATTTTAGACATATTACCGATTCAGGAGAGAAACATGGATCTCACGAGTCTTCAGTCTTCATCACGTTATCTCAGATCCACAGAAAGCATTTCTCTTAGCTGGTGGTGGAGGCTAGAGCTCCCAGCCAATCATTCCTATTATCGGTCCCTCTGGGTGCAGAAATCCAAACACACACACACACACACACACACACACACACACACACACACACACACACACACACACACACACACACTCATAAAGATCACCAAGATTTATTTATCAGAAACAGCAAATGTAGTTTCTTGGAAATGTGTTCAAAGATACACATATACAGAGTCACACAACTACACACAGTAAACCTTAAAAAAAACTGACAGTCTGTGGGTGGGTGGGGGGCGGGGGGGGGGGTGCAATCCCTGTTGCAAAAACAAACACAATAACCTATCACCTTTAAAACAACCAACTATTTACAAAAACAATTCTTCAAAATCATAAAATCATTTACAATTGATAAACCGTGCTCAGGGATAGACTAGCTCACAGAGGACTAACCCCCCCCCCCCCCATTCTCCCTCTCCCGCCTCCTCCTCCTCTACAGGGTTGAATTAACCTTGGTTGTAAAGCTTGCCCAGAAATGAGGGTGCCAGTGGCAATAAAGATCCATCTCCTTCATGCTTACCCGTGGATCTTTTTGTGTGGGTGGCACCATTGACAGTCTGAGCACTAAACCGACACTTTGTCTGTCTGAGGCACAGTTTGCCTAAAGCTTTAGCAATGCGCCTCCACTGTTTCCCACACATTGATCTGATGGGAATACTGGTCATAGGGTAAAGTGCGGGTAAGACTCAAGCTTCTGAAACCAGTACGCCCACTGGATAAGAGAGCAAATAAGATCATATTGCCCCCTGGTGGTCAGGTTTCTATAAACAGGATATTGTCCAATGTTTGGAGGAGCAAACATTTCTCATGACATCGTACCTAACCACTCCTCATGAACCGTGGTTTCCATCAAACCCACAGCGTCGTTTGGATGATTGTGAAGAAAAGTTGTTTCTAAATTCTGGTCAAGAAGTGGAGATAGATTGCCAATGACCCGATTATGAATCATGGTTTTGCAAATTACCACCATGGGCGTATCGTCAGAAGCAAGTAAAATTGTCTGCCTAAAGTAGCACTAAAACTAAGAATTTAGGAATTGCCTTCATAGACTCTTGTGCATCCCAATAATAAAAACATAATAACTATAATATTTGAAGCGGAAAAATCATTCCCTCACTCTGCTGTGCAGTAAAATGCAGTCATGCACGTATTCTGCCAACAACAACTAAAGCCTGACTCGCTTCCAAAGGTTTTCCCAGAAAATTACCCAGAGCTGAGGGACTCACAGGTACTGGGTTTTGGGGCTGCCTTATTTATGAAAGCATAATAATGCTCCAAAGGAGAGCGAAACACCAATCCCCGCAATATGAGTTTGCTCACTAGATTGATTAAGGTAGAAAGAAAGTTTTGATGAAATGCCAATTCTTTTTTGCTGTAGGTAATATTGATGGACTAATATTAAGCATAATAGGCTCATTTGAAATATAAAGGATTGCCCTGACATGAAAATCAAAGAGGGATTCAAAACAAATTTGTTTACTCTAATTCACTGAAACCCCTCCTGAAGCAAGAACTGAGAACTTGGTAGAACATTATAAATAAGCATTATTCACTGTATGAAAAGTTTGTTATTTTTATAAACTTTCAAACAAGAAAACATTTTGATTTATACCATGATAAACCATGTAATCACCCAATTTCTCTTGGTTTTATCAAGATGCAGCTGCAGGTGAGTCAAGTTTAAACAATTTCGATGTGTAAACCAAATTAACTCAACTGATTAAACAATAAACACCAACGACTGCCATAAACTTCACAAAAGAACTAAGACACATCACAATACCAATACTAAGCTCCAAACAAAACGACCTGTTGCACAGCACTATGGGCCAACCCAATTAACACAGGTGTCCATAATTAAGGATCAGGTGATACTGATCATTGACAAGGGAACATGTTTACATACTGTCATGTCCTATAAAATGTATGTAAATGGATGCCTTGGGCTTTAATGCAAAACTGTATTATAAATAGCAAACACACTGCTAGGTTGACATTGTTAGGTCAAAAATCAGGGAAACAAATGCTTAGTACCACAACTCCATCTACGTTTTCAATACCTAATGACTCAGTTGCCAAGTAACATTCTTCATCAGTCGAGCTATACCAGAAATACAATTGACAATTGCCTTGATCCCATGGAAACTGTTGGATCAACTGATAATTGGACTACTCCTCACGAGTAAATTTGGACACCATAGTAACATCGCGCCTAATTGCTCCATGTCTCCCCTCATCTGGCCCTGCGGTGATGTAGTCCCTGACAAAAACCTTTCGGAATATTTTCAAAACCAGACAACAGCAAACAAAGCCTTGATAAAAAAAGAAAAGCGTGTTTTACATTAAAACACTAAACGTTTTATACCTCACCTATACATTGACCTAAGTGAGACAACATGACCAGGTACTTGTCAATACCTGAAACACAGTAAAAGTTTTCCAACGCTTTCTGAGGAGGAGAACCCCCCATGGTAGCAGCTCTGCTGTACAATGGAGAAAATAGAATAAAAATAGGGCTTGTGAGAGCCCATCAGCTCAATGACTGTTTGTGTAATGTACCATGAAGAGTACAAATTGCTACGGAGGTCTGCTTATTATCTTCTCTAGAATGTCCTGTGTTCTTCTGAACAGAACAGGTAAAGCCCAGAACACTTATCTCTTCCACACTAAAGCCTGCTCCTGGCAAGCATGCGGTAACTCCAATCCGTTCTGTACAACTCACCTGGCTCTTGTTCCATGACGGATGCTCTTCAAAGAGCAGCATTCATTTGTAGAGACAGTTGAAAGTGGCCTCCTCCTTCAAAGTGGAAAATGCTGCAGTACTTTAATGTGTTGTGTTGTGGTGCATGAATCTAAATCTCAAAGAAATTCAAAGCAACAGACAGAGCCCAGAAAATCCATTGAGCGAATAAAGTTAAGAAGGTCAGCCCAATTATGTTTCTTGCTCGATGAGATTAACAACCTAAGCTTTGATCCCTCAGCTGTGGCTGGAAAACAAGTCAGAAAATGAAATAACAATCGAAAGTAATGTTCTGGTAATAATGATGCTCCGTAACAATAAAAGTGTAATAATATTGGTACACGTTAATTCTGATGTCTGCGAATGATCATCTTTAAGAGTGAATGTCCCAAGTCCGATCTTCTTAGGTTATGCTTTTGGGCTGTACTGCAGGGCTACCAACTGAGCCACTATAGTTCGGAAATCTGTTTATATGAACAAGAAAGTCTAACCTTTCGATTTGCACTTTCCACGAGGAGAGCTTTATAATGTTAGTGTATGGCCCGCTGGGCCTGCGTAGACCCGGGCATGATCCTCAGTCTCCAATGGACAGCAATTAAGAGAGATTAATAACCCAGAGGTATAACAACAACAACCTACCCAATAAATCTAAATCTACTCTGTTGAGGAAAATCGTCCAATCCACTTTGTTGCGTAGCCATGGAAAACAGTCCAATTTGTGCTGGACATGGTAAACTCCTCCTCGGAATTATCTTAATGTTTCCACCAATACTGAGAAATGTATAATTCTAAGGGAAAAGAGGGGGTATATTAAATTAAGTGTGATGAGGGGGGAAATATGCTGATAACGAGAAAATTGCTACAGAGACTAATGCACCTGGACTTGGGCCAGTTATTTTTCACTCCACCGTCTCGGCGCATAGACGACCATTTGCAATTCTGATTGATGCGTGGAACATTATAGATTGGGTTTACAATGGTTTATGAGGGGGAGCGGAATGCAAATTAACAGGAGAACAGCAGGAGCGGAGAGTGACTCACCTTTCTCTTTGAAAAGTTTTTCCTTTCCGATGACCCAGGGCTGATAAGTGACCGAAGGAGGTAGTCGAGCAGAGACGAGGCACACTGTGAGGTCAATAGTTCTGCTCTGATCTGTGAAGAAGTCCATTGTGTCTCCCATCAGATCTGCAGCAGGCAACCATCCCCACCAGGTTAATATAGAGACAAAACAAGATCATTGCTGAACGCTGGACTGGAATGCCGATCCAAGCAAAAGCCATGCTTTACCGAGGCAGAGAGAAAAAATTATTCCTTTTCACTTCCCTGTCAGAACTGTTTTGAACTAATGTGGTGTTGTTTTGGGCAAACGTGATAGAATCACTCACGTAAACATGAACTGCTGTCCCTCTCTCTTAATCCCTTGACACAATAGTGAGTGTTCACCAGCGGTTTCATTTCTGTGCATAATTGCCTGTTCTCTTGTGGAATTCCATTTTTGCTGAAGCCGAGCTCCATTTTTGTTTTTTTTCTGCCAGACAATTACATGCATGATGATATTTACACAGCACTATCTTTCACTCACACACACATGCATACACATGCACGCCTGAATGCACAAGCACGCATATGGAGACGCTTGAAAGACTTCCATAATCTATTGTCACGTTCTGCTAATAAAGATGCTCCTGTATTATAATTACACAAAATGGAGGGGAAGATGAAACCCCTTGGGTTTTACCCTATAACATATAATCTAAAAACCACATCAACATCATTCAACGGTGAACTGTGGGAATCCCTCAGAATTGTCAACAGGGACTCATTTGTTTAAAAAGTACAAATCTGTTACCAAACAAAGACTGAACCTCCTAATCTTGTTCAAAAGGGCCTGGATCCTGACTGATAAATGAATACTGTAGATGTGGGAACAAATAATTAATTCAAAAGCAAATGTTATTTGTTATAGCACAAACCAACGAAACAATGAATTCACGCTCTAAAGTACAACATCAATATTACCAAATATAGTATATAGTCCACATTATGCAAACCAAAGCTCAGAACTGATTCACAGCTAGCTGTGGGTAAAATAGAAAATCAACAATAAGGTCTCTTTCCCGAAACACCAGAAGGATATATAGTGATTCGTGGCAATATGTTTGGCAGTAAGCAGACGAGCCGATGGTAACGAATGAGCCTTAAGGAGGGCTTGGCCCTGACCATTAATCTTATCAGCCTCGGTGACAGAGAAATGGAGGGTCAGTCTATTAACACAGAGGAAGACATCCGCTTGGTTACGCTGTATTTAACTCACCTAAGAAATATTTCGATTGCCATGAAGCAATTATACAATTGCAGTAGGCTATTACACGGTTCTCTGGAAGTAAATGAGAAAACAAAACTACTTTAAAGAGATTTAGACAGATAAACTGAATGAGAGAGAGAGAGAGAGAGAGAGAGAGAGAGAGAGAGAGAGAGAGAGAGAGAGAGAGAGAGAGAGAGAGAGAGAGAGAGAGAGAGAGAGAGAGACCGTAGGAGACTATTTGAAAATATCAAGAATTCCCAATCGGTTCTTTTAAAGAGCAGAAACAGAAAAAAGTGACAGTGATAAATAGAAACTTCTACCATTATACTAGTATCACATATATATATATACATATATACATATATATACTTGTGTATATATACAGACGTGGGACAAATTACAGTTTTTTATAATCGCTAACATACTTTTGTCCAATCTGTTGACACATTTTCAAAACTCTAAACACAATAAGCACAACATCGCCCTTTGTGGACAATACCATTAGCACAATACGTGTTGTTTTCACACAAAATACAAGCAATTAACACGTTTCTAAAATGCTTAAATATTCTTTACATACAAGTTGACCCAATACCAAAATTATGGATCTTTCTTGACTAATTTACAAATGATTTCACACAGCGTGCCAGAAATGAAAGTACAATGTTCAAAACCCTGAATACAGTATCAATCCTGTACTTCTGCAACAATAGCAGCTCAAAAGCTATATTGAAACATCTGATAAGCATTTTGGAATGAACATATCATTGAAACATTGGAAAATAGCTGATTTACTGTAAATTGTGTAAAGTAAACCAACCACATCTCAATCCAAATGTCAATCAAATACATAGCCTGGTTACTCAAGTTACAGTATTTCAATGACATGGACATACACAGTAAAAAGGGAACTTTTTGGATAGATTGTCTTCGATGTGGATACAGAACAACACACAGGATAGCTGATGGAAAACTAATGTCTGGACAAGGGAGAGAAATAGTGGGATGAGGGAGAGGACTAGGGAGAGGAGTAGCTGGACCAGGCAGAGGATAAGTTGGAACAGGGCAATGGAAAAGGAGAAGTAGGGGAGAGGAGTACGAATGTATGGTGGTATCGGTGGATAGTAAGAGCTGTTGTCCCTGATGTAATACTGTAAGAGCCACCAGCATAGACCATGTAATACAGCAAACCATGGTATATCACTGAGAGAGGCTAGTGAAAGAGTCCAGGCTGCTGTAATATCAGACAGTCAACCGGGGCTTCCATTGTCAAGGGGTTTTAACAAACTACATTACAGATAAGTAATTCACACTTCTTCTATCATTATTGTTGCTTGGTCTCACAATAACTGTAGGCCACCGGTTTCAATGCAAATACATGTGTGGATTATACATAATCTGTATTTTTGTTCCTCTGAAGAACCTTTTTGTTGATCACTGGCAGCAATTTCATGATGCTTATATATTTTACAGTAGCAAATCTGTCACTTTTTTTTACTGTTGGCCTACATTCTATAAAGTAAAGATGACTCATTCACTGTTAGATAGTATGTGCCCAAAATGCACACATTCAACACTCAAACATGTGAAGTGGTTCACAGTAAAAGGAACTGAATTATAAAAAAAACTTTGCAATTCATATCATCTACTGTATTCAGGTAGAACTAAAACATGAAAAGTAATTAAGTTTTTGTAATGCAATCAAATGTTAAGTGTTTTGAAAGTTGTTGTGTTATGATTGACTATATGTTTCTCTTGGATAGAAAACATGTGCTTGAGTTTTGACAAAAGTATTTGATATTGAGTCTGGTTTGTGGTGTTTTGACAGAGCTAGTGTATGTAGACAAAGTTATTTAGCATTTTGAAATGTAGAGTCTGTATTAAATTAACATAATGTGGTTTTAAGCAGTAGTATGTAGTATTTGGCTAATTGTGTGATGTACGTGTGTTGCTGTGTAAAGAGTTTTGAAAAAGTATGTTAAGTTTAGGTCAACGCTTGTTAGCGATTGTAAAAAACTGTAAAGGAAAAACCAACATAAAGTGTCTTAGTAAGGTGTTTGGACACCACATGCTGCTGGAACAGCATCAATGTGCCTTGGCATTGATTCTACAAGTCATTTGAAACTCTACTGGAGGGATGGAGCACCATTCTTCCAAAATATATTCCCTCATTTGGTGTTTTGATCACGATGGTGGTAGAGAGTGCTTGTATAACACGTCGGTCCAAAATCCCTGTAGGTGTTCAGTTGGGTTGAGATCTGGTAACTGCGAAGGCCATGGTACATGATTCACTTTCATACTCTTCAAACCATTAAGTGACCCCTCGAGCCCTATGGATGGGGGCATTGTCATCCTGGAAGAGACCACTCCCATCAAGATAGAAATGTTTTACCATAGGATAAAGGTGATCACTCGGAACGATTTCTTTATTGATTTGTAGTGACCCATCACCTTAAGGGGAAAAGATAAACCCAAGCCATGGCAGAAAAAAGGCCCCCCTCAGCATAACAGAGCCACCAGATCCCCTCACTGTAGGGGTCAAGCATTCAGGCCTGTACTGTTCTCTTGGTGTACGTCACACATGCACTCGCCCGCTTCTCCAGAACATGGCGAAAGATGACTCATCCGGTCACATCACTTTTTTCCACATCCCTTTAGGCCAGTGCCAATAGGTTTTGCACCACTGAACTCTCAGACGTACATTCATATTTATAATGAGGGGTTTAAGCAGTGCAACCCTACTATTAATATCCCTTCCTATGTAATAGTCGACAGACTGTTCTTGCAGACACACTCTTATCACGTCCAGCACTGACATTCTCAGTCACCTGAGGAAGAGTTGCTCTTTTTCCATATTACATATTGCTCTAATGTACGAGCATCACGGTCATCAAATGTGCGCCGTTGACCACCATTTCCGAACCTGTTTAGTGATGTCTTTCCTAAAGATCTAAATGCAGATGTCACTTTAGTCACTGTTCCTATTGAAACAGTAGCCAATTGATCAGTCTTTGAGCACGAGGCTCCTGCCATCCGTGCCCCAACAATGAACCCTCTTTCAAAGTCACTTAGATCTTTTCCTCTTGCCATCTTGCTACAAAATCAGAATCAACTGCTCAGCATTTCTATACATGCCACAGACCACGATTGGATTTTAATTGCTTAATAGTACCATGCAGTACTTTGTGTGAAAGCATTTGCATTTGTTATGTTTCTCCATTTGTTTATTCAGATTTTTCATGTCATCCTTCTGATATATGTATGTATATATTGAACGGTAAGAGAAAGATCATAAGACAGATCACTGTACATTCAAATCCCTATGCGCATATAATTTTATGGAAGGCATCGCAACACATTAGGGGGATAATGCAGACCTTAAAAAATAAACATCCGTTTAGCCAGATGGTAGCACAGCAGTTATGTTGCATGTCCTTGATTGACACTATGATCATAGTTTCTTCCAATTGCTTTGATAATCTTACAACCTTGTTTTTCAAAACTCTAGAAACCGAACTCAGAACAGATCATCGTAATGCACTTTTTTCCAAACTCTACCTAAGGTAATTAGTTAATTGAACAGAATTCACTAGTTCAAAGTGATGCAACAGAACATCAAAGAACTACCATTTCAAAATGTAGTTCATACATATTAAATTACTGTCTTTTCATACCATACAATGCATCTAACTATCAACTAATACAACTGCTCTAAATGATACATAACTGTTGCATTATTCCTACTTACTTCTATATGTACCACTGCTTTTTGAAGTATGTATGTCCTTGTCATAGCTTATGCCATGCTGACGACTCACTAATAAATATTGATTTCACATTGTCGTAAGAGTACAAAAAGATTAGTATTCACCTACAATAACACATGAAGCAGGCAAGTAAAGCAGGTCAGAATAGAGGCCATGCAGTGAGAGGAGAAGGAAGAGGACGAGGTGGTGAATGGAATGGCCTTACTTCTTTTGAGAGTTGGCCATGATCCTCCTTTGAGAGGTGCTGTGAAGGGGCCTGGTAGAGGACAATGTTTTGTATTTCAAGGCAATCAGTTGAAGAAGGTGTTTTTGTTGAACACTTTGTAGCTGTACTTTGTTTTGACCTAAGTTTGAGATTTTATTTCATACATTTCTAATTGTGTTCAATGATTCCATTATTTCTCTCCACTACTTATTTTACAGAAATGCATTTAGAACCATATTGAGACATGTATCGAGCATTTAGTACTTCAAAATTATACGATTGTATATACAACTAAACAGTGAAACAATCAGCATGTTGAGTGTGGGTGATCACAGCGGTAGTCTATGTTGCAAGTGGTGACTGTTTTGATTGCTGTGTCTAAGGTTTTGAAAAATGTGGATGTGGTTCTGAGATTAGTGCCATGGCAATAAAAAAAAGTGGAAGTGGAATTCAGGCTATTTCCTAGCCCATAGATCTGGATCTCTACTTGAGTATTCACAAATAAAAGAAAAAATTATTAACACCCAAAACACTAAATAATAGCCGCCATGTTCATAAGATATTAAAATGGTGTTTGTAAATCTTATGTCTTTAAAGAAAGACCCTTGATAATTTCCCTGTAATCACTGCTTTATGCAGTCTAATTGTATAAGATCTCTTATCCTTTCTGCTTTTTGTAAGGATGACAGCCTCAATATATTTAATTGCAGATTTCCCTTTGTCAAACCGTGTTTAATTTGGAATTGTCTCTTGATGGATGTGTTTTGTTTCCCTTTTTTTGTTACAGTGCATAAAGATAGATAGGCTGAACCTGTAAATTGGTACAATTTGGTCTTGTCTTATTTTTAGAAGGAACCTCAGAGAAAGGGGCTCCAAGGGGAATTAATCACTGCAGCGTTTGAGCATCTTACCTGTTTAATAAGCAATTTAATCACTTCTTCCTAAGGTTCAACACTCCCAAACAGAGACGAGCGTTTGCTTTTATTAACACGCAGAGCTTTCATTAAGAGGCAATTAGGAGGCAAGAACAGACTTGGATAGGTGTTTGCGTGTCTGTGTGTCCCAGCATGTGTGTTATTATTTTTGCTTATGATTTCCTTATTATTTTTGCTCCGTGAAGGGGGTTATAATGGCAATATGTTGGGATGTCTTTAATTAAATGATTTGCCTGTGTGTTGTGACAGTGTCTATACAATAGGTAAACACTTGTGCCACTTAATGCTTGATGCTCTCATGCATGACTCGTAAACATTCTATGTATAGGCACAGGAAAGAGAACAGACATTTCCATGTTGCCTTAGATTTGTTTTTCTTAGCCAAAAAAGACATCACCTATGCTTGTGATGTCTACACAAAATGCTAGCATTTAATGGCATCATATGAATTGCTCTGTAGATAGACTTGTATCCACCTTGGCTTTCCAAATGTATCCTCGGGTGACTCACATGGCTTATTATTCAAACCAGGCAGCACAGTTAAGGTAGGAGCAGCCCCCCTCCAAGGTCAATGGCACAGTTACAACAACCCTAATTGAGAATTTGATCCTGTTGCCTCAAGGTGGTGGGCTCCCTGCCATTCTGAATGTTAAGAAGGTGCTATCAGGATTTGATCAGAACAGCAAATCAAAACATACTCCAATCAGAACCTTCTTTATGATGTAGGAAAATCAGGGGACAGGTAGGTAGGTCTTGTGGCGACAGAATTGAGGAATAGGGGTGTTGTGTCTAAAACATTAATATTGTCTTTTCTTTTTTTTTGCTACCAGTGACTCATTCAACAAATTAAGATAATTGTAAAGAGATCTCACTTTGAAATTATTTTGTAAGTAATTAATAATTCTGAAAGTTGTACAATATGCTAAGATGCATTAATGCAGGACAAATCATGCAAATACATTCGGCTAATAAAGGAACAGCAGCAGTCGCGGCTTTAGACAACATAAAACCACTCTAAATTTGTAATTATCGTAAAGCAAAATGGCACAGTCTATCAATCTATCAAGAATGCTTATGTACCCAGTGACCGAAACGAAGGAACATTGTCAATCCTAAAGCTCAGTGCCACTGTGTATCTAAAGAGTCTGTCTTTTGGCAAAGCCACACATTTGTATCTTGTGAGCAATAAAAGACCTTTAGTTGTTGTTGGTTACTATGGGCCAAAAGAATGCATGATTCTCCTTGGCCGGGAAAACACATAGATGTTGTTGGATTTTATTTGGCGGTAATATCTGCTCCATAGAGAAGTAGAAAATACAACAATACAACCATAAAAGCCTCGAGAATAATATAATGTTGTCTTTATTGTAAAATCCTCAATTCTTTGACGGGTGTGGGTCCAGACTTCTACACTGAAATAGCTTCACACTCATTCATTGCATAGCTTTGCCTATGACAAATTTGGCACAACTTTGAGTAGGTACAGCATAGTTATATAACAGCAACTCAGAGAAAATGTTGCTTGGGAAGCAGTCCATTTGCAAGGCCTGTAAGATATTCATAAACTTGACAGTATGTCTTACAAGGCGTGTAAAACTGTATAAAAAGTTTTTTCATGAAGTTTGTTTACAGAACCATTGCCACTGTCAAGTGATTAGGGAGAGACACATTTTAAATCATTGATTCAGTGTGACTTCAAATGCACACACAAGAAGCTTTGATGAAAATACAGTCTATTCTTGTGGCGGCTTATTTGAAGGGCAGTAGATAGGGCTTACCGTTGCAGGGGAGCTTCACACCCCAAACGTGTGAGAGAAGTCAGGCTTCTTCTCTCATGCTGACAGGCTAGTAATGAGCAGGTCTCTACCAGGCGTCTCTCAAGGCATGTGATTACAAATAGCTCTGCAAAGTATGACATCTTTTACCTGGAGCCCAAAACAGAGAGAAAACCCAGGCACATTTCTGATGCACTGTTGCAGTCCTTCAAGTGTTGTGTTCAGTCTAAACAAGACTTTGTTTTTATTATTCACATGGGGGAGCTAGTGTGGAAATAGTTTTTTGCTAATGAAAATGATTTTCAGCAAAAAACAAATGAACTGTAAATGCAAACAACAAAGAGGCATAGGAGTACCTGTTATTTTGCCGGTGCTCGAGTGGAATGAAAGCTGTTGAGCATGAATCATTTCTCGGCGAGCTCTCTCTCTCGTGCCCTTTACTCAGGCTGTGAGCTGTGCTAAGCCTCCATGAGAGGAATAACCTGAAATGGAGGAACGCTTCAATGTCGCCCTTTCCTCCTCTCCTCTACGAGTGATTATAGAATTGATTTTTTTTTTCACCAATGGTGCTCCGTATAGGAGCAGTAATAACAATTTATCTTGGCTCTGTGTTCCATTTTGGTTGAAGCTGCAGTGAAACAAGAGCAAAAGAGCTGCTTTATGATTTATGGAGCCAATTTGACCTGTGCTTATTAAAGGGATCTGCAGAATGTGATGCAGCCGTTGAAATGAGCTACAGCCTGTACTACAGAATTTGAAAGCTCCCAGAAGAGTGCTTTTCTTGATTATAAATCAAAACATGACCCAAGCTTCACCACTACGACCTTGTATGGAGATGTTTATATATCAGAAATTCTAACCTCAAGCACACTAGCAATCCTCTCTGATCTTTTGTGAATTCAGAGGTAAAACATGTACAATCCCAGAGTAATGATCTACCCAATGGACCTGCAGGGACATACTCTGCTCATCACTCTGCAGTGACAGGGCGTATCATTATTAAATCTCACAGTGCTAACTCTATGCCGCAGAGAGGTAAAAATCATGCATAGGAGTAAGTGTGGGATGGAAGCAGTGAGATACGAATCGTCGTACATCTAGACTCGGGTGCCAGATACAGAACGGCTGATGCCTGCAGAAGCTCTCGGGAACAGTGGTTATTCCTCATTGATTGGCATTTATGGAGCCATTTAGGCAGGGCTTCTTACCACCAATCCCCCCACCCCACCCCACCCCGTGCTTCCCTCCACCGAATCTAGGTCTCTCTCTCTCCTGTGGCCAGTGATAATATTTAACTGCTGACCTTATCTTCCATCTCCCACACCTCTTCTCCTCAAGCGCACGTGTAGCATGTTAATTTTCAACATAGCTCCACGTGTCGCATGTTAATCCATCGCCTGCCTTGCTGATTAAAAGATGAATATCTCTGGCATGGTAAACACTCTCGCATGCCCTGGGCAATGTCTGTATCTGTGAGGCAGCATGCTCATGTTTGTACACAGGCCAACACACGATGGATCCGTCTAAAAATGACATTACGTAAGAATCGCGGCCAAAACATTTGACGTAAACAATATGTTGGGCTAATTTATTGGGAAAACAATGAAGGGAAGACTAAACGCTGGTAAAAGGTCATTTAGGTTTCCACCAAGATGTACTATTTGCAGTGGATTGCATTTTCATTTTCACCTCAGTTGGGCTTGAACAACGAGACAAGGGAATTAATATTTGTTTTGTCTACCTTTGAATTTTTTTTAATAATTGTGCCTGGTAAAAAACAAAAGCACACGGTGACGCAACAGAACTCCAGAATTGCTTTAGAATAAGTCATGAGGCAATTATAGTCTCTACAGGACCAGGCAACAGGGGTTAACGACGCTCTCTGGCTATCATATCTAGTGTGGTTTTCCTGTTTCTGAAGCCATAGGGTGAATGGGACTGGCGCTGCAAACTCTAAACCCCGCTAGAATACTAATGACTATAGGGAGTTTGTTGCTGTTACTTCTGTGACTTCTTCTGCCCTGATGTGTCCTCTCCCCAAGATAGACATAATACTTCACACACAGACAGTTCTTAACATTATCTCCTAGCCAGCACAGTTGCAAAAGCTGCAGGAGACGCAAATATTTAGAGTGATAAACTGTTAGGAGTATACAAAGTTTAAGGTAAAATTACATCACAGGTGTTCTGTGCATAAAAAATATATGTTTTTTACAAAATGGACTGCTGTCTGGATTAGATTTTTTTCTACGGCCACACCAAATGTCATGCAAACGTCTACACTGGATACCGACATCCTCCCCTTCCATTTTAGGGGAGTGTGTGTGTGTGTGTGTGTGTGTGTGTGTGGGGGGGGGGGTATACATTAGCATAGATTAGGATTACTATGCATGATTGTCACTTCACAGATAATCAAGCAAATTAGAAAATGCTTCAAGTGCTCACAAAGGTTGAAATGACTCAGAGATAATCCACTTTCCAGTTATTTATTTATTTTCCCCCAGTCAAGAGCATTTGACTTGATTATGTAATTAAGGAGAAAAGTCACTGCTGCCGAGCAGCATGTGCAGGAAAAATGGGAAATCGACCAACAATGTGAGGGAGAGACACAGAAACTGCGCAGCAGTGGGGGCAAGGGGAATGGCGTGGGGCCGACATAGGTCTGGACAGGAAAATGTATACAATATCAATACAGTTAGATCAATAATCTATACTGTCTAACCACCAGCGCACTGGTCTCATTAGCAGGCCCTCAGTGAGATTTCGAGAGACAGAGAGTTTCTTCTGGAACTCCTGAGAGAGAAGGGGAGGTCACACCATTATCCTCAGGTGGAGACGTTTTCGTCCTCAAAGCACTTGTCCTCCTGACCAGTCATGAAGTAAAGTGCCAAATGACAGAGGAAAGACTGAGCGATCAAGAGAGCCACTGGTTCGCTTTTGGTCTTCATCTTGACCTTTATACTTGAAGATGAATAGAGACAGTGGTGTGGTGCATGTTTCATGTATTTCATAGGAGCCTCACAGCAACAGTTCCTTGGAGGAATGATCAAAGCAACCTGCAGGAAGAACAAGTGTCACCGTCCCACAGTACTGTAAACTTATGACACCATTACTGGGACATCAGAGGCTCACCAGCTCCCATAAAGTTTAATAAAGCAATGATAAAATAGGATTTTCACAGTGCCATTCATTTTCATAAGCTCAGCTTTTACCAGCCTCCCTTCTATCCTCAGTGTGTGCGGTGCGGTGTCGTGGGAGGGAAAGGGGCCGGGTGAGAGCGAAGCACTTTCACAGCTCCGTCTGCATTTGATGTCATTATAAATTCAATTCCCAACAAATGACTTTTTTGGAATTTCACAGCGGACGCTTAAGACTCCGCAAGCGGGATCCACTTTTGTCTCAGCAGCGGACACCGTTCTCCTTCTACCTGCCGATTGCAGACACTTATGCCCATTGATTTCCCTATTCTTTCTTTTGTTTTTATTATTGCTCTCAGGATGTTTGGGAGATCAGCTTGAAAGTCCTTGTGGGGTGCCTCGATCATTGACCGATCAGAATTCCATAATAATTGGGCTGTAGCTGTGGCAGCTGGCTGGTTTTCATCTGGTACCCTGCACACTCGCTCACTAGGACTTGTGTGAATCTCCAAACAGCTTATGTCCGTGTTGAGAGACATGACACTGACACTGAGTTAGAACAACTCCTGCCATAATTACCCCATCAAACCACAGACAAGAGTACAAGGGTACAAACATTTGAACTATTTTTATACAATATAATATTCCAGCATAGACAATGAAATGAAATGTAGAAAAAGTAAGTGCCCGCTCACATGCAATTACCTGAAGGATGAAGACCACTGTGTCTAACTTAAACATGAAATTAGAGAAGAACTCAAATTCAGTATTACATTCACATCAGGCTCTGACAAACATTCAATGCTGCCATTGAAAATGCCATTCATAGAGTAGTACTACAAGGATGTTCTAGTACAACTGGGTAGTGGTTGGTTCTACAAGGCGCCAAACATGTTGAAAATATGTTTTGTGAGCGGGACAACTTTTCCATTCTGTGGTGCGATGCAGACGGAGGATCTGTCACCTGTCCTGTTAGCCATTCAGCCGGGCCCCCGAAAGGCTGACACTTGTAACCTTAAGCGTGAAATGAATGCACTCACTTTTCTGTCTGTGAAAACAAGGCTTATTAAGGGTGATGGGCTATAAATCTACTGTGGCCCCCCTTTTCAATTTGCTGCTTCGGTGAGCACCCTATGGCACCGGGGGACCCTCTGTCCCACGGAAATGCCTCAGCGGGTCACATCGCATACAGGATAACGTGACATGTATGAAACGGATCAAATGGGACAGAAATAGATGTGCTGCACCCTAGGGGGAAATTGAAGTCTGACCAAGAAGTTACTGAATCACATTTGGAGAGATGTGGATTCAATCCTTCTAGAGGAGATTAATGCATTTCTGCTAGAATTAGCCCCCAGAGGGACGATATAGGACATCCTGTGAATGATGATCCCAGCAGAAAAAAAAGCCATATTACAAGTTAATGGTATATGTCCTCATAGTGCTAATGAACTCTCCACCCTTGAGTTTATTAAGCTTACATCCTTGGAGAGAAGTCCATGGATCCCCCCCCCCCCTCCTCTCCTCCTCCTCCTCCTCCTCCTCCTCCTCTTCCTAACATACATGTTCTGACAGGTGGTCCTTGGCTGGGTAGCAGTCCCTCTCCCCTCCCCCCTTGGCACTGTCCGTCAAACTGAAAGAGGTGACATTAGGACAGAATCCTGCCATGAAGAAAAGGGCATGTGCACAGCATGGCCATCTTTTAATGGTGGCAGCCCAGGTCAGAAAGGCAGGAGAGACACGCAACCACTCCTGGGAGAAGAAAACGCACACGGACACTTATTGCAGGTTGACATGTAGACGCTCTTTCACAAGGCAGAAAGGCAGGCTGTCAGAGGCCAGAGAACTAAAAAATCAACCGTTATCAAAGACATAACAGCATTTTGCAACCAGTGGTTCAAGTCATGCACTGTGCGGCACTGAAACTGACATTGTTTCGGTATTACAGTTTCGCAAGCCCCGCTTTACTCTTTTTTTCCCATGCTACCTCTCAAACGCAGCTCTTATTGTGGATAATGGATATAGTGCACATTGAATCCGTCCCTGCTTCCTCTCCAGCGTGAACTCTGCGCTTGGCAGGAATATGAAACCACGATTCTGAGATGATTTCAGGGGAGGAGAGATTGCAGTAGCCTAGTGCTTCTCAACACCATTATCTTGCCTTAGTGGTTCCACAACAACAGTCATCGGCTCCTCTCCTCCTTTCTACGCCCTTGTTCACCCCTTAGATCAGACACTCCTCTTGACAACATGCCACAATGTCTTGACAGACCCCTGGCCTCAGGGTTTTCATAATTGTAAGTGCATATGTAGGAGTGTGATTCTTTTTGGCTCTGCATTATGCAACAAAGGTTGACCTTTGGCTTACCTTTTTTCCACCAGAGAGCCCTCAGTACCTATAGTATTTTAGATACCATTATGTTGACCTACTGTGTACAATTGTGGAACTCTCACTCAAGAAATAAAAAAAATCCCTTAATTATAAATGTGCTAATAGATTATTAGTTTGAGTAAAATGTCCAATTGGAACCTGAAGCTCTGCAAAGGAGAAGGGTTTGCAAAATATATGAGAAAAAAAACTGTTGGAAAAAAATGTGCAAACATTATGTTATATTTCATTGTAAAATTACACAAAAAGAAAGTAAAATTCCGGACAAATCATAAAGAAAATCTATTTTAAATCAGAAAAAGCTATGTCACAGCAAATATCTCTATGCAATATGTGTTTCACACTGTAATTAACACTGTTAGACAGTCTCAAGCAGCTTTGACGATTCAAACATGGTATCAGAAACAACTGGGAACATCTTCTGAGAGCAGGGGTTTTCCCACGGTTCAAAGAGCATCTTTCATAGGTTAATAATTGATGGTATCGTGCATAAAACATCACTTGTGCATTATTAAACATTAATAATCGCTGCTTTTAGAGGTGCATTGTTTTCACAGTCACAAACAACAAATCCTCCTAATTAGTGAATATTAATCTTTTATGACATATGTCAATTATAAATGAATAAAATCTCAAACATTTTAGGATTGACCCCTCAATTTTGAGAGCCAGAAGGAAATTCTCAAATGCCTCAAAATGTAAAAATAATCCCTTACCAGTAAATTACAAGGAAAATACAGTCCTGAGGACTACAAAAGGTGCTGTACTTTATCCAAAGTGAGGGGAATATTGTTAAAACATGACCTTTAAAGTGTTCACTGCATCAACTATTCTGTTTTATATGGTAGACTCTGTTACTATTCATTCTTTGAAAATATGAAAGACTAGGGCACAATTTACTTACAGGGGACTCAGCTTAAGACATACTGGCAAACAAAGGATTTATCACTCATGCAGCCCAAAAGGGAAGTTGATAAAATTGTGATATAATATAGAGAAGCGTCGTCCACACATACTGTATATGCTAAAGCATATTTCCATATTCCATTCCGGCAGACGAAATACATCTGAATTACTAAAATATATGTGTGGCGTCAGACATATAGAGTTCAGAACGGAACAATCTTAGCTCTGTGACCATGCCGCCTCTAGAGAGAATAAGGTGACTGGTAGGGAGATTGGCAAGATCGTATCACACAAGACCAATGCCATATTAATCTTGCTTCCTGTGCACAATCGTAAATGGAGGAAATCTACTCAAAGATTAATGTGTGGAAAAATGTGATAATAATGCATTGCCTTGAAAAATTTTAAATTCTATATGTCAAGAGACAGCCCCTACACTGTACTGCTATGTGCATTTGAAAGCTGTGTCTCATGTACATAAACATGTCTGCTATTACGTCAAACTAACTAGGAAAAATAAATGCACCGTATAATTTCAGTTGACAGAGATCTATGCAAAACAGGATACACAACATGGCAACCTTGTCCTTGCATAGTGGTGAGGCATTTTCTGTGCTTCTCTGGCCATTTAGGGTTTTCATAACCTTGAAATGACTGTAGACCATGGGGTGGACACTGGACAAGCACGAGGCTATGACAACAACTGTCTCATTCATCTTTGAGGCAGTGAAATCTGCAGGCTAAAAAGGCTTTACATCTTTGTAATAGATGCAAAATCAAAGAGGCAGATTGAGCATTGGAACACTGGAGGCAGCTATCTCACTCATTATCCTGCGGTATGGATGGTTTGGCTAACAAATAGATGCAGACTACAATTGAAAGGTCACATTGAAACGTATGAGCAACAAAAATCCTATTCTCACATTCACAAGTCACATTTCTGCCTATATAAATGGCTTGCAAGAACATGAACATATACATTAATGAGCACAACATTTCTCAGGAGTTTATGTATACCCCTTCTGCCTAATGATTCTCATTGTGTTCTATACTATGTTCAACCACATTGGCAAGAACTTAAAGGGCTAAATGCGCCTGACTTTGATTACTGGCCTTACAGCATTAGGATAGTAATCTCCTGTGCTCTTCTGTAGATGTACTGACTTACACACTGTCAGTTTAAAGCGACAACCCTGGCCTTCCAACTCAGTCCCACGAGCAATCAATCAGGGCAGCTGGGTCTAATAGAGCTTCAGCGATCATTAGCGATAGGAGAACATCTGATAAATGAGGGAGCACGGCACAAACAACCCCTCGACCCATTCTCACTCTCCCGCCATCCGTCAGCATGCTAGGGTAATGTCTCGCGTGAGGCGTTTGATGACCCACAGTACTGTGATTCACGGGTGTGTTTACCAGTGTAGGACCATACAGATGAGAAACACTGGAAGTTGTTGCGAGCAAAGCTTTTTCGGATCAAATATTAGACCCTTTTCCAGGGGGTTATCATGAGAGATTTAGCATTGGCAATTTCCTGTTTTATCAAAAAGAATTACCTGTTGATTGAGAATTTGTCATTTTAATTAAACCCCGATGTAATTGGTTAATTGGCCATCCGGAATCTCAACTTTCAACTATCCACTTGAAGTTTACCCCATCCATTGCCCTCACCTTAGCACACCTTATGACTTCAGGATAGAATTTTTAATACACCTTACTGAAATAAGGTGTTGGTTATGTCCAAGTGTTTATTTATGAATGTACAAGATTATTTATCATTAAAATGTGTGCTTTAAACTGTATTAATTCCTTTTTATTAAAAGGATAAACTGGAATGGGACCTCAAAAGTGAATGTAGCACATTTACAAAATAATATCAAACAATATATAAATGTAGTATATAGACATTATAAATATAAAGATAAGTTGCTTCATAATAAAATAATGATTACTCATACCAAACAACTGCATAATGTATTGCTGTTACCATTTTCCTTTAATCGACAACATTTTCCTTTTGAAATGAAAAAGCAGCTTTACTTAAGCTATATAAACTAAAATATTCTCCACCATATAGGTCAAATAAGGATAACTGGATATAAAAAAATATCAAATGTAAGAGAATAATGTAACTTAGGGTTCATTTTTAGTTGCAGCAACAAACTGTTGCAGCAGCAAAACAGCCAAATTACCTTCTTTTGATGTTGTTATTTTGCATATCTGGTATCCTTCTGTAAATTTTGATTTTTCGACATTGAGTCTGTGAACTTTGATAATTGTTGATTCTAATTACATAGCAGATATGTCGATATCAATTATCCTGTATGTATCTATCAACAGTGGAACAATATCATGTTTGGTCGGCTCACTGCAGTGCAAACATGTAAGCTATATCCACCAAGGATTGACACACAGCTGGTGCCACCCGTACACCCATTGATCTGGCCACTCTAAATCAAAACCCAGGCCATCTGTCAGGAAGGAATGGGCAGCGCCAGACCCCAAAAGGCCAGAAGGGTCAGCAGTAGTGGGTTGTATTGTGCGCAGAGATGATCACTATAAGATATATGTCTGCACACAAGCCATTGGTGACATACTGTAAGCACTGTGACCATAGATGTAAAGGATGCTAGCATTTAGTAAATAACACCCATGATGTACATAAGTTAGTGAACGCCGAATTTCAACCGGGAAAATGTGGTATGGCCTGTGTATTCTATAATGTCTAGTTACGAAAAGTGGAATAAGCTCTGTGTGCAAAATGAAGTCAATGACACTACAAATCGGCTTGCTATGATACATTGTCAGTTTTCATTTCCATATTTGTGATATATGGAGTTTATAGTGTCACTAATTCATGTATTCTTCTCGTTTATCCGTCTGTTCTGTATTTTAATTACTCATGTGAATATTCATGCAAGATCATAGCTAGAGCAATCTGCTGATAGAGCCGGGGCACTGTGAGTCAGACATTTAGTACCCAGTGAGTAAAGGTTACTAAAACAGCTTAACGAAGTGCGTCTGCTGAGGGCCATAATCATTCTCTGTTTATCTAGTAGGGGTTTCAGCTCTTCCTACTGTTATCAACAGTATGAACACTACTTCATCACTAACTCAATTATGAATTATTACACTGTTGACTTTGCCCAAGCTTAATACAATCAGATTCAGTTTCAATTGAGTTCTTGTCAGTTTACGGCAATTAAACTAGGAACCCCTTTGTTCTCAAAGGCTCACAAGGCTTGTTTAATTGCACATTTTCTGCATTTAACTTTGACTAAATTGTATTTAATTTATTATCCAATCTACATGTGTAAATTATACTAGCTATTCTCCATTCCTTAAATCATGTTTTCTTGACAGGCCAATTCACTGTGGTCCAGATTTATTTAGGATAAAAGTTACCTTCTATGCTGGATCAACACATTTGCCTACCAGCACAAGGGTACTAGGTGGGGACATAAAGTAGAACAACCACCTTGACAAACTATAAGCATACGTCTATCTATACTATTCTATTATAATGTTGATACATTTGCAGCTCCAATTCACAAGCATGCAATAGTTAGTCTCTATAAGTTGTTACTTTGTCAGCCAGAGTGTTTTCCTTCATTTTGAACATTGTCTAATTTGAATTTGATTAAGGGGTATTTATTTGCCATTATGTTATACTTAATTGCTCTAAAGAATGATATCTTTAAGAAACACATTTCCTTCTATCTGCCCAGTGCCCACAGCTTTAAACAATGACAAGCTTTCATGGAGGCTTTGGTTCCAGGAACTGTTGTGCTGAAAACACTTGAGTGATTTTAATCACATTCCCTATTTATTTCAGCTTAGACATATGCATGATTTGTGACCGGCTAACAATGCCTCCAAAGGTTATCGTACAGCACAACAGTGCCATCTAGAAGAATCTTTAGGGTACTTCCATGTACTTTATTTGGCCTTGCTTAAGAAAAGATGTCCCAAAACCAAGGTATGTGCTGCCAGAATTGCATGTGATTAAGTAAGATATATTTGTACTTTCCCATCCTCTTCTAACAGCAATGGAATTGTGTGTAGCCTGTCTGTAGGCCATATCTCCATGAATTGGTGAGCAATTGATGGCACCACTTAATTCTATTCCCAAACCTGCTGTTCTCTGTCAGTCTAGAATTGTAATTTATGCCAACAAATGATGCCTCTTATTCATCCATGCATCGTATACAAGAATGCCTACAGCTCCAACGAAACGTATTTGTTTACTGTCTTAATATTATATGAAAGTGTTTTATATTCCTTATTCAAACTGCAATCAACACAATGTCTGTTCGTCCTTTATTTTTGTCATGTTCTTGCTCTTGTCTCTATAATGAAGCCGTTTATATAAGTGACAAATGTGATCACCCTCCAGTCTGCTCCCTCTTTTATCAACTCCATGGCAGCTGGAGTCCGGTGTGTGTGACTATCATTAAAAATGTATGCCATCTCTCCAAACAGTGTCCTGACAAGCCACTTGCGCTCACTCGATATTGTCCATTAAAATTTAGTGAAGGGGGCAAAGGGTAGCCAAACTATCAAGTTCCTCATTCAAGCAGGAGATAAATATTTCAACATTCTATTAGATCTACTGGCACCTCTGCTGACGTCTCAAGACTGTAAGCTGGGACATTGTTGTTGTCTTTTTTCGTTGCTATTATAACGTAGGCGTGAAAAATGCAGAATCATCAGATCATGAGTCTCAGGATGACTTTACTTATTCAATTACTGTTGCTTCCAGGAAAGGCTGTGACCAAAAAAGGTGAGTCGTTTGCTATATTGAAGGGAATAAAAACAAACAAAAAGTTGACGATGTGATCATATTTGTACAATGGTACCACATGTGTACATCTATTATGTACAATTGTGGTGAAAGATGGGCATTGTTAGAATACCAATCAGCTAGTTTAAGTATTTGAACATTGGTTGTATTTGTCCCGAAATGTGAAACACAAGACTCACAGATAGACCATATGTTGTTTCTTGCTCAGTGACAGTAACAAAACCAAAAATATATAGATTTCTTGTGTAATGTAATCAAACCACTTGAAAATGTAAAGATAACTTTAAAGAGCACAACTATCAGAGACACATAATGCGTGTATGATGTCTATCACTATATTTTGCAAAGTTAAGTAATTCCTTTTAAGTGCAACCAATTGTATTCAAATCTTTTGGGCCAGGAAACCATTCTTTAAGTTCAAGTTGTCTATTGGGGCTTTGAATAATTGTTGGCTTAAGCTAACATTCTTTAAAGTAGCAGTCCATAATTATTACATAAATTACCATAAATTTAATTTTAGACAGATGTTTACAGTAATTACTTACCTCCAAGCAGATATGAATGCATCAAATGAGAGAAGATGTACTCTCTACATGCACAAGGCCCCTAAGGCCATGTATTCAGCCTCTCAAAAATCTTTGGCAATGGCTAACCAACACAATTGGTGCAAGGGGGCGTGGTTACCTGCCTGTCAATCACCTTGCCTATGGTTAAAAGCACAGCTTTATCCAAAATTGTATTTAGTGGTTTAAAGCACACCGATCATTTAAAAATAAGTTCATGCTTTCATCATTACTACTCTTCACTTTACACATCAGAGCCACCAAATGAAAAGTCTGTCTTAGATACTTTTTTTCACAGTACTGATATTCCCAGAGAAGATCTGGAATTAGCCGTGGGGCTGGAGGACGTTAATTCTATTGTGGAATTTGTGAAATCGATTAGGAGTTTGCAAAGCAGCAAATCTCCAGGGATGGATGGCTACCCCTTCAAATTTGTTACATTTTCAACCACTTGCCACAACTCCATTGTTAATATTAGGCGCCTTCAAAATATTTTTAACAATCCCTTTTCATCTGACACTCCAGAGATTTTACTATCACTTGATGCTAAAAAAGCCTTTGATCAGGAGGAGAGGAAATAACTTTTTTTTTTATAAAGAATTCACTAGCTTCTCACAGTACCGCATGTATATAGAAGTGTTTTGGTTTGGCTATAATGTAAAGGAGGAGCACTGACTAAGCACACCCACACCTTCGAAATGGCCGACAGGAAAGCATTTTTGATGACCAATGGCAAAATTACAAAAAACACACACAAAAAAACGCTATTATGGTGATTTTTCGTTGCTTGGGTATTCATTGGATGAGCAGATGATTTCTCTTAACTTTAGGGTTAACTCTGGGTGGGCAACAAAGCCCACTCGTAGACATGCCCCTGCTCAATATTCTACCCAAATGACTGCTGTGCGTACAAACAATAACCTATTTCCACTTACATTTATATATTTGAAATATAATCAATTTGTAATAGAAAGTAAATTAGAAAATAGGAAAACCGATGTTTACTCTAAAAGATTACTGAATCAAAGTTCAAAAGTAAAGTTGCTAAAACAATCATTGGAAAATATATGTATACATTCACAAATGTATTACTTTCTTCAAATTCTAGGTGTCAAATGTGGTGGAATTCTCTCTGCTTTCTCTGGCAATATCTCGAGTCCAAACTTCCCAGGGCTTTACCCTTACAACATTGAGTGTGTCTGGCTCATCGTGGTGGCTGAGGGCTCCTCTGTCCTCCTCACCTTTTACTACTTTGAGCTGGAGTACCACCCTGACTGTGCCTATGACCACATCAAGATTTACAACGGCATCTCGGAAGATGAAGGGAACCTCCTCGGGACATTCTGCGGGGATATCTCCCCACCCCAGTTCACCTCCTCTTGGAATGTCATGTCCATATTTTTTCATTCAGATCGCCACGTGGCCCACAGGGGATTCTCTGTAGGATACAGAAAAGGTGAAATTATACACTATACAATAGATAAGACTTTGACTTGGGGATATTTTGACTCTCTGGGCTGGGCAGCTACAGTTAATCCGAAAGTTATTATAAATCAATGACTTCATGCTGACTTAGATATGTTATTAGTTTGATTTAAAGTGCATCATGTGGGCGAAGACCAGAGACATTCTCTCTCTCTCTCTCTCTCTCTCTCTCTCTCTCTCTCTCTTTCTCTCTCTCTCTCTCTCTCTCTGTCTTTCTCTCTATTTCTCTCTCACTCTCTCTTTCTCCCTCCCTCTGCTTCTAGACATGTGTGGCGGGGTCCTAACCGGACTTTCAGGCATCATCTCAAGCCCAGGCTACCCTCATGAGTACAGCAACAACGCTGACTGCTCCTGGACCATCCACGTGTCCAATCGCACTGTGGTCAGCCTGGTCTTCTTGGATTTTCAGCTAGAGAACAACGAGGGATGTAACTTTGATTTTGTGGCCCTTTTCGACGGACCCACTGTCACCCACCGGCACCTGGGAAACTATTGCGGGAGAGAGAAACCACCCACTACTGTCACCACCTCCAACCAATTACTTGTTGTCTTTAAATCTGACTTCAACATTGGAGGGAGCGGGTTCAAGGCATACTACTATTCAGGTTAGGTGGAGGAAATGTTCTATGATTTTCCTTAACTCTCTTTAATGTGAATGATAGCTCAACCCTGAAGTAATTAAGCTTCAAGTGATTTAGTTTTATCAGTGGTCTTTCTCATAGTCACTCTATTCAGAATACTCAATTGTATGCCGTTGTCAGTGTTATAGAAAGCTTATTGAACTAATCAGCAGACAAGTGACGGCTGTTCTCCAATACTCTTGACAGGAGAATGCCAGCAGATTCTATCAGCAATAAATGGTAACTTTACCAGCCCCAACTACCCCAACATCTACCCAAACAACATAAACTGCCACTGGACCATAAACCTAGCAGGTGGATACCAGATAAAACTCTTCTTCCCCGTCATGGAATTGGAGGACCGAAACAGTCTCTCCAATGAGTGTGACTATGATTCTGTGGCTGTTCATGACGGAGACAGCCAAAAAGACCCTTTGCTATGGCGTTGGTGTGGTACTGACCTGCCGCCATCAGTTATTTCTAAGGGTGACAAGCTGCTAGTTGTTCTGAATACGGACAGAAATGGAGCTTACAAAGGGTTCTCTGCTTCCTATATAGGAGGTGAGTGTACCATTAACAATTGCATATTGTCAAGAGTGCTCTTAAATCAAAATTTAACAGACTCTGAGCATACATATTTTACATATATATCTATATTATTTTCTTTCTGCGTATCCTTTTCTGCTGATTAATTCTGTATTAGTGATATTGTCCCTGTTTTTCAAGTGGTGCCAGTGAACATCAGCTGCACAAGAACAGAATTTTCCATCCAAATATCACAGCAGTCTCTGCCTCAGATAGAGCGTGATAAGATCTACCTCGGGGATCAATCCTGTGCCGCACAGATGACAGCCACTTCATACAAAATACAAGCTCGTTTTGTAAACTGTGGTACTGCTGGCCAGGTTAGCACAACTGTCACATAAGCGCATAACACATAACTTTATGCAAAGTACCGATTACACTTTAGCATAATAAATATTAAAACGTAGGACCAACAGGTCTTATGTCTGTAATATATGTATGTATCCTATGGGAATTCTACCTGACATTCTATTTATTAGCAAAACAACATTTGTGGCCTTAAAACAACATCATAACCCTTGACCTCTTGCAGAAGCGTCGCAACATCACCATGCTGGTTAACACACTCTACATTGACCTCTCTGATGGGAAACAGCAGAACATGCAGGAATATGAGGTGCAATGCGACGCCCAAAGGAAGGTTGCCACGGTAACCCTCATCACAGCAGAGGAACGGCATCGGCTCAACGAACTGGCTCGACAGGCAGACAGTGCCAGCAGTGGGGGTGGGAGTCAGGAAGACCCTGAGCCTCCAGACCCCAGTGATATTGTTTTCATCAGCATTTGCGTGTTGGCTGTCATTCTCATGGTGATTGCTATGATATGGCTAGTTCTACTTTAGGAATCTTATACACTCCAAAACAAAGAAGTTGACACACAGACACATTTATTTTTCTAAGAGTACAAGATTCACAGTTGCAGACAGGAGAAAGCTGAGATGTTAATTCAACAGAATGCAACACTTTATTAAGACAGAATAAAAAATACCTTTTCATAAAAGGCAAAGGTATTTTCTTTAAGCCTAAAACAATAAAATACACAATAGTCTTTCAGTATAAAAACAAGTTCAGTACACAAAATGTCATTGGAAATAAAATAAGGCACCAGCCTTATTACTATGTCACATCTTTGACCGAGTATTTTTAGCATGTAGTATATAAGACATATGTTATCTTGTCCCAAATGTTATTTTTTGTGGTTGGCAACCAGCTGGTTGACGGCTATTTTGCTGTCCTTCACCTGCATTTTGATCTCGGGTTTGTGTTTGAAGGCAAAGACTAATGTCCTAACAGTGCGTCGGTAGGAGCCACTGACCAAACGGGAGCTCTGGTGGAACACTTCTCTCTCAATATTGTCCACGAGGCCACAATCTGCCTGTAAACAGACAAAAATCAACAAAGTATTGCCTAAAATAGTTGTGCAGAATGGAATAAACATGAATAGAAATGTTTACCTATCTGAGAAACAGTAGTTATAAGTATGTTTTAACATCACCTAAGTAATTAAACTGGTTAATTATAAATGGGATGAGGATCAGCACCTCCAAATCTGAGGCCATGGTTCTCAGCAGCAAACCGATGGATTGTCTACTCCAAGTAGGGAATGAGTCTTTACCCCAAGTGAAGGAGTTCAAGTATCTCGGGGTCTTGTTCTCGAGTGAGGGGAAAATGGAACGAGAGATGGGCCGGAGAATTGGAGCAGCGGGTGCGGTGTTGCAGTCGCTTTATCGCACCGTTGTGACGAAGAGAGAGCTGAGCCAGAAGGCAAAGCTCTCAATCTACCGGTCTATCTTCATTCCTACTCTCACCTATGGTCATGAAGGGTTGGTCATGACCGAAAGAACGAGATTGCGGATACAAGCGGCGGAAATGAGTTTCCTCCGGAGGGTGGCTGGCTTCTCCCTTAGGGATAGGGTGAGAAGTTCAGCCATTCGTGAGGGACTCGGAGTAGAGCCGCTGCTTCTTTGCGTAGAAAGGAGCCAGTTGAGGTGGTTCGGGCATCTAGTAAGGATGCCACCTGGCCGCCTCCCTAGGGAGGTGTTCCAGGCACGTCCAGCTGGGCGGAGGCCGCGGGGCAGACCTAGGACCAGGTGGAGGGATTATATCTCCACACTGGCCTGGGAACGCCTTGGAATCCCCCAGTCAGAGCTGGTTAATGTGGCCCGGGAAAGGGAAGTTTGGGATGCCCTGCTGGAACTGCTACCTCCGCGACCCGACCCCGGACAAAGCGGATGAAGATGATGATGATGATGATGATGATGATGATGATGATGATGATGAATTATAAATCGGTTGTCAATTGTCAAATACACTATGACCACGTGTCTATAATAAATTCCGGAACCACACAATAATCAGCATACAAAATAGCTCAAGGGAGTTATCAATAAACAAATTCTCACCTTTAGTTCGAGAGCTTCTGCCATGAGTCTCCTGGCATTGTTCCTAAGATCTTCAGACTGTTTGTCACAGCGCACTTCTATTGAAGGCTTATTGGAGTTCTCTTCAATAAAGGTCCTCCACTGAAAGTAAACCTCAGCAGCCAAGGCACTCACCTCTGGGTCTGCATGCTTACGCATTTTGTTGACCGTGTGACCTAAAGAGGACAGGTTTTTCAAACACATGTTATGTGAGGCGTTAATGGGAGGAAAGCCAGAATACAAAGAATACAAAGAATACACAAGATAGCTGAAAGCACTAATACATTGATTAGATACATTTGATGTCCCTTATTTCCCCCCAGCACAGTTCAAGCATCTAAGTAGCACACTGACTGGAGATCTCCATGCTGCAGGTGCACAATACATTTGCATTTGAAGTTTGACTAACCACATTCACTCTTGTATCTGTAGGCAACAAATGCATTAAAAGATCCGAGATGCGGTAGAAGGGAAGTGCATAAATCAAGGACAGCGATTACCACCTGCTAAATTGTACCTTCAGAGTATTCTATGAAAGAGAGAAGTAGTTCCATTTTACCTATTTTGGTTGACTTCAGCACCTCTTTGGAAGGCACCTTTTTGTTCAACTCTGTCAAGGCCTGAAGCAGGTTCTCCTGAGTCTGTCCAGGAAGCTCCAACATTGACTTGTAGCGCTCGATGTCCTCAATCACAACCACTCTCTAATAATGTGATAGAAATAAAAGTGATTAAACAACATATATTTTTAGTGTTTGACTCAAATAAATTCATATGCAATGTTGAATGGACATATAGCCTTATGCATTGGTTAGCTGTTTACCCTTAAGGACTCAATCGTTGCTTGTCGATAAACCTTTCCGTTCATCTTTTTTTCTTTAGAGGTTTCACCCTTGGGTATGCGCATAACAAATTTGTCCATATTTATCAGCTAACCTAAAGAACTCAACTAAGGTTAGCTTGCCATTTACTGGTGCGTTTGGTAATTTAACGATAGCTAGACTAGTGCTATCTGCTTGCTGTTTAATCATATACACTAGCATTCTGTGTTGTACAGCAGTACATCGTCGTCATTAAGTGTTTTCTTCGAAATGCGAAAGATAAACAATGGCATGATTACATGAAAGCAACTCGCATAAGAAGACTTCCTCATACCTATACTCACGCGAGATCTTCCTACAACGAGGAAGGGGAAATTGTTTGTTTGGATTGTTATACAGGCCAAAATGGGGACGCATATGTATTTTGATTATTTTGTGGCTTTACTATTTATGCTTGCATACACCTCAGCATCTTCAGATGTTTTTGACAGTGTCTTGGGAAATACAGCCTCTTGTCATAAGACTTGTCAAATGACATACAGTTTGCACACTTTTCCACGGGTGAGTACAAGCTATATCTGTTTAGCTATAGTTAGCTGAACAAGGCCAGCTGGAACGACGACTTGCTTTAGTCTTTATCCCTGCCAGTATTGACAAGCTAACCATGTACTGAAGCTAAAGATCTGATTTAAAGCCTATTAATATATAATAAATACATATCTTCTATGTGAACACTCATTTCAACGTTTAATAAAGCGATGTTGCATTAATGACGTATTAAGGCTTAAATGTTGACGATTATGTTTTTGTTCTTCAGGAGGAGGAACTGTACGCATGCCAAAGGGGTTGTCGTCTCTTCTCTATCTGTCAGTTTGTTGGGGACAGTGAGGATCTAAATCAGACCAAATCTGATTGTGAATCAAGTAAGATTAAAAGAGCAATAACAACAATGCTGTTGGTTCTACAGTGCAAAAGAATTTCAAAGTTCCCTACAACACCCACTTGGAGAATATTAACTTAATTATACAAAAAAATGTATGTGTTTTAAATGCGTATTACTATTTTTAAAGCTTGCCGTGAAGCCTACTCCCAGACTGACCAGCAGTATGCATGCAAACTGGGATGCCAGAGCCAGCTTCCATTTGCTGAACAAAGACAAGAGCAGGTAGGGTAAAGTCGCTCACCTTCGTATAGCTAACAATTCTACTCTGACACATTCTGTCATGCAGATTCATGGTCTTTAGTGTTACTAGTCATTATTTGTTTCACAGTTGATGGCCATGGTGCCCAGGATTCACCTCCTTTACCCGCTCACCTTGGTCAGAGGTTTCTGGGACGATGTCATGAGTCAAGCCCATAACTTCATCACTTCCTCCTGGACATTCTACCTCCAGGCAGATGATGGCAAAGTCATCATATTCCAGGTATAGTCTTAAATCATATACTCAAAACAATAATTTATATTGGTATATTATTGAGTTTATCCATGTCGAAAGAAATGAAGGCACTCCTTTAAAAGAATTTCAATTTAGTTGGTGTTTATTGCTTCTTACTCTACACAGCAATTAAGAGATTCCAGTGGTATTATTGTTTTTACATATAGTGAGAGATAGTGCTTTTGTATTATGCTTTAGACTGAACCACAGGTCGAGTTTATTCCACAATTTGAGCTGCCCAAGGAGGAAGTGAATGGTGCACCAAAAAAATCCTGTAAGCCATCCCTATTGATAAAACATCAGTTGCACATTTTTGGGAACATCAATTTTACCAATTGTTAGATAAATATATGATAGAACATTTTATCTTCAGATTTCTTATTTCCAGATTCAGATTTAAGCAGTCCAGTTTACAAAGACTACCACCGCAGCTTCATCCAGGAGAGGGACAGGGACATGTTTGGAGACCGTACCATCAACCAGGACGACTACAACCTCTTCAGCTGCCTCTCACGGTCAGTTGACAATGATATATTGCAAAGTTTACACAAAACATTGCTGGATTGTGAAAGGTACACCGCGTAGCAATAACCAACCATTTTAGATACAGGAAAGCATCCCAATTTATTGGTTGAGATTTTACGATAGCGTCACATGTTCTACCTTAAAGCAAAGGTTTGTCTGTCTCCTTTGTTTATAAATATTGCAACCAAGATTTTAAATTTTTTTAATAAGGATGATGTCATCCCCACAAATAATGCAAAATCTATTTAAGTGATATTCCTTGAGAATGAAAACATGTAAAATGTATCAAAAGTTGTACTTCGTTACAGTCCCTCAAAAAAGGGTTGTTCTTTGCTATTCTGATTCAACTCATCAATATTCAGTTTTCTCCATAGGAACGCTTGGCTTCCTGGTTGGATTCTAACCACCACCCTGGTCCTGTCTGTTCTGGTTCTGATCTGGATCTGCTGTGCCACCGTAGCAACAGCTGTAGACCAATATGTCCCTGTTGAGGTTTGTCTCTTGTTTGTGTTTTTTATTTATTTATTTATTTATTTTTTATTTTTAGCATCCTCTTTGGTAATCATCACTTCTGCAGGACAGGAGGAGGAGGCGGGACCACTGCCCTCCAAAGTCAACCTTGACCAGTCTAACATTTAGGACCTAAAGCAGAAGTCTGTATAAAGATGTTGTTTTAAAGCAATTTGAAGTCTTATGCTACGGCACTAGAACCAACAGTCTAAATATTAATAACAGCTCCTAGCATATTTTCTATTACTTTCTTTGGCGGGGGGAGGGGAGGGGGGTCTCTTTCAAGCTTTGTGGAGAGGTTTACAGGGGTTTTCTTTCTGTCTATTTTCATAATTCAGTCATATTGGTGATACTAGTTAATTGGCTTTTTGAGATTTTCCTCCCTATATTTATGTGTGCATTTGTCCTTTCTAGTGTGCTTATTTTCTTGAATCATGTTGTATTGATAAACAATTTGTGACTTGAAGTACCTTAAGACTTTTTAGGTGTGTTAAACATTTTAAATAAATTGATAGGGTTGTTTGAAGGTGAGTGTGCTCCTAAACCAATGGTTTGCCCCCTTTGTGTTTCTACTGCAGTGAATGGGAGGGTAATAGAGTTTTTCCTTTTGTTGAGAAATTGTACAATGAACTATGCTCTTTAATCTGTTTTGAAACTAGCATAGATATTTGTAAGTTAAGTTGTGTTTTCTCCTAATTAGCATTCAAAATTAAATGAGATGAAGTGAAAACATTATAGACTGAGTGCTGTTGTCTACTATTTGAGCTCACAAGTTCTAATTTATGACCATTTTGTGACAAAATTTAGTTTTTCTGGTAAAATGTAGAAGACACCCCTGTATTGCTCTTATTTTCATTGCAAACTATTAGCAAAACCACTAGTAATAATTTCCCCATCTGCCATAAAACTGATAATTGCACAAGAAATTGACCATTGAAACCATAATATGGGCTTTCTCTCTCTCTCTCTCTCTCTCTCTCTCTCTCTCTCTCTATATATATATATATACAGTATATATACACTCACTGGCCACATTATTAGTTACACCTTGCTTGAACCAGGTTGGACCCCCTTTTGCCTTCAGAACTGCCTTAATTTTTTCGTGACATGCAGTATATATATAATGTATAATAAATCTTTATTTATATAGCACTTTTCAAAGTGCGTATGAAATTTTTCACCTAAATGGAACATCCTGGAAAGCTTCATTTAGACTTTTTGAGCAAGTTTCTGTATTTTATGGATTATGTCACAGTAAAGCTGCCTCTGGTATTTGTCCACACTGAATGAAGACAACACTGACAGGCCTTACAGATGTTTACTTTAGTCTCTTAAGGGCATGCCTGAGCTAGTATAAGGTAAGGTAAGTTTCATGCACAAATGGTAACCAAGTGATTATCACTGAGCGGCTCAGTCGTTAAACAATGTGTTTGACTGTGCAGTAAGGCTCAAATACATACTAGGATATATTACTTTAAGTAGAGAAGAAGACGAATACTGGGGAATACATATAAGAAACCAAATATGAAATCAAACAGGACCCATCCACAGGTAATCTACCTGAAAATAACATGTTTACCATTTTGTAAAGGTAACATTGAACAGTTGAATCATACATGTTCTCTTTTCAGCAAAGACTCTTTCAAGACAATTTACTTGAACCAAGTGCCACTCTTGATCAGGGTAAGTAAATTATAAACTGTATTGTTCCATGTTAAAGTCTGCGTCCCTGAATTGTTTTTGACTTATAAAGATAATTTGCTCGATGTAATGCATTGAAGAGCTGTTTGCTTAAAATTCAACAGAACATCTGTTGTTTAAATGTATTTAGGGCAGGCCAGCAATGCTATACTAGTTGACAGCCATACAGTATCTCTCCTTTCTCTTTTTGTTTTTGTAGATTGCTGCGGAGAGTGCTGCAACAGAAGAACCATATGTGTCTCCACTATATTTCTAATAGGCTTTGTCTTGACAGTAGTAGGTGTTGTTCTTGCCTTGATGTTAGGTATTCCTAAGCGTCCCCCTGGTGAGTTAGTGAATCGTTTTAATACTATGACCTGGAAATAATGGAAAAGGTTAAAAAAATAAATCACTAATTATTAATGACGTATATATAATTTAATTCCTCTGCAAAGTGAATCGTCAGTGTAGGACAAAAGAGAATGGGACAGGATTCCTTTGTGATGACAAAATTACCTGCATCCGACCCTCAGAACTCTGTAATGGGATAATGAACTGTCAGAGTGGAGCTGATGAAGAGACAGACATGTGCAGTTATGAACCACATTAAACACCTTATTGCAATAGACAAAATTATATAAGTGCCTTGGGGAAATAATGACTTAATACAGTGCAATAAAATTACTTGATTACTTTCCAGATAATCTACCAACCAGTCTCCCAGGATATCTTGTTTTTCGATGCGGAAACTCCCGTAACTGGATATTTGTTAATAGGAAATGTGACCACATCAATGACTGTGGAGACTGTTCTGATGAGATTGGAACATGTGAGTAGACTTCTATTATTATATAATGTATTATGAAGCAGTTTTAAGACACTATTTGCATCACTCATGGTTCTCTGTGTACTGCTATTCCAGATGCTAGCTGCCTTCCTTCCTGTGGAGACGGATGGTGGTCCTGCACTCCTGTTGAATTTCAGTTCTGCTCCTGTATCCCCAGGAGTTCATGCCGAGATGGCCGGCAAAATTGTCATGACTGGTCCGATGAGTACATTTGTCCAAAAATCAGCTAGAATTCACATTGACAATAGAATGTGACTTGAAACATAATGTATATAAAATACAAATTTTTATTTGTAAAAGATACATCAATATCTGTTTGTACAGTAAAACAGTTAAACACTATGGAACTCAGCTTGTAAACGTTTCTGGACACCAGATATTATGGCTATTAATCAGTCAACAAAGTATGGCTGGTTACAACTTCCCTCAGTGAACTAGATGCAATCCTTAATAACTGTTTAGCAGGTATAGGTCATCTTCAGTGAGAGCTGATGAAGAGAATTGTTTTGCTGGAGGACTGTGAGGGTTGCTTTCCCCATACTCTGACATTCGCTTCCTTTTCTTTACATTTTGTGAGGACATTTCTTTTTGTGTATTTGTTGTCCGTAAGAACTGAGAGAAGTGTGTGTGGTTGCTTGTTGCCACTTTGTAGAAGTGTACCATCTCCTTCTTGCCATCTTCCTCATTATTCCAAACGAGAGGTGCCGCAGTAAGTACTTCACGGACAAACTTTTGCCTGCCAACTGAAAAGTAACAAGACATGTTTTAAATGTTGGTGGAATACTTGAATTAATATTGTTCGTGTTCTTCAACTTCTTCGACAACAAGACACGAAGACAGATTGGTTATTATTCAAATGCAATGCGAAAAGAGGCACTGAAAACTCACAAAATCGAGACGCTGATGTTCTTGATTCTTGAACCTTTTTTTGTTTGGGCAGTAGTGCTGCACTTGCTTCCCACTGTTTTGTGACCTAAATCATGTATAAATTACACTCGTAGTCAAAGTATACTAGGCCTACTACTACTTGTTTGCCGTCTTTGAACAACTGCTTGAAGAGAAACTTACCTGCTCGGCCCACCCCTCTGTTTTACAACAAGAATGATCAAAGATATCCAGTGGTTTTTCAGAGTGTACAAGCCCCATTGTATCCCAGAGGGCTTCTTTCAGTGAGGTGCAAAGCTGAAAATTAAACCTAAATATTAGCAAACCCATTAGCTGATTAATTCTATACTTAAAACATGCTATCAAGCAACTTTCTTACCTTTAAATTAGTTCCTGAAATATCCAGATTTTGTAATTTTGGAAGGCATGTTAGAAATCGAATTGCCTTATCAGAGATAGGGTTGTCTGTGTAAAGTAATAAAATTAAAACAAATGTGTTTAGTAGACAGACTATTCTGTATTGACTATGGATGGGCACTACAAGTCAACTAATCAAGAGATGACCTGCTTGTCCAATGTGAAAATGCAAGTTGATTTATTAAATCTGTCATAAAAACCAAGCATAAACTAAATATATAAGTAACACAAAATTATTACAAAAAAATATATTATTAAGTTAAATTATAACTTTCCAGTCACTCACAGGATATATCCAGCAACTGCAGTTGGCTTAGTCCCTTCTTCATCATCCTTATGGGGGCAGTCAATCTCTGAAGACCCATGTTTGACAGATTGTTTCCCCCAATGAAGAGCTGGATTAGGCTACTTGATGAAATTCAATGAAAAATAAGAGTACTATCTTATAAATGCATTCACAGGCCATCATCTGTAAATTTAAGCACAATATGATTTCTTTACCTAGACAATGACTCTGATGTAAGATGCTGGAACATGTCATGACTGTCTCCTAGTCTGCAGCCAAAGAGATCCAAAGACTTTAAACTATGGAATGTCTTGATTTCACACATCCTCTCAGCCAATAGAGGAAATCTATTAAGAAAGTAATACATTACAATGGTGTAATCGTTCTTGGAAACAGTTAAAAGAAATGTGGGCATTGCAATAAGGAAAAGGATGGGATAACTACAATAAAAACTATTATAGCTACCTGTTTCGCAGACTAAGTGAGGAAAGAATCCTTTCCCCATAAGCATCGTTAAATAATTGGAGGGCCCTGGGAGCAATATCTGGATTAGTGAATATTTGTTTTTCTTCAGCTGCTGCAAAAAGTCTATTCCCTATTTGCTCCGGGAAGCCAACCAGGGAATCTACATGGTGAATATTGTCAGCAATGAACAGCAGAGATATATCAAAGAGGGACTTGGCTGTGTATCTCAGACTTCCCTCTTCATTGTATGTGAAGACAAAGTGCTCTTTTCTTAAAATCAAGGGATTTGTCCTGCTGCATGATGCAACTGGCTTTGTCTCTGTAAGCACTATGTCATTGACACCGTAACGACGCAATTGTCCTCTTTCACGGACATAAAAAGTTCCAGCGCCAGTGTCAAGGTCGGACATTTCTTCCTTCTTACGCGTCTCCAACGACTGTTGAGTTGTTATTTACGTATTAGCTTGCTGCCTAACATAGCGACTTTTAGCGACAACTGATCAAGTCTTTCCAACTTGGAACACGAAAGGCTAAAATATGCATATACAGTGCAAACCAGCCCATATCTAACATCAATATGCTTTTCACATTAACAGCTAGGCAGAAGCCATCATTCCGATCCTGCCAAATGTCTTAAATTCATTCATGTTGTCAAATTTCTTAGGAACTACACCTTAGCGCTTGCTTCTGAACTAAAAAATGACGTTAACTTCCCTGAAGTGAGCTACTTGCTATCAAAATAAAAGTTCAAACGACGCCTTCACGAGTGCATTGAGTTGGTTAGTGTCTCTCTTCCGTGAACGATTATCATAAAACCTTTATTTTGAAAGAAGAGGAAGAGCCTTTGTTTACATGCTACGTGGAACTGTACTGTGTGTGTGGAACGGCGAAGTGAAGTAACAAGTTCGTTAACAAGGTTTAATTGTAAGCCGCTAAAAATATGATACAGTCTACTACGGGTGATGGTGTTATGGCTCACGATTAAAAAGTCTGACGTACATTTTCAGATATGGTTTTGCATTCATTTGTATCTAAACGTTAACTAGCAATTGGTAGCGTACGTTAGCTCGCTTACTTGATTACATTGGCTTTCTCACGTTAGTCGTTACTATTTTCTAGTCCACTTGAGTTTAGAAGTGTGCTAGGACTGGGGAATTATGTTAGCTATTGTAAGGGTAGTTACATAGCATACACACACAAGATACATAGACTTGATCGTCTAGTTCCCCCTCTTACATGATGCCACTATTTGTGAGTTAGGCCTGTCCTTACCCTTCACTGAAATGTATTGAGTCCTGCTAGAAAAGAATATGCACAGCGGATATACTTTATCTTTGATTTTACTGCATTACAGAGACATTGGATTACAAACTGCTATTACTACTAAATCAAGTTGCCTAAATGGCGTCCAGTGATCATTTTCAATTTCAAGGTGTGTGTAATATGTTCTTATCTGACCTCCCCGGATTCAAACTGTCAAATACTCGTTGTCCATGTACTTAAATTTTAATGTCATTTTTTTTACATACCTTTTTATGTTACAAAACTAGAGTTTGAAGATGCTGCAAATTTATTGGGAAGCAATAGGGACGCGACCACCATCAGTATTGATAATGCCGAATACAACCCTCGGCAAGAAGAAGGGCTTGGTGAGATGAGTCCCAATGATGAGGAGGATGACTCCATGCCAAATGATGATAAGGCAGAGGTGAGAAAAAAATGCATGTGTTTTTCTTGCCAAGTTTTTTGTATTTGAGGTCTTTATGAAAAATCACGTACATTTATTTTTCTTAAAAATTGCAAAAGAAACCTATTTGTAGAGTTTAATACCCATTAAAGATTTGCATCATGACAACCCATTGATTTAGTTGATTATCGGATTGCATTTATTTTTACCCACAGCTGCTTGGTGGCCCTAAGAAAAATGCCCCTTTCTGGACCTTTGAATACTATCAAACATTCTTTGATGTTGAAACTCACCAGGTATTAAGTCCAACATTTTGTTTTTGTAATCTAATGTGTTCTATAGTCACGATTGTATATGAAAAACGTAATATTTCACATGTTATTAGCTAGTGTCCATGTTAAATCACCATCAGGCCTTTGGGATTATTGCCACCTAATCTTCTTCTCTTTATCTTCTATTATTCATCCACAAGCTTCCTCTTGTTAAATAATTTCTTAAATAGTTAGGGATCGCTCATGTAAATAATAAACATTAGATATAATGATAGATTGTTGAGTTGTACAATTTTTACTTTGTGTAATTGTATTCAAGGTGAGAGATAGAATCATTGGATCAGTACTGCCCTGGCGAGGAAAAAACTTTGTCCATCTTTACATCCGCAAAAACCCTGACCTATATGGTTAGTGATTCAAGTATGATATATTTGAACATTTTCACATGAAAAAGAAGCATGCATTTTAATTTAAATTACTTAACCTTGAAATCTGAATTAATCTTTGCTGATTTGAAACAAAAACATTCAATATTGTCATGTGTTTCCAGGCCCATTCTGGATTTGTGCTACACTTGTCTTTGCCATTGCAATAAGTGGAAACATCTCAAAATTTCTGGTGCACCGTGGTCAGGCAAACTTGAAATATGCACCAGAGTTTAGTAAAGGTCAGTGGCTTATTTTTCAAATTCCCATATTTGCATAAGAATAGAAAACATAAAACATTTAATGGTGTGCAACTATTGGATCACAACATCTATTTTTTTTTTATTGACTTTCCCAGTGACCATAGCTGCAACAGTAATCTACAGCTATGCCTGGCTGGTACCTCTCGCCCTTTGGGGGTTGCTGATCTGGCGAAACAACAAAGTCATGAACCTGGTGTCCTACTCCTTCCTGGAGATAGTCTGTGTCTATGGATATTCCCTTGCCATTTACATACCTGCTGTGGTAGGTGCTGAATTTATTTTCAATAAAACTATAATTATTCAAAAGGATTGGATTTAAGGTGGATATACATTTTTTGTAAGCATATTTTAAGTTTTTGTTGTCACACTTTTTTAATGCAGGTTTTGTGGATCATACCTTCTGAAGGAGTGAGGTGGTGTTCGATAGTGTTGGCCCTTTGTCTGTCTGGCTCTGTTCTAGTGTTAACCTTTTGGCCTGCAGTCAGAGACGACCATCCCAGGGTTTCAGTAGCAATCATGTCAGCTATGGTTGCTCTCCATGTCCTGTTGGCTGTCGGTTGCAAGGTAAGCTCTTGTAAAAACATTGTGTTGCTTTTTTCCCACTGTGTTCAGTTGCATAACGCAATGACGTAGTAGTAGTTTGAGAAATTCGATATATCTGTAATTGTCACCACGCGCCGACTGAGCAGAACTCCATTTTTATTAAATCAAGTAAGCTAAGCTGGCTGAATTTCATGGCATAGAGAATGACAAGGATCTCTTATTGTTCAGAAATTCCCTAAGTAGTGTAACAGTGCATTGAACTTGCTGCCTTTGTTGTTACATGTTATGTTACACTGCAGTTTTTTGCAAGGTCATCTGTGTGTGTTGCTAGCATTAGGACACTTAGGGGTGTCAGGTTAGCTTAGACTAGGGAGACAGCCTGCTTAACGGAAACAATGACCATGGCTTTCAACTATCATGTCTGTTCTCTACCCCTCCACGTGTGACTGCAGCCAGATTCACATGGGTGTCAGGTGTCCACTTACCTATATACAGTGTAATTTGGAAGGGGGTAGTTTCCGAAGAGTCAGCCATATCTGATGGTTTGTAGTTTTGCTTTACTTTTGTTTTAATCAATTGTTTATTTTTCTCTCAGGCATATTTCTTCAGTAGACCAGAAACTGAGACAACCACTCCTGTTGAACCCACAACAGTAGCAATCAAATCTTCCCCGTCCACGTAGGCGTATGGGATTCTTGTCTAAAGGTAAAATAGTTTTAACAGTATACTTGCATGTGATTAATTACAGCTACTATTAACTAGCTTAATTCAAAGGTTGACGTGTAATGAGGCCTGCCAGGGATATATAACGTTAATTAAATGATTAAATGTGAAAGAGGAGTCAATTATTACTCTTGTTAACCGGCATTTGATACTAGACTTCCTGTACATGATTTCTCCTTCTTAATCAAGTGTTATTCTCTTTTAATTGCAGGTTCTCCCCTTGCTTTATTAGACGGAATCAGGTTTCCTTGACAATGAAGTCATGGATGGTATGGATTTCACCTGCACTTGGTCTTTCTCTCTAGGTTTAAGACCGGCTTGACATTAGTTGCAGCAATGCTATTTCTAATGGAAAGGAATCTTAACAGCCTTCAAGATATATAGCCGGGCTGGGTGTTTCCAAATAGAAGATAAATATTTAGGTTTGATTTGCCATCAAGTTGTTTTGATGTTCAATATTTAGATGAAATTTTCATGCATTCTGTTAACAAAAATGTTTTATATTGAATGTTTTTTGTTGTTGTTGGTCTTTGGCTGGACCTCTCAACAGCAACATGTTTAGAGTTGGGTAATAACTGTGATCCAGTTTGTTCAAGTACATAAGTTTAGAAATGGGTGGGCTTTACTGCAATTTGGATTTATTAGCAAAGCGTTGTTCCCAACGGATATTTAATCTATTCATATTTTCTTGGGTGGAATTATATCTTGGGTACCCTGGAACATGTTTTCCATTTTTGCTATTTAATTCCATGGGAAATATAGAACATATCCAGGGTAGTAAAATCCTAATAAATGGTCTCGTAAAATAATTGTTCCTTATCTATAAATGAGTATTTTATTGTTTTGTCATGTTAATAATATGAAAATATTTACTAGTTGCACTGTTCTGAAAATGTCTGGGGAAAGTGATTTTTTTTTATCAGCTTTTGACCATGTTCAAGTTAGCCAGTACATCTGTACGATTTGATAGTCTAAATATTTAAAGGAGATTTTGAAACTAATAGGGGCAAAAGTATAGCATCTCAAGGTCACCACGTACTTTGCAAACAAGACATGCATTTGTTGTTGCCCACTAAATAAGTCTTTCAAACTGTCAAACTGATCTGGGAAAAGATCAAATCTACTGTATCATTGATGTGTTTCTAGAATCAAGTAATTCGGAAAGTGTCATGAATAGCTTATTCCCGCACTGCAGTCTAGATTCTGCTAATGGTGAGCAAACAGTTATTATCTACTTGAGACATTAAAACCGTGGTTAGCATCTGACATTTAAAGGATTTCCAGGGTCAAGTCTTTTGTTTAATTAACAAAATAGAAAAATTGTGTCACTCGAAACTGTGTCAAAGTAATGGTGTGGCCTAATTAGTGGTCATTCTAGCTCCAGCTTTGAGTTACACTGGACCTACCTCTTCAACTAGAAAGCCAGATAGAGGGATATCAAAAGCTTTAGATTAGGCAGGCAGGTAGCTTCGCTTGTTTGTGATGGCAGAACAAGCACGGAAGGTACATGGAAACACTGAGTATTTTTTTATTTTAGCTGTATAAAATCAAGAATTGTAAATTCCATATTTTTCTTAGCTTGTGAATTAAAGAAGAAGGGCAGGATGGCCACACCAAATGGAAAAGCAGAAAAAGTATCTAAACTTGAAACATTAAAACTTTTGGAGAAATGCAGACAAGAAAGAGACGAGGCAATGCATAAGGAAAGTGTGGTTAGGGAGAAGTTGAAACATTTCGAAACACGGATGCGGTCAACAGAGGCACTGAAGCAGAAACTAAAAGCCCTGACTTTGGAAAATAAGGAGCTGAAGAAAACTATGAAGACTCTTCGACAAGAGATAGGACTGGAATCCAGCCCCAAGTTCCAAGGAAAAACTACTAGGGACATCATAAATGACTTTCATGAGAAAGAACGTCAATGCAATTCACTGGTTGAAAAAGCTGGGAAATTGAGTTTTACTATTGATGATTTAACATCAGAATTGGCAAATGTGGTCACCTCTAAAACTCTTCTAGAAGATCAGGTGGCATCATTGCAACAAAATCTTAAGGATATGACAAATAATCAGCGCCGTTTGCTCAAATTGTGGGAGGACAAGAGGTCTCAAAGGGAGCAACTCACTCTTCCTTCTATTTCTCATAGACCTGGACAGAAATTGGGTGTGGCTCATAAAGCTGTTCAGACCGAGATGTCTATTAACACGTCTCAAAAACTCCCACTTAATGCATTTGAGACTAAGACATCTCGCTGGGACACTGATAAAAGGTCTATTTTTGACAAACAAAGCTTTGCATCTTTGCCAAATGGCAATCACCATCATGACAGGACAACATTCCTTCATGATGAAAATAAAGGAATGCAAAATTTATTCTGATTAGGCCATGGCACGCAATTCCGGACGATTTTGAATCCTAGGCCAACTGTATTTTAGAAATTTTTATAATTGCTTGATTGTAATAAGTTAATGGAACTTATTTGGTAGCATTTTCTAATAAGAATTATAGGTCATGTAAAAAGCTAATTTAACAGGTTCTTTCTATACTTTACTTTATTGGCATGGATCCTTTTCCAATAATATGTAAATGTGGACGCACAAAGAGAAATATTACAGATGATGTTCGTTTACTATTGTATGGACAGCCTTTAGACCAAACAAATAGATAAAATAATAAAAAGCATATAGCTCACTTCTGTGACAGAATGGGTATGGGAATTGAGGTTCAGTTTTGCTGGGTACCAGCCATGGCCGCCGCAGTCAGTATTGCCAGTATTGCCGTGGCAATACTACTTCTCAACCAAGTATTGCCTGGCAATACTACTTTTTCGCAGACCATATAGCGTTTATTTCATGTAGAAGACCTCAGCAACCTGTAATAAAATCCTGATTTTATGCGTTGAATCGTTCCATTAGTCTCCAGCCAGGCCGCTATACGACCAGAGACAGCGGGAAACAGCTCGAGTGAGATAAAGAGACGTGACGGTCGTAACCGATGCGCTAGCTAGACTTCACATGCTGTTTATTGTACACTGTAAAAAAATCTTTAAATTTACAGTGCTATTTTTACAATGTATTTCATAGGATGTTGCTTAGGAAACATAACAGTAATAGGCCTACATTAAAGCTAATGCCAGGTTGTTGAATAATCTATATACCTATGTAATACAAACATACAAATTGAATAAACAGTTCTTCCAGTATGGATTAAGGAAAGATACTGAAAGAAATGTATTTAAATTGTATGTTTGTTTTGAAATTATTCTCGATAAACATCTGAATGAGGCAAGGACGCACGTAGGTCTTGACTTTTCTGTCTAATTTTCCGTGAGCGCGGTCCGTCCTTTTCAGGAGAGACGCACAAGCTGGGACTAGTTCTTAAATTGTGTTGGAAGAAGCACATTATAAGATCCATGTAAACCAATTGTATGTAGCCTAATAGAGGCATATACTCGTGAACAATCGCGTCCATCTAATTGTAAAGACCAATTATGTTGCGCCGTAGCTACCACTGAGGTCATGTCCTCGATGTTTTTTCAAAAGGCCTATTTTTTTCTTTTCTCCCTATACAACTTGCGCTCTTACACGCGAGCTCTGGCGGGCTCATTTAAGCTCGGTACTATTTATTGGCATCATATGAAACTGCATAACCAGAGAAATCCATTGGTGTCGGGCTTGTGAGACTAGCTTGTCGGGAAGTGGGCTAAATATTGCTCTGAAGTTAGGTTACAAATTGGCGAGAGAAACTTTAAGTTGGAGTAAGCTAGCTAACACTAGTGTTTACTTTCTTCACTGGGATAGCGGTTGCAAGACATGAGACAGAAAAAGTGAATGAGAAGGCGAGTGAGATGATGAATAGAGAGAAAGAGAAGGTAGCTTATTTGTAACACTGTTTCTTCTTTGGCAGTACCTGCTCATTAAAATATATTATTCTTGCTCAAATATAATAATGAATGCATTCGTGTGTAAATTTAGGATTTGCTGAGCCCATAAAGGGTGGATAAACTATTGGAAACACCAGTTTTCCATAAAACATCTATCATGCTATTAATGAATCAAAATGCTGATATTGTGTCCGATGTTGATGATGACACGGTTCTAATTTTTACAATCTCCATGTGTAACTGAAAAGTTTTTTTTATTATTTAAAAAAATTCTGCCGGAGAGACGGAAGGAAATAGAGGGATGAGAATGGCTGCAGGTGCAGAGTGAAAAAAGAAGAGAGGAGAGAGAGAGAGACTAGAGGAGATAGCAAGATAAAGGGGGAAATGATCTAGTGAAGGAAGAGACTAAACTAGAGTAATGAGTTTTTGAACACTTGTCAGGCCACTTGAAAGATAGCCAAATCTGAAAAATACTCTGCTCAATTTGTTAAACGGTGAAAGGGATTTCAATGCAATGAGAAACTGAACAGAAGAGGAATTTCAATATTGGCCATATTTGTGACTTATCTTGTCTTAAATGAAAATTAGACTAGTAGAATTAATGTGTCGGCACTGACAAAGTCTGACACGATTTCCTTAGTGATTTGTGTTACTCAAGTGCATTAAAATGCATAGATTTATACTATAGTCTTAATGAAATTCTCAAACAAGGACTCATGACCTCAGCATTTCCAAAATCCTGGCTATGGCCTATGTTACATGCATGTTGATGAATTTCAACATTGCAATGAATACATTTGTACAGACATGGAGTTTGTATGTGTTCAGACAAGTACATGACTGTAGCTGTCAGCTGTTGATGAGACTTAGTTCATGATTTATACAGATAGATATTATAATTGTCTTAATGGGGGTTCATGCTTCTTGGCCACCGCCCAGTGATCTTATTCATAATTACATTCATACATTGTTAGTTATTCAGAAATGTTTCACATTTAAACATACAATAACAGCACAGTACAAAATAGGTAGCTTTATGAGTTCTTTATCTAATGCATACACCATATTAAGGTGATTGGCGAGAAAGTTTGGCAATACTACTTTTACACTGGTGATGGCACCTCTGGTACCAGCCCATGTAGGGGTGGAAGAAAATGAAATCGCAAATGAAATAACAGAAAATGCGAGTGAAAAAGGAGCAGATAGACATTAAGGTTCTGTTGGGTAGGGGAGGCGCTACAGCTTTAATTAGGATAGCAATACTGAAAGTATGGCAGGTAAGGGGGTATTCAGATATGACAGGACATAGACTATATAATGTGATATGTGAAAGATTACGGCTAGGGCATACTGGGCTTTTTGGTTGGAAAGCATGTGTGTTTAGTTAGACAGTGGAACATGCAAATAATTTTATTTTGTAAAACAATATATGATGTAAGGTAAATATTGTTTTCTAGGGGGGTTGAGAAAGGACAGTAGTTTGGCTAGTTTTTTGGGGTCTGGGTGAAGAGTTTTAATTTATAGGGACACTGGACAAGTATAGAGTTTCCGGATGATAATCCCCATACCCCAGTAGGTGACCGTAATGGGAGAAATTGATAAGATTTTTTTGAAGGAATTAGTTTAATTTTAATGAGACACTTTAGTAGGGTACATTGAATTTAAATAGTAATGATCTCCAAACTCCAGCACAGTGGGCGGCGGTAATGCGCGGAATAAATTGGTCTGCGAACAGCAATTTTAAACCACCGAAGAAGAAAACTGACTTGGAAGAGCTGTAGAGAAGTAGTCCTTTGAAAATTGCATGTGGCGCGCAATGGGAATTGCTTCTGTGTGCCTGGAATGCAACTAAGAAGTAAGCTAGCGGTGTAGTTTGTTGTGTTACCCTGCTTTCGCCTAACATGTTTACTACTGAACAAAGCTGTTGGTTTGAAAGAAAGGTAAGTTAAAATATTGAAACCACAAATATCTTTTAATTAACGTTAGCTAACTAACCAGCTTAGCTAGTTAGCTAGCTATTTGTATAGTTCGATGGTAGTACCAAACTGTAGTGTAGCCCCATTGGAATTGTGAAAATAATATGGCAGCCTTGTCTTAGGCTTATTATAGCGATTTAGCTACCAACTGACTGCTGTTTATTTAGTTTATGTCATTTAAATATCTTTAACTCAACGTTGATCAAACACCTGATCCCTCAATACCAGCAGCATTACAAGGACACGGTGGCCCTGTTGTCAACTAACTAGATATGGATGGAGAAAGTTTGATTTCATTGTGTGTTTTTTGCAGGTAATATGCTGGAGAGCTGCGGCAAGTATTGCGTGGGCAGTGCTTCTGCTACCACCCACTACAGCTGTTTTTGTTGTCCTTAGCAGATTTAGTCTCTTCCATCCCATTCAGTGGCTATCAGGTCAGCTATTCGTCCTATTGCACATTCGAGCCTGTTAAAAAATAATTCCAGCCTAATGATATATATTGTGACTGAGGCTTCACCAGGCTTTGATTCCCAATTCTAGATTGCCTGGCCCTCCTTTCTAGTGCTAGTGCCATCTTCTCCTTCATCCTGCTATGTGGTGTGGTCCTACTTGTTGGATTTTTCAACCTAGAGTATTACACAGGTGAGTGACAAGTTATGTTTTCTTTAAACCATAATCATCAGATGGACCTTTGGTCTCTCTTGAGCTTTTTATCTCCATCCATCCAATCTTCTTAGACATATTCTCTCTTGCTGTTATATGTACCATAAGTGTGGATTTTAAAGTAAGTCTTGCACCTCGGCGTAAAAAGCGGTGTTCTTGAGTTCTGTTAATGCAATGCGTTGTAATATACAATCCTTGCTCTATGTTTTGATTCCCTGTAGTTGTCCCATCCATTGCCTGTTCAAAAATAGCGCTGTTGGGCCAACTAGTTCATCCCCGACAGTTTGTCCATTCTCTAGTCCACTGTATAATGGGAGTAACAGTTGCCTGGTGCTGTGCAGTGACTATTGGGGGTAGATATCGAACACTTGGATACCCGTGCACACAAGATGACAGGTAAACTAAAGACATAGGTTTTGTAGACACAGTCCTGATTTTCTCAAAAGTTAAATTATTGCTTTTTTAATGAATGCATTATGTCATACTCTCGTCTCTGCTTACCTTGGATGCAGCGTTGGCTCTCATTTGATGTGCCTGAATGAATACCACCTCGTCCTGCTGCTAGCGGGGGCTTTTACTGGATACAGTCACAGCCTTCTGGGGGTTGTTCATAACATGAACTACATCTCTTTCCATACAGTTCAGGTACGTATACTGTTCGCTCAGTTAGATTTTCACACTACTGCTGTGCGTTATTTTAAATCTGTTTGTTTTGCTGCTTGGTACTACTTTAACTCGGCCCCATTTCCTGTTTTCCTTGTTTTTTTTTAGCAATTCAAATATCTTCGTTTTAAGGGGACCTTGCCATTGGTTGTGAAATGCAGTGCAACTCAAGCTCTTTATTCAATAAGGAATTATCTTGTTCTGTACTTCTTTTTGGGTAGGTTACCTCTGTTGCAAGGAAAGTCCTGCTTGTCTTCCTTTGATTGACTTTCTTATCAAGCAAGCTATCTCCTTTTTTAACAGGTTATGCTCCAAGAGCATGGATCTGTCAAACACTTGATCTCCAATTAAACAGGTTTTTTATATATATATATATATTTGTATTAAAAAAAACAGGAACCCTCTTTATTAAAAGTCACTTATTCCTCCCAAAAACGTTCTATGCATTTGTTCTAAATAGCCACAAACTGCAATATAAGTCCTATGTTGTCTTCTGCTCAGCTCTCTTCATCCTCTGGACACAGTGGCTGGACTGGTGGACCTCTCCTTGCTGTACCACCTATGGATCAGTGGCACCTTTCTCCTTCTGACTTGGTACATCACTGTGCTGCTTTTTAGGATCTTTGTCACTGAGGTACACTGCAAAGATTCTTTTATTGCCTACTTTCCTTTCCATTGATGTCCGTTGAACACTAGAGGGCATTGTTGTCCGTGATAGTCCAGTCTTTTTTTTATGTATTTTCTAATGGGAATCATTTCTTCTCTCTGTAGCCTAACTAACCAGTGAAGGATTATTTTTCAGGTGTACAGTTTTCCTGTGCAGTCTACATTTGCTGAGGATGCCCACCAGTGCCTTCCAAATGTCCTCCCTGGCAAGCAGCCAATGCTATTGAAGGTAAATGGAACAGCGCAATAACTAAACTTGAACCTCAAATAAGTGTCTAAACCAGCTCTTTTGACTGTAATTCCGGTGAGATTGGAAAATGCTGTCGGTAGAGTGTAATATCTTAGTGTTATTCAAGCATTCAAAACAGACATTTCAGTGAAAAAAGGTAATGTACAAGTATATAATAATATTTGAGTAATCAAAACATCTCCAAATGCTTGCAGTCCACCTGCTACCACAAGAGCTTTATTAATTTCCGGCATGCGGTTCTTATTCTTTACCTTGTAAAGTGACCTTCCTACTTGCCCTGCCAGTTTTTAGCTCTGCAAGACTTGGCTCTGCTCTCCCAACACTCTCCTGCTAGGCGCCTGGAAGTCTTCAACCTCAGCCAGCCAGGTCAGCATAAAGGTTTTCAGATGTAAAGGAAATAAAACAGGCCAATCACTTTGACTCCAGACCATCCATTTTGGTTGAAGAAAGTTGCGTTTATTCATCACTCAAATGAACGGGTAGCTATTAACATTTAGTCCTTCTTCACTCTGAAAGTTTTTATTCTGCTCCTATCCAAGGTGGCCACCCTCATAACTGGAATGCCGTCAGTAAAGAGTGTCTGTCTCTGTTGGCTGATTTGACGCAAAGGCTTGTTGGACACCACGAAACGGTGTCCACCAATGGCCGTACCAAATCCCAGTCCACCGGCAGTGAAAAGAAGTGCTCCACATCTGAAGGCTCAGGTATAAAAACCGGTGGTTGAATTTTGAGATATTTTGCCCACTCTTGCATACCGATTGAAATTCAAGGATTCACACATTAGAATATGATCAGGGTTAGATTTTATTTTTATTGGCGTAGTCCTAAAAGAAGTTCCAGACAAATTAGTTTGGTTTGAGTCACTGCTAATTCATACACAAACACTTTGTTTACTGTAGAGGGCAGGTAGTGGAAGTTATCTAAGTTACGATCTCTCAAGGATTCAGTTGCATGTTGTTGATACATGTGGGGTACAGTTGTAAAATGTTGGCCATTTATGCTGGAATCGCACTTTTGTTGCTTCCTAAATAGAATATTTTTTTACATGCCCCCCCCCCTGACTCTTGTCTGTTTCCTTTATGCAGTGGCTTCCTTTACGGAGGATCTCAAAACCCCTCGCCCCAGTGCTCTCCTCAGGACCCCTGGCTCAGTCTTCTTGCGCTCCTCCATGGGGGGCATGCGAAGCCCCCTCACTGCTCCCTTCACCCCTGATCTGGACAGCCCATTCTCCTCTCCAGCCCTGCACCATTTAGCAGGCCCGCAAGAGCCTTTCAGCCCTGGGTTTGGTTCTGTGCAAAGCCCACACATCATGAGAAGGGGCCCCAAACTTTGGTCTGCCTCCACAGGTGAGGGAAGACAAATGGATGGGCATGGAGATGGGTGTGTAATTTGTAGTAGATGGTTGTTCCAGATACGTTTCAGATAAAATAGTGTTTTCTCACCAGTTACTTGCTTGCAAACAGATTCCCAGATGAGTGGCAGTCCCCCATCGTCCCCTGGCCCTGTGCCCAGTGCCACTCAGACAACCAAGAAACCTAGCTTCCTGGCCCAGTTCCTACAAAACAGAAAAGAACAGGTACACTAGTCTTCTCACAAATATCGGGATGTCTGTAAGATCGTAGGAAGCTTTTGCCGATTGTGTTCTACACGAGCTTGTTTTGGAATCTAGTTCTATTAAAGACAACTTCCCTGTTGGTACAATTTTCCCCTTCAGGTTAAAAATTTCATGGCAAAGCGGGTGCTGATAATGTATTTGTTTAACAAGGTAAGGTTGTTTGTGGCGTGGGTTGTGCATGTGGTTTCTACCTGAGACTAGTGGTCACCTAGAGGGGCTAACTGCATGTTCTTTCCTCTAAGGTAGATTCAAATTAACCTACTAACATAGAAACATATTTTATTGTCCATAATTAACTCAGTGTGTACCTTCTCCGGTCTTGCATGTTAAGTTTGGTTTCCACCCGTTTACGATTTGTGTAGGGCTAAATACGCCGAATCAGAGATGCTCTCTGGGTTTTGCTGCATGAATGTTGCACTTTGGCATGATTGGCCAAATTCTACAATAATTGGATTGCAGCCGTATCATGAAACTTTGTTTTTGCCAGTTTGTTTCTTGTAGTGACCACATTTTAACTACAATACTTTTTCTCATTCTTTTTGTCCACTGTGTTCAGTTTTTATTTGTTCTCTGTAAAAATATTTAATCTTAAAGAGAAATAGGTTTTCCTCTGGCTGTTTGGTCTTTTCTATTACTGTTACGTGCGCTATCCACTTAGGTCAATAGTGCATGACCTATGTTAAGTTAATTACTGCTGCATGTCTGTCATTTTGAGTTTTACCATCAGCTGCACTACCTCTTAATCATGGCTTTAGGAAATGAGTGATGTGTTAATGACACTAACTCCTTAAGCTGGTAGCCTGCGTTGGCACTGTGATACCTTTTTGATCCATATGTTTAAAACAATTGTGTCCCCTGCAGCTGCCAGAAGCTACCAGTCAAGCTCTCTTTTCTGACAGCCAGTCTCACATCTGGGCACTAGAAGGTATAAACAGTTGGTTTCCATTTTTGTTGCCTTACTACTAATTGCATTATCATAAGTAAAATACATCTAACCTCCTCATTCCATCTCGTTGTAGGTCTTTCACATCTAGTAGTGGCCTCTTATTCAGAGGACCGCTTTGGTGTTGTGCAGACTGCTCTTCCAAGTATTTTATGTAGCATGCTGGCCCTGCAAGAGGTGAGCTCAAACATTACAGCCATCACACGTTATAAAATATGGGTATAGTGCTATTGTAAGCTCTTATGTGCTGGCTGTGTAAATCCCAAAATGTGTGTTGGAACTCAATCTAGGAAAAAAGGACAACATGTTTTATTTGTTGTTTCAGGCCGTAGACAGGCACTTCAAACTGCCGCATGCCTCTAGCAAGCCTTCCAGATCAACCTACAGCATGGGGGACCCCACCTTTAAAACCCTGCGCTTTGCTCTCAGAGCCGCACTTAAGACTGCAATCTACAGAATAACTACCACTTTTGGAGAACACTTAAAGTAAGCTAGAGAAAAAAAAAACTGTTGATATAAAACATTTGTATTTGTAATGCTAATTGAGTTAACGCTGTATAAAATAATGCTAATACTGTTATTGTTTTTTTCAGTGCTGTACAAATGTCCGCAGAGCATCAAAAAAGGCTGCAACATTTCTTGGAGTACAAAGAGTAACATATTGGCCATGACTGGAGTTTCTTTTGTATCCATCTTTGTGTGCTTGTGTATGAAGCTGCAAGTGGAGCCTTTTGACAGTGCCTCTTTTAAATTTGATGAATGTTCTCTAAGTCAAAGGAAAAAAGCTTGGACTTGTTCACTGAGAAGAGAGGAGGGCATGCTATATGGCTGTTTGAATCATGCGATGTGGTTTTGGCCCTGTGCTCTTTAAATACATTACTTCAAGATATCCAAATATGTTGTACTGCATTTGTAAAAGGAAACAGGTGACTTGCCACCAGCAAAATGGTATTCTGTGTTTATGTTCTGACATTGCAGACAATAACGTCTGATTTTGTGAGCTTCTATTGGCTTTGGCTTTTTTCCTCCACTTATCACAGAAAGCTTGTTTCACAAGTTGATAATATGGGAATTGAAATGTAACCGAAACCACAGCTACTCTTGATTTCTAAGTATGTGTTTTTTAGGTCTTTTGTTGCATACAATTACACTGTTGATAATGTTAAATAGTCTATAGTAATGATCAGGTAAATATTTTTCAGAGCTAAAGACTTGGTTAAGTTAACATGCACACAGGGTGAAATAATAAACCTTATGTAATAAAGTGTTTTATGTTTGTCATGTCATTAGGCCTTGCTTGACACATTATTTTTTTCTTCAGTGTGAAAATGCCAAATCAGTGCCAACTGGGCAGTTACTTTGGCCATGTGTTTTACTGTATCAATAGTTCAATGACTACAGCGTCCCAACAAATGACCACCAGGCTACAGTATTACATTGTAGCTTGTTAATGTTTCAGTTTGCCATGTCTTTTTTTTTTTTTGTCATTCGGATACGTTTTTAATAGAAGCTACTACGTCAGTATGCGAATAAGTCTGTGCCAGCCAGTAATACATTTGTCGTAGAAATCGCTGCGTATTTTACCCATGAATGAGCATGGAAGAAGATCAGATCGAATTAATCTCAGCGCAGCTTTTATAATAGCATTTATTTCTACGAATAGCACATCACAAAGACTGCTAGCACAACCACGAATCCAAGTGGTGAACCAAGTTTTTGTTAGCACCAATGTTTTGAAGCGCCGTGGTATTGCAACTCAATGACACAACTTTGATTCCCGTGGGAAAAAGGTAAGGTGGACTCATTGTATTGTAACACCTTTGTTAAATGAGCAAATTCTTAAATGTTTTGTTGGTTAAATCTTGTTACATCCTCATCTGTTGGGATGAGCTCAATCAACTAAGAAATAGCAAGGTCGGTTGGTAAATTGCATCTTTCATCCAAAAGCCAACCAAAATTAATGTATCGTCGGCTTTTCGCATGGCAGTTGGATTGACACTTCATAAAATGTTTAATGTTTTTAAGTGATTGTGACAGACATACACGAACTTTTACAAAAATACGGAACAATAAATAATCCCATCATTTGTAAAACCGTTGCTCTGATTTATGTAAAGCAACTAGAATGAACTGAAGATGCAGGGGGTGGAAATGTAGCTTTCTAAAATACAAAGGTGATAGTCTAGAATCTGTTTTTCTGGGTAAATCTCATGTATAAAACAATGTATTAGACAGTTAAAACCTTAGGTAATGTAATGGTCTAACTCCTTCAGTTGGGTGTTAAGTGATATTATTTTTTATAAGTTTACCTTATGATCAAATAGGTCTGAAATTGATCAGTATTTTCTCTTTTTATAGCAGCCAACCCTGCAATGAGACTTTTTGTGTGAGCAACAGTAAATGCATTATCCTGCTTTGTGAGCAGTTTTGTGACCTTTGCAAACAGCAGACTGCCAATCTCATCTTCCCATTGAATCATCATGTTCTGTGACTGATGGTTTTGGGCCATGATATAGGAGGCATTTCATCCCTCCTTAAAGTTTGTTACAAAACAATAGATCAAATACTGCAAGCTCAATGGAATAGAAAAAAAAAATTGCACTATCTAAACCAGATGTTTGCTCGATTCTTTGTTCTAGAAAAACAATGATCATTGTTCTAGTGCATACAATTTTTACAGTCCAAATATCAAATATCCGTATAAATGAAAGAAATAGGTAATTTTGAAGGATTGCACTGTCTAATCATTACAGTCTCATAACTGTCATTACTCAAAATATTGGATACATGCTGGATGAAATGCTTATGCCACTTGGGGTCATTTTTGCAAGACTTGGTTCTCATTAAAGATGAGGTTCATCCTTGTGTGTGTGTGTGTGCGTGCCTGTGGCTGCACTGTGTGTACGGGTGTGTATATTTATGTGTATGCACTTATGTGGTGGGTGTTGCTTTCCCACGGTCTGAGGTTTTTATTCTCGATTATTTTAACCCAAACTAAGCAAAGAAAAAATACAGACTTACTCACATGAATCATAAATTAAACTTATGGGCCCATGACTGCTCAGGAATTGGAATTGTATCATTTCCATGTACTGCATGTTAAGACGTTTTTATACAGCATTTTTATACAGGCGCACCAAATGTGTGCCTAGGTACAGGTTTCTATTAGGCAATTGATGTTGGGACACACACATATTGAAAAGTTGATCACACTGAATGAATTAACAGCATTTTTTTCTTTTCTTTTTTACTTTACATATTTTCACTGGAAGCTCCCTCAAAACGAACATGAAGGTATAATAAATATGGCATTTAAGAGGCTCTGCCAAGATTGATGAGGTATTACTAAATAAGTGGAGCACAGCTTTTTCTTTTCATCCTTTAAATTTACATTTCAATGGTTAATTTATAAGGAATGAATAAGTCCTTTTCATAGACTTTGAAGCCTCTATTGGAAATGCAAGAAATTGATTTGTTTTATATATTGTAATATAATCATTTTAGCAAAGTTTCAATGTAGTTTTTAGCTCTCTGTTGAATGCAGAAAACTTGGATGGTGCATTGATTAAGTATAAGAACACATTAACGTAATTAGTGACCAGAGTTTTAATATTTGAATTACCAGAATAATAAAGTGACCACTAATCACCAGTAATCAACTAATTGTCGACATTTAATTGTAATGTCATGTGTTTTCCATTATGTTTTATGCGTTTTAATCTCTAGTTTAAATTGTTTCTTTCTGTCATTATCATACCTTGGAATTACTCTCACTTTCCACCGTTTCTTCACCTCCCTACAGATGCACTTACAGCCTGGCCCCTATAAATCTGACCCCTAAAGAAGTTATCGGATATTACTGTAAAGCACATGACATCATACAGAAAAAAATAACTCAATATTAGTAAAAACACAAACATAGGATGCTCAATGCAAGCCAAAACTTTCCACATTGTTGACTTTGAATTTGACCTATGACTTTGTCTTTAACGTCACAGAGATATTTGTCTGATAAGGTACTATTTATGTTTCATGGCTGCCATTCTCTATGTCTTGTAGTTTAGATTGAGCCACTGTTTTTTCTTTGGCATTTCCTGTCATCTGCGCGGAGTCGATTTTTTTCATGAATTTGCACCTGCTTTTATACGTTTAGTCTGCCAGGCTAGTGAGGATTGGGAAGAGTTGTTGATTGATGAAGCTTTAGGGATCATCTGTCATTTTTAACAAGTATTTCTAAATGTTGAAATTAATGCAAAATGTAAAGGCATATCTTTCTATTAAGATATTCTACTAAGATACTAAAAAGATTGTGTGTAACTTGTATTTCTTACTTTTTGGGCTATATTTTAATTCTATTCAGGGCAAATAACTGAAATTCTCAACCTGATATATCTATCGCCAAACACATTGGATCCGTTTACAAAGTGTTAAATTTGAGAGCCAAGATATTTATTGTTGCAACAAGTATACATTTGGTTGTCCTAAGATGCCACAGCTGTGTTTAGCAAACCGCAGTGAAAAATACTTGAAAAGACACCACATGTTCTGCCCTTTCTAAGTCTAGGCTACCAGTTAGGGACCCTTTGTGGGACACTTGTCATGTTTTCACTGTCTGTCTGCCTGCTTGTCCCAACTAAATGGATTTCAACCATAGTAGACTGAATATAAATAGAATCATTTTTTTTTATATGGCAGTGCATCTTGCAACCCTTAAGTTTGATGTATGAATAGATTTAATCACTTGATTTTCTCCACCAATACTTTAAGGGGTTAAAAGGTCATTCAATCATCACAGCTTGGATTATTCATATCTCCCCCTTAGTTTGTTGAACATCCAAGTTTATTTGTTCCAAGTTTATTTGCTGTTAGCACATGCCAGCTGTACATGCATTGTAAATAAATTTTTGCACTGGCAACAGTGGAGTGTATCAATTCTAATGACGTAACATTATGACTGTATCTAATTACAAATTAGACATAGGTCCTGTGTAAACCTAATCGCTTCCGCCTGTTGAGTGCAAACACGTTTGGTCCACAGCTTCAGCTTCTCTAATTAGCATCCCAACAACCACATTTCCCCTGGCAAGGCCGACTTATAATGTGTCTGCTGAGGGGAACTCCAGCACTTTACGGGAAGAATCATTAAATCCTAAACCAGAGTGTACCAGGAAACTATGGATATAAACCTACACTTAATCCCTTTCTCATAAGCGTGTACAAATTAAAGTTTACAAACTCCACAGCTTGGCTGAGTTTTACAACATAAAAAAGGCTTCCAGAGTTACATATTCTTATGAAATCACACCAAATCCTTTTCGTGACCAATTATTTTGTGCAAATTGATAATCCTTGTGTATGGGCAATAACAAATGAGAGAGAATATAGTGTAAATCAACCCACTGTCCCAACTCTATAAGGGTAATTATAACATCATGGCACAGAAGAGCTACTGTATAGGAGGATATGTACGGATCGCTCAGAGACCTCTATTTTCCAAGCCGTCTGCCGCTGGTGGGTTAATGGAGAGATGTGGTCCATTACTCTCCCTCTCTACACCGGCTCCGCACCCGCATCTTCATCTGGCCCAGGTTCCAGGCAATCTGCAACCATACAAACGTGTGCCTGTTTCCCCTCAACAGAGTCGGGGTGGCCTCGACGCCTGCTCATCACGAACGAGCCCCGACGACCGCAGCAGCTCAAAGGAAACCAAATATACACGACACACAGAGGGGCAGATTCAAACTCATTCTGATGGAAGGCTGCTGACTGTCCTGTTTGTTTAAGTTTCATTTGAGCCCCGACCTCTTGAAATGGTGACTGGTCCATTTGCTGTAAATGATTGGAAAAGGGGGTTGCAGTACAGTATGTTGTACATTTTGTCCAGTTTACCGTTGGCTCCTTGAAGAGGCTACACTGGGAGGACTGAGGGTGTTTGATTGTGTAAGTTAGTAAAAAAAAGCTCTATTCATATAATTAGCCTGTTTTAGGGTTATATTGGTTTAGTGCTTTTGAATGTAAAACTAATTATGAAACAAATGTTTTTTCTGAACAGTGTATAAAGAAGATGAACGTACTTGCCATAATTTGAAGACTGATGGACTTACAACACCACATGAGGATGACAAGCAACTTTTCACGATAACATTTCTATCCACACTTAGAGAACCATGCACTGCTCGCCACAGCATTGACCACTGGCCTCATTCTCTAGAAAGTTTCCTTTGAATAGTGTCTTGTTCTTGAACAGCGCTGAGAATCATTTTTTTATCCCATTATAACACAATTAGTATCAATATTACCGCCTACACAAAACCCACTGACTGGGAGCAAGGTGGTGGGCCTATATCAGGTAATACTGGTATGGGACCATCAGATCTCGGCCCCCCAGACACACAGCTAATCCTGCCTGGGTTGGGCAGTGTGTTTGACGAAGCAGACGATTTCTACCAAACATCTCCATTGTCCTCTGGAAGTTTCTGTCCTCCAGTGCCATCCATCCAGACAGGGGGTCTGGCTATGTACTGCCTGCCAAGAACCTCTCTGTCTCTCACCTCCTTGGGACTGGACCTCAACTCCCTCCTCTGCTCCTCCTACCGGGCCTCTGGGTCTCACATTAACAGAACACTAGGTGGATGCTCCCTGACAGGATGTACAGAGCCCAAACATAACCCCCACCGGCTTGAGAGTTATCATCAGGCCACTCCAAATAAAGCCCACTTAGACTCCTCTGCCTCTCCCTCTCTCTGCTCCCCTTCGTTATCTCTCTCCACTTCCTCTTCTTCCCCTCCTTCGTATTTATCCTCGGAAGCACTGAATTCCCTACTTCATGAAACTCCGGGGCCCAAAATGTTTCTTTCTAAGAATTCCCAGCAGGAGTACAGGTTTAAAGAGGACTATCAGTCCATTGTGATGCGATTGAAGCAGGAACCTTTCGAGGAGTTCCCAGCCTGTGACGGGGAGCCGTTTCACCTCAGCAGCCAACAGGGGGAGCCGTTTCAAAGGGGCCAGCATCTCCAAGGGGACCCAGGCCTTGGGGAGGGTCGTCTAGCTAAGGACAGTGCCCACCCCTCCCTACAATCTCCCAGGCTGTCTGGACCACTGGGACCTGGGGCTTTTGGAGACCAATCGTGCCACTGGATTGACTGCAGTGCCGCTTATGGTCAACAAGAGGAGCTGGTCAGGCACATCGAGAAGGTCCACATTGATCAGAGGAAAGGGGAGGAGTTTGCTTGTTTCTGGGCCGGCTGCGTCCGACGCTACAAGCCCTTCAACGCCCGTTACAAGCTGCTTATCCACATGAGGGTCCACTCCGGGGAGAAACCCAATAAATGCATGGTGAGTTTCTAGTCTAGTTTCTAATCTAGTTTCCTAGGTTTAGGTTAAAATACACAAAGTTCATAAAAACTATCCAAAATATGCAATGTATGTTCACTTTAATTCACCAAATGAAGACCCTTCTCATGTCCATAAAGTCCCTAACGTGTAGTATACAGCCAGGTGCAGTATAAGTGCGAGCTGGGTTTGAATGGCTGTAATGGGCTCATAGTCTTACGTCAGGGATCAGCCCAGACAGTGTAGCCACATTAATGAAGAGACTGTCTGAGGAAGGGGAATGATCGAATGGTTTCCTTTTTGATGACAGCTTTCCTTTACTCATGTGTGCCAAAGGAAGAAACATGAGTGTTGTTATGGAGTACACTCCTTGACTGAATCGGAGAAATAACACAAACGAGGCCAAAGAGACAATTTATTAGAAAGTAAAAAAATGTTGGATGTAAAACTGTAATTATAGTCGATGCAATATCAGAACCAGGGTCAAAAGTGGAGTAGGATGAACTGAACGTCATGTTTTGGTGATGTACAGGCCAACCACCTAAACCTGTCTTAGATAGAAATAGTCTGCCTTTAACTCATTCGTTGATATCTAGCTCACTCAACTCTTTTTAAATCTATGCTCCAGGCTGTTCACCCTTAGAGTATCTGCTCTTCATCAGGCTGCTGCATCAATGCTATCATCATGAGTCACATTTGTAACATCCCTTAAGGGGCTCTTGAAGGGTGGAGACTTTTTGTCAAATACTCATTAAGTGACTCCATTGCTATCATCATTTTGGGTCTCCCATTTAATTTAATTTAATAAGAAACTTAAACTTTGGAAGAAACTATTAAATTGAATTAGGACGATTTTATGGCCAGCTTGTAAATATTACAGCAGGGTTTTACCTCTTGACAGATTAGCAAGAATAAATAAACACTGAAAAGCATCTCCAAAGAAACGTCTTATTAGTTTTGCTTGAATTACTACCATAAAATCATGATGTGGAAGAAGTCATTTCATTTTAAGTGGTCAAGCCAAAACCTGAAGATTAAGTCATGCCTGTTGCTGTGATGGAAAATTAATAATTTCTTATGAATATACTCAGTGTTTGCTAATGAATTAAAGCTAATTTACCAGAACATTTCTGATTGGACAAGAGCTGTTCAGTTTGTGAACAAGAACTCAATGGCCCTCTTAAATGTAATCATAGCAGAATAAGTCATCCATCCATCCATCCATCCATCGTATTATGCTCAAACTATTGCCAGATATTGTGGGTGGAACATTCTAAAACAAGATTTTGATTAAAAAAAATATGAATTTTGCATACAACCATTTATGAAAAAACAGAATGTCAGAGTACTTTGATATAACACATAATCGATGTTCTTGAATAGGTAAACCAAATAATTTATTGATATCTTAATTTATGTTATCTATTTGTCTACAGAACCTAGGTAAATACTATTGTAAAACAAACAGCTCCATTTTAAAATGAATTAATTGGCCATTAAATGTAGTCAGTTAGGAATAGTAATCAAAATGATAGAGAGAACATCAGTAATAAAAAAAATCCCTTCACTTGCCAAAAATGGGAGGGAATCTACAAATTGAAGTGGGCGGGTTAAAAAGTTGTATTACTTAAAATATTAGTTTTCCAGTGTTCTGTACCTCCTCTTTTACCTGAGTATGTTTGCTTCTCTCCAGGTTTCTTTCCAAGAGGAACACTTCTACAAGAACCTATCACAGTTTCTCTACATGCAGCAAGGCAGTGTTAAAGTTAATGTAAACTCTTCTGTCTGTTTGTCAGTTTGAGGGATGCGATAAGGCCTTCTCTCGTCTTGAGAACCTGAAAATCCACCTGCGCAGCCACACAGGAGAGAAACCCTATGTCTGCCAGCATCCTGGCTGTCTCAAGGCTTTCAGCAACTCTAGTGATCGGGCCAAGCACCAACGCACTCATCTCGACACGGTCAGAACACAGCTGCACTCCTCCTAAGCCTCGAAGACGCTTAATAAGCGGACTGCCTGTGGCTAAATAATTACCATTCCCTTCATAAATGTACCTTTCAATCAGATTTATTCTAACAACCACAGGGTTATCTTGCGTGATTTTCATGAAATAACAAATATTCCATTATACTTTAATTACTATGACTATGACAATGCATTTGCTTTGAGTTAAAGAGGATTTGGTGAGACTGAACAAACTTACCTCACTGATTCTTACCAATCGTTTCTCTTTCTGTTTTTCCTTGCGCTCTCAGCAGAAAGGTACAGCATGACAGCTTTCAATCTAAAATGCTAAATAATATTATGTCGGTCTGTCTGATATTACGTTGTAATATCGTAGTTACGTTGTCGCTCTAAAGCTCTCAAATCTTGATATTTGTATTTTGAAGTTACTCTTTTTAGCATTCCATCAGTGATTCTGGATCACCTTTAACCTGTATTTATGTAATCATTAACAAAATCATCAACCTCTGTTGACCGCATTTTATTTTTTATTTTTTATTATCCTAGATTTGAAATTTGGTTTTGACTTTATAATACAGACACGTGCTTAAAATTCTTTAATTCATTTATTTATCCCATCATTATTTTATTTAGCCTGTTTTACGTCGTCTTCTCTTTACTTGCCATGGTGACCCACAGAAGCCATACGCCTGTCAGATCCCAGGATGCTCTAAGCGCTACACTGACCCCAGCTCCCTGCGTAAACATGTCAAAGCCCACTCAGCCAAGGGCCTTCAGGAGCGGGACACCAAGGTACCTCTGCTCTACCGTACATGCTAATAGGGGTTGCCAAGGGAGCCTACGAATGAGAGAGTAATATGGGGGAGGGGGGGCTTGGTGGTTGGTGGAGGAGGGAGTTAAGGGGATGGAATTCAGAATGAGTGAGTGAGTGAGTGAGTCAGAAGAGGGAGAGAGGGGGAAAAAGACGTATGTGTGTTAATTTCCACGAAGATGAAATACAGCAAAACACAACACGTTATTTATTCACATTTATTCTTGGAAGCTAAAACAGTGGGCCTATTGTTCGCTATTATCTGGACTTGTTTGTTTTTGACTAAACAAGAGTGACATGGTTGCCTTCAGTGGATTCCCATGCCTTTTGTTATTTAAACAGAACCACGTGCGCTTGTATGTTGTGACACGGCTAACGAGCCGTGGACCAGAATAACCCCCGTGGGTCCAGCTGGAACATTCAAATGTCAAACAAGTACTCAATTAATTCAACGAGTAACAGCTTGTGTTTCCTCAAAGTGGCGTGTCACTGCTATTGAACTCCTTATGTTCATTGGTCTGGAAAACATTTTCTGCTGGTAATGCAGAGAATTCCCATAATGTCATTTTGTTTTCCGGGGTGTCCTTAGAAACTCCCTTTGTTAGATGTCCTGGAGCTGTCAAGAAAATAAATATTTTTGTAATCTCTGAGGGAGGCTGCTTGAACATTGAATAATTAAACAGATTGTTTTGTTTTGACCTTGTCAGAACATGTTTTGTACATTATTGCCTAAGGCCCATGGTGACTTCTTTTACTGCTTAAAAGTGTTAAATAACATAAGAAGAGCCAAGCACTCCGAGCTAGCTGCTCTTCTTAAATGACACGAGAGACCACACTCGCATGAAGAGTAATCCTGCACGAAGATGATCTTTTGATGCCTCTGATGCCTAATATGTTACAAACAATCGCTATTCTGTTCATTATATGAAAACATTGTTGTGCAATTTCTTTTTTTTTTACTTGCACAGGTTCTAGACAATGCATTCTACATAGTATGCAATGTAAAGCTACATTTAAACCAACCTAGGTGCCTGTGCATTTATTAATGTTTTGTGTTGTGGCCAAATTTGGGCATCCTAGCGGATGTTCCGGCCTGGGATGTGGTTCAGGGGTGAGGGGACGGTTTCTCTGTGTACAGACTCTGAGTCAGACTCTGTAGTCATCAATAAAATTGTACTTGATCTTTTCATGGTTTCTCCCTCTCATTAATTGGTTATTTTCTGTCATAGATTGAAATGATCCATTACATTTGACAGGGTCAATTACACTCCCTGCTGGAGTCTGAGCTCCTGAGTGAATGTCTGGCGAGACAGCACCTCCATAGCTCTGCCCACTCCCAAGCCTTTCCTACAGTAGGCCAAGACATTGGCTCCCCCTTACCAGAACTACAAGATGTCACAGGTAGGAGAAGCATTATGTACCAAAAGGTATACATTTATTATTCTGTATACTTATATATAATGCAGATATTTAACGTAATTATGTAACACATAGCAAGACAATAATGAGTGATTTTCATGTTTTACTTTACTTTAAACTCTTAAGCCATTTAGCGTTCTTTGTATTCTTTTCATATCTCTCGCTCTGACTTAATACCTTTCTTTCCTTGTCTCACGATTGTTCACAATACTACTGTTTACCATTCCCAATTACTGGGCACTGTGTGTGCAGGGGCCCTCTCTCTGCCTGTTCCTCAACCTCTCCAAATCCGTTTTTCTCTTCTTTCTTTTCTTTGAATGGCTGACAACAGCTTAAGTAGCTGTCAGGTACACTGAGGCTCAGCTTTTCGAAAGAGAGGAACGACTGTCCAGGAGAGCTGTCTAGGCTTATTACCTCAAAGTTCTTGCAGTAACAACCAAAAGACTTTAAAAGAATGCCACCGACGGCGAGCAATGTTGATTCAAAGAGAAACAAACGTGTCCGTGTTTAACTTAAAATATACCCTAGAGGGTTGTATTCTTATCACCAATAGTCAAGAGCCCTGCCGTTTTCTTTTACTAGGTTACTTATTTGGCTACAGCGTAATTCAAATAAAAGTCATTTTCAAATGCACATTTCCCTCTTTTTGAATGCTCATATGATTGCGTGATCCCAAACCACAGAACACCTGTGAAACAATACCTATTATTTCATCCTACGTCTTTTATTGTTTACATTTGTTTAGATTTTTTGTTGTGGTTTTGTTTTGTTGGTTTGATCAGTTTCTTGTCTTTCAGGGTTATACTCCAGTCCTGGCATCCAGCTAGAAAATGTGAAAAGGGCCAGGTCTGATCTCCTCCATCCTCCTCTAGACCCATATTCAGTTGTAGAGGTGAACTTCAATAGTAACAGTCCCCAAAATGCTCTGTCCTCCTCTATGACCAACCATGGAAACGTAAGGGAAGGGTGAGTAACGATCACTAATGATTACACCTTAAAAACTTGAATTCCACCTGAATTTGTTTTAAACCACCTAAATCAAAAGGCTCCTAATCTCAGGTTTCTCAAATTCTGTCTTACCAGTGTAGAACTTATCCATAAATAGACACTGATATATGCTTACGCATATTTAGCAAGACCAGAAACATTATCACCATAACTGGAGTCCTGACTTTGTGGTTATTCAGATTGGGTAATTGGAGGCCACAGAAATTCTATGTGAGGCAAATGGAGACAAGTTTCATCCATCCTAATACAGCATCTGGAAAATGAAACACAAAACACTCTGAGGCAGCAGTTTCTCAAAAATGTGCGTGCAACCAGTAGTTGTTCTAGGATTTCCTTTAAATACTCAATTGATGTTTTGGCACAGGGTAATGGCCAGGATGGTCATGGTCATAGCTAGTGAAGTATTAACTTGTATACTCCCTTGAAAGGGTTTACATTTGTCTCCAGAGTAAAATGTCTTCTGACTCTTTCATGCTTTTAATTTCTCAAGAAAGAGTCATGTTATGATGTTATTTGTCTCAACCACATTTCCCCCCAAAATATTAAATAATTAGACCAAAACAAGTGTGTTGTAATGTTAAAGGTATCGTTTTATAATTTATTTCCTCTGTAATGTATATCTACTTATAATTCCTAACACAATGAATGTGCAGCTAGCTTAGTTTCATATCCGGTGGACATTATATCATAAGCAGCCAAAGTCACACTTAAGTGATGCACAAACTTCCCATTTAAGTTTCACAATGTTATGGATTCGGTGAGGTATGCATAGTATTTGAGGGCTTGCCAAAGCCAATACCACACAAGTTATTTTTTTCCCCAGGAGACGGTTTAGTGAGACATTGAATGAATTTGAATTTGAATTTGAAGGTAAAACTATCTTTGTCTTTCTGTACAACCACTACTTGCCTCTGATCTCATAGGCAAGCATGTGTTTGCTCTGGCAGAAAATAGGTATTTTAACTCCTTTATATGGCTGGGATTCAGAGCCCCATGTTGAAATCTGTCCATCAGTGTGTATTGACGAGTGTTTGTGTGCATTGTGGTCAGGAGCAGAGGACAGGGCCTGGTTTTAGACTTGACTGTCCCTCTTGGATATCCAGTTTGAAACTGGGATGGTTCTCAAACACTGTTTCTTCTGTGCACATCTACGTAACAAAGAGTAGTAAAGTTTGTTTTACACCAGAGCTCTTAAAGAGACATTGGAGCCGAGCTGGTGGGTCAACCAAAACATTTGACATACAAGCATTGAAGATTAAACATGTTATGTGACTTATTGTGTTAATGGCTGTTCTTTGAAGAACTCAAATCAGTATTTAATTCAATGTTGTGATCACTACCTTGCATGACATTGCAAAATACACAGGATACGATGTTAAAGTATCTATTATGCCATATGCCAAGATGAGCACTTAAAAAACACATTTATAGAATGGATTTGGGTTGAGAGCAGATTTTTCATTGTGGTTTTCAAGTGGGCACCCTCCATCTCAGATGTTTCATTAATTTGAGCCAACAACACCTCCAGAAGGCTTAACGATGAGCAATGAACGTCTCAAAGCCACCCCCCACTATGTCCGCATCTCGGCTCGAGCAGATATAGCTATATATTCATGCATGGTAAAATGGCATTGTGTATATATAATCTGTGCAATGACTAAGAAAGATTTTAAATGGGGAATGAAGGATTCTTCTCATTCCGCTCTGCCCCCTGTGTGGGAAGACAGCTGGCATTAGTTAGAAGCTGATTCACTCTGCAATCCTGTGAAAAGAGTAGAGGGGGGTGGTGTAGTTATAAAAATATGAACATTATAACTGTTTGCTGAGTTTGTGCTGACCCCCTCCAACCCCCACCCACACCCCAAAAGCAATGGGTTCTCCGTAAAAACGCACCGCATCTCAGAAGTATGGGCACACTGACCGCAAAAACGACAGATTGAGATAACAGACCATGGAGCGCATGGCTCAGACATCTCAGCTATGTTGTTGCAACATTGCAGGAATGTAAGCGAAGGCACAGACAAGGTTGTTTATATTTTTAGGCCGATGTTGCCACTCCACAAGCTAGAGGATCATACGGAATCTGTCAGGTGGAATTTAGAGACATTTTTGAATTTTTGCGGCTCACAGTTATCATAGCACAGCCATGCACATTTATTTCAACAGCTCCAGCATACTAAAGCGCACCTTGTTTACATAGCCACATGCAAAGTCTGCTCTTTATTACCTTGGAAATACATCTGTAAATGATATCAGTTAGGGTCTGAGAAAGTAAAACTGATTCATTTTGGCTTTTAATGTACTTCTGGTCGAAAAACAGAAACTGCGAAGTCTAAGGTGATGTCTTTTGACATGGGAAATGGGCAATAAAAAGCTGGGGAAAGATAAATGATAGATATGTAAAGAAAGCTCCAAACATTTCCTTTTTATGGCGACTATGGACGGGCTGTGGGCCAGAAAGCGTCAGTGTCTCTGAGAAGGCTTGGCTTGTTTATGGACTTCACTGAAACCTTTCCAGAAGAGGCCATGACCATCTGCAACTCTGGGGACCAATACAGTCCGATACATCATCCAAGAGAGCTAGCAGGCCCACATGAAATGCTGAGAGCATGTTCTTTGAAGAGGAGAAACTCCAATATGAATACCATACTGTTTTATTTTTTTGTTTTTTAGTTTTTTTAAAAGCTGCATATCTCCTTGGAGAGAGATTCCATTAGCGATGGCTTTTTTCCAACTTGGCTGCGTTGAGTCATACATTTCCATGTTGAGTCAGAGCGCTGTGATTGCTCAGTCAGCACATTCTTCTTTCTGTGGCGATGGATACAGCTCTACAAAATAAACCTGTTTAATCCCCCCCTCCTCATGTTGTAAAATGTTGCCATGACAATTTGCTAGGCATGACTACAATGCAACATTGTTTTTTAATCTTGCACTGACATTTGTTTTACACATTATAATAGGATGCTGTAATCAAACTGCCGTGTAACTGCATCTCAGCAGGGATCGCCTAGCATCCCCCTATATTCCTCCTGATGCCAGCCCAGTGAGGGCACATGACTGTCAGCCACTTCCAGACAGGCAGGACCCCATCAGGATGTATGGCTATCCTAAAGTCTTTCCACACCACCAAGATCTGCTCTCAGAGCACCAAGGTAAACACTTTTAGCATTGCTTCTATGACGTTTCTTTGAACTATATGTTTAGTATTCTCCCTTACCAATTCACTATTATATGGATCTCAAATAAATGGCACCTTTTCCTTCACTCCTTGTTTTCATTTTGTGTCACCTGCTGTTCTCTTCAGCCTTTCAATATGGAGATGGCAAGGTGGTGCAGTGTATGAGCGAAGGAGGCTTTGATTCGACCACTTACCCCATGAACACCTCTGTATCACACTCTGCAGGTTAGAAGATAGGTTACCTTGCCCCAAGCGGGCTGGAATTCATTTCATTTGTGGGGGAACAAACACTAAACAAAAGACACATTATTTTACATTGAGCAGTAAGTAAAAAAAAAAGGAACTGCCAAAGGTGAACTTTTTTGTTGCTCTTCTTTCATGCAGGTTTTGACCAGGTGCAGGACCTCCAAGGCCAGGCTGGTGGTGGGGGGAGTTCCCTCTCTTCATGCCAAGATGAGAGCTTCCTCTTTCAGGCTGGAGGGTTCGATCGATGCCTTAGCCACATCTACTCAGTATACCTGGACTCATAGATGAGGATCCAGCAATAATATTAAATAGATGCACATACAGGCACAGAATAAATAATGTAGTTTGGGAGACAGCTATTGAACATACAAAACAGACAAATGCATACACACACACACACACACGCACATTTACCGTTGTTAATTGGTCTTAGGAGACTGGAGTACAGTAAAAGCTTGAAAGGAGGACATCCCTTCCTTGCTGGAATAGGATAGCATGTGAAACGAGGGTGTCGGGTAATTATGACTTCCCAGGACCATAAAGGATGGGACAGACAATCTGCATTTAGCACACCTACACCTACAACATGTCCCAACAACATGCCTTACAGTCTAAGAAATACAGGAATTATTATTCTGGTTTTGCCTTTTTTTTCATAGTACTTTATTTTCTTGGCGTTTATTTGCATTTTTGTTGTCTGTTATCTTTATCAATGTATTTTATTGTGTGGAAGGATGACATTGTTTACAGTTCATGTACTTTGTTTGGTCACAATTGAAAAGGTATTGCTAGTTGGTTTAGATTTTTTTTTTAAATTGCTTAAAATGTTTTTTACTTTTAAAGTAAAAAAAGTTTTACTTTTAAAGTCAAAAGGAAGACAAAATAACAAATGGATTGAAATGAATTCCAATTAATATTTCGTGTTAAGCTTTGAAGATAAATAAATAAAAAAGCAAAGAAAAAAGAAGACTAAAAGAGAATCAATCCCATTTGGTCACACTATGCAAGCCAAACATTGTTAACATCCAAGTAAACTGATATGATTGATGTTATAGCTGGAGAAAATAAAAAAAACGGCTAAATATAAATAAACACCACCCATTGTAAAGCATATTATTTTACCTGTTCTGTATTTTATTTTTTTTGCCAATTGCTTAAAGATGATAAATAATATTTGTAGGGCCACAACATGCAGGTCATGTAGTTTCTAATGCTGCCATCTAGCGAAAACTACAAGTAGAACTATTTCTTGACATTAATCAATTTCTACAGTTAGTATTTATAGCCCACAGTACTGTGCAAAAGTTTTAGGCAGGTGTGAAAAAATGCTTTTAAGTAAGAATACTTTTCAAAAAAGGATTGCACATTTTTAATTTCGTTTATCAATTAATAAAATCCAAAGTGAGTGAAAAGAAAATGGATATCAAATCAATATTTGGTGTGACCACCTTTTGCCTTCAAAACAGCATCCCCTGCCTGAAACGTATGCACAGTACTGAATAAATATACAGTATTTTCTTCCACATAGAATGCCATGTCTTATAATTGTCAAACAATGTATCAACATAAAGCCAATATTATGTTAGCGTGCTACCAGTAGAGTGCGCACGTTCATCTAACAAGCGAAGTTTGCGCTCTCAATCAACGCGCACTCACACACTCACGGGAAGCGGAGTTTCTGGTACAGTGACTGGAGAGAGACACACCCAAGAAGTAGACCCGTGAGCGTTTATTGAGACAGCTTGATGTGATGCGGAGTGTTGCGGCACCAAGCGTTACGAGCTCTGCCAAGAGTTCAGAATTATATGCTTAACATATGGACATTTGATAACTGAGAATGCAACAGGTTACAGCCATGGCAATTAACGGTAAGATCAACTTTGGTCTTAGCAGACAAAAAGTGTCATATTGTCATATTTTTAGATGGTGCAAAATATTTTTTCTATGTAGGCTATTATTACATTTCCCCTAGGCCTACAAGATTTTTTTTATTTATTTATTTTTATTCTGTTTCAGGTTACATAATTGTGTTTTGTTATTCAGGGCTCTGTATTAATGATTGCCCCCTTATCCTGTTCTTCTTATAGCAAGAAGATAACAAGTAATTATTAATAACAATGTCTAGTTGTTTTTCTTTGTATCAGCTTTAACCGCACATCATCTATGCAAAAATTAAATATTATTAATGAACATGAAGCTTTGCATAGATTCAGGTGATAGTACTGTAAAGTATGGAACACAGTATGAAAAGCAAGGCTGTTATCTGTGAGGAAACTCCTAGAGGATGTAGATGTTCACATTGTTGTAGAGTGAGATCATCTATGTGCTCCAGAGTTAAACCTTGTTCTTCTTCCAGTGTATACACACCCTAAGCGGAGACATTCCCAAGACAACCACTGTTTGGATTATTTCAATTGCACAGGCCGTTGCTATGTCTTGAACCAGTAGAACCAGTGCACTAGACGTACTGCACTGTGCTGTTTGATGGTCCAATGAAGTGAAACCTCCATGCACTGTCCTTTGCCCTGTGTCTTTGAGAGCTTGGATTTCAAAGTTAAATGAGGACTCCTTAAATGATTAAAATTAATGATTGAAAAAAATCAAGAGAGATTATTCCATCATGTTATCTTATCAACGTATATGTTTAAAAAAATCCTTACTTCAAACCTTTAGACTTGACACTGATACAAAGCAGGATCAATACACATCATGCTTTGCAGAATAATCTTAAGGGTCCATATATCTTGAAGAGCCTGATATAATACTTGTAATTCTTCACTGCTGATATCTCACAAACTAACCAAATCACCGCTGTTTAAGCATTCCTGATACTCTGAAATGAAAGCTAATATAGTACAATTACTCGTTAAGCCATTCCATTGTTTCGTAGTTTTTTCACACTGAAACAATACGACTTTGACTAAACCTGCTGATAATGATCAGACTTCTTCATGAAGCCATGGAGGTTGCAAATACCAGGGGATATATTTGTCCTGCAAATTCAACAAACAAAGGCTATCTCTGCCCTCAGTTCTCATGATAAGGAGATGAGGAGTAAACACTCTGAACATAACAAACCTGTATTCTCCTGAGTGCTCCTAAGAAAACATAGAAACTTATGGTGCTGTGAGTAGCTACTGAACTATAAGCTGTGGTGCCTGACATTACCAGCAAACTTATGTCCAGTTTAGCTATTCAGAACGGTTTCTAAACTGCTTTTACTTTCTACACGGCTGTATGGTGTTGTGGCCAAAACTCTCACCAGCCACTTCTGCTAATAGGCTTTTAACAACTGCTAATGTGGCGAAGATAACTGATACATCACCATTTAATTTATCCTCATAGGTTGTGAAGGATTGCCTTGCAGAGGGGCATCCCATCTCACACTTTTTATGAATTAATTCAATCAATATGTGTGTGTGTCTAAATGCTTTTAATTATTTGAAGTCACTGTCCACATTATCTTAGTTGTTTGTTCAATTAATCCAAATGAAAACACGGTAACAAAGCAAGATCCTAAAATCATCAATATAATTGGTGTTTTTTGTTGCGTACAGCAGTTGTTAGTGAATGTAGGGGGTTTATCCTGTGTCCAGCTGACAGAGGTGCTCCTGAACCACAAATGCCCCTGATAGTGAATTGGCTGTGTTGTTGGGGAGTTGGCACATTCCTCTCTCAGTATAGAGTCGCTTTTTAGCCCTATTGTGAGGGATGTGGAAGTGTGATGTCAGAACCAGACACAGGCAAAGCTTTCTCTCCTAAATGGTTAAATTAAAGTCAGAAGTGGAGGAACAGCTTCCTTTTGTGATCTGAAATGTTTAGCATCTTTGTTCATTAGAACTTAGACTCTTGTAGGACGGTTTCTATCTATTCTCTACTTCACATTATAAGTATTTTTGAAACTTCAATGTGGTCTCCTATTGACTGGTAGGCAAATGGCTATATGCCAGATTCTATTTTTACTTGTCCTTATTTAGTTTTGGAGTCCCTATAGTTTTAAAATGTAATATATTTTATTACGATAGACCGACCCTCCATATCAGAGACACCTATCTCCTCCCCCGCCTCCTGATAGTGAGGTATACACTGGACTTCCGATCCCCTGTGCTCGGCGTCACCATGCCAACACCCACGCTAGTCACAACAGCCAGAGATCTCAGAAGTGTTGCTAGGTGCCAGGGCCATTCTACATCTCTCTGGAAATACATAAACAGTATTAGATCTTCACAGGCAGGCAGTGTGTGTCTGTGTAAGTGTGTGTGTGTGTGTGTGTGTGTGTCTTAGTGTGAGTGTAACTGAGAGAGACAGTGAAAGCCAGCTTATAAAGAAACTATGAGAAAGGAAATACAGATATATGGGCCATTTACTTGGGCTATGATCTCATTCAAATTTGTCAGTGCTTCGTAACAATATAAGGTCAAGTGACAAATAATATCTTGTCCTGTGGTTCATTTTTTTAGATTCTGCTTGCCGATGGGGTCTCCTGTTGCTGTTCATGGTCCTGGTAAATCATGCATTTGTGGAGGGATGTGAGTGCCCCACAGCCACCATTTTGGCTCAGTTTCCATCCAAGCTTCCGCCCGAGTCGTGCTGTCTAAACTTCTCTGGCTCCGTTTTTGGCCATGTCTCCTTGCCCGAATATTCTAATTATACAAAAATTGAGATTCTTGACCTCTCCTATTGTAACATTAGCCATATCGAAATAGGGGATGCAGGGCTGTCATCACTGAAGGAGGTCTATCTGAATCACAACGCACTAACCACACTACCAGGGGAGTTCCTAGCAGGTCTACCCAGTCTTAGAATGCTGGATCTTGGCGTGAACCAACTGAAAGAGCTCCCCGAGGGCTTCCTCCAAGGCTCTGATGACCTCCAAGAGCTGAACCTGAAGGGTAACCGTCTGCAGCTGCTTCCAGCCTCAGTGCTCCACAGGCCCAGTCTGCAAAGGTTGGACCTGGCTGACAACCTCTGGGACTGTTCCTGCCCCCTGGTGGAGCTCCTGGATAATGAAGCTGAGAGGAACACCACCAGCGGTCTGCAGGACCTGCTAGGAAACCTGACCTGTGCGTCTCCTAGTAGCCTGGCAGGCCGCAGCATGTGGTCCGTCAAACTGAGTGACGTGTGTCGGCCGCCGGGCCTCACCGCCCTCTTCATCCTCCTCCCTCTCCTCATCCTAGCAGCCCTGGTGCTCTGCTGGTGTTGCGGGCAGAAGAAGAACAAGAAGAAGGAGACGCCTGCGTTCGGCCCCTCCAAGAAGAAGAAGACCTCCTCCCACTCGGATAGCAACGGCCACAAGCACCACTTTAAGCAGCACGCGGCCGGCGGAGAGGCCCCCAAAGAGGGGATCCTGAAGAACCAGCTGTGGCTGCGGCCGGCCTCCACCCTACTGGGCAGCACCAGGGACATCTATGAGGAGGTGGAGATCAAGTTAGGCTCGGTGGAGTCTCTGCCCCACGCCCGCTCTCTCTCCTCCTCCACCACAGAGGGCAGGGCTGTGGGGGAGATAGAGACGGCTGGCAAGGCTGAGCTGGACGCAGTGAGCGTGACGGAGGTGATGAAGGACTCGTCTGACAGGGAGAAGGCCTACCTGACTCAGTCTACTGAATACTACAGTCTGGTGCCCGGCATGGACCTGGAGGACTCCGACCACGGGGAGTACGAGAGCGTCGACCTCTCGTGACATTTGAAGAAAACAACGTTGAAAAGTAGAAAAGCAACTGTGTTTGTGTGTGTGTGTGTGTGTGTGTGTGTGTGTGTGTGTGTGTGTGTGTGTTTGTGTATGTGTGTGAGTGAGAGAGACAGTAAGAAAGAAGAACATCTATGAATCTACTGAAATATTTCGAAAAGACTTGGCTTTTCATTTACATGACAGTGTATCACAGTTAAGCAAGCTCAAAGGAAATTTGAAAATGTGCAATTTGACAAAGACAGTCAGTTCTGAGTCCAGAGGTATCACAATCATTTATGAGGAAGTGATGTAACCCTGAGCGCTTCCTGTGGGACCTGGACCTGAGCAATGCAATCATTGTGTGAAAGGGAGGTGCAGCTCTGTGCTTTCATATGGAGTCTATTTTTTTAGTCACTATCCACCTGTAAAACCTCACTTTTGAGTATGAATTTCAATTTTATTCAAGTTTATTTTAATTTACTTACGACTGTAAATTTAAATAACAACTCAATTTGATGGTTTTAATGAACTCCTCTATGTACGAAGTTGTATCGCTCCCATTATTGAAGAAACAATATCAAATGGTTCCTCTGCCTTAACTTGCCTAACCTGCCATTTTACATTCCAGATTGTACTTTGACTTTACAGTGCAAATGCTTTTCCACACCTTGTTTACTTGTTTGTTAAGTCAGTAAAATGATTATTTTGTTTAAACAGACTAATAGCTCAACAATGTCTACTGTCGCTGTCTGTATGGATAGTGGAATGTATCTCATGCTCGAGGCATATTAATATGATATGTTTCATATTTTGAAGCTAAAATCCTTCAGAAGATCTGTTGGATTATATAATACGGATCACATAACTGTATACAAAGCATAATACCATTGTTGGTGACCTTACGATTTTCGCTACCACTTAAATACTCCAACTACAGCGAGAAGGTGTAAAACAACTCCAAGTGTATTCTTGTCAAGGTGTGGAACACATACAGTAAGATCATTCTCACACTTGAGACCTATGTGGAATGACAGACAGGGGGAGTGAGAGAGAGCAGGGTGTGGAACTTCCTGTGATACAAAAATGGTGTGCGTTGTCCAGGCAAAGATTTATTCTTGGCCATATATTTTCCAATGAAGGTTTAGTGGTCTTTATGTTCCTGATTGGGGTTCAAATGACAAATTCTTAGGTCAAATACTTGCTGTTGCATATCTTGACTGAATTCTATACAGAATATTTTCAGATCTGTAACATTTATCTCAAAGGATACCACAAGGGCTTTTATTAATAAAAGCAGCACATTAGCTACTTTAGGTCTTACACTGTTTTAATGGCTACAAATAATTTTTTTGTTGAATACATTTTTTGTTGGTCCTAACCAAATGCACTGATTTTCTGATTGCTCACTCTCACTCTTGTACATGCTATTTTTTAAGTAGTTTTTTTCAGCATTTTTATGCTTTCAGGAAAAATAAATTAATCTAATATCATGATGTCTAATGATTCTGTTTGAATGTGGTGATTTAGTGAGAGGTCCAAGTATATCATAAACATGAATTGATCAACATATAATATATGTTTATATAAGTAATATGCTAGTGAGTATGCATTATATTACTAATGCATACTCACTAAGCATATTAATTCACATGCACAACTTCTGTATTTTTATTTAGGCCCCTCAGTTTGCTGTCCCCACTATGACCCAAAGCAATTTCCCTACCTGAAGACCTGTTTCAACAGCTATTCCACTGAGCTCTGATTTCATTCGCTATGAGAAGTAGTAATTAGGGCATTGGGTTACTCGAACAATCACGTTGGAAACCTCTCCTCTGTTTGGTTCTCAGAGGTCTCAGCCCTAACAAGTAGTTAATCTCACCGTGGACAGGAAATTACTTGGTAGAAACTCAGGGGGTCTCCACGGAAGCAAATCTCTAACTGTATTTGATCAGAGTTACACATGGATTTAGCATTGTCATTAGGTTATTATGTATGATTCGGCAATAAACCCAATTTGAAACTGGCTTAACCCAACCTTTGGTTAGCCTAATTTTAGTTGTTGTTAGGTGGTCTCAATAAACCTTTCGTTTGAAAGAACATTTTGTAAAGGCATGTTAGACATTACTTTTGCTGTGTTCAATAATTCATTAGTAATAAATCACGTTATTTTAGCAAAATATTTAACATACTGCAGGCCATTTGAGTCATAGATTGTAGTTCTATTCTTCTTTTGTAAGCTGTGTATGGGAATACTTTTTACTATAACATTTTGTCTATTAGTTTACATTTAACATTGTACAGTGATCATTTTTCTAAGGAATTCGACTTTGGAGGATATATTCTAAAATCAGACAGAAAGTAAGTAATCATTTACTTTTCAGTTTAGTAGGCTGTGTCCAAAAGTCATGCTCTCGGTCACGACAGTGTAACCTAATGACGGAATAGGGAACTGCAGCTTTGCATGTTCTACTGCATATCTCTTAACTGATGAAACCATGAGTGTGTGTGTGACAAATGCCTTGTATGTATTTACAATGACATAAAGTACATACAGTACTTCAATCTGGAAACCCATGACTTCCCATTAGGCACAAAAACTGTGACGTCTATTGGCAATGTCTTTATGGTTTGGACATACTGCTGCTATCAAAAGAGAGAGGCCTGCTTCTCTCGAAGGATAGATAGGCCATAAATATTCTTCAGGAGAGAGCAAACAGAAGTGGAGGATAAAATGCTCTTGGGAAAAAAAGGATGATTTACTGTTGACTGTTGTCAACAGATGTGAAAAACAAATATTACAGATGGGTACAAGCACCAATAACCAACAAGATGGGTGTGATGTTTACGACGACCGAGCAAAATTAATTACACTGCAAAACATGTCGGATGTCACAGGCTGGTTTTGTTTTAATGAGTAGCGATAGTGGGTGAAACAGACAATCTGAGGGCATTTATCCTGCAAGATATGACATATTATTCATCAATTATTCCACACATTTGTTACACTGCACAAGAAATATGCAGATTTTTTTGCATTGCAAGGCGCATTACTTGATAGATTATGGATGAAATAGGGATCAGAAGATTGGAAGTCACACATCAATGAATCAATCCCTTAAATTATATTCACAACCCAAACATGTAATAGTTTCACAAAATTGTATAGACAAACACATTAACAAAGGGGTTTATAGATATTTGAGATGAATAAAAAGGCATCAGAGTAAAGGTCATACATGCAAAAACACTATGCATCAAAAAGTGAAAAGGAGACATTTTTCATACAGAGTTCCCAAACAATAAATCTTTCAGACGACAAGTAGTGACAGCACTATCGAGAGGTATAAAATGAGATATGAGGAGAGTATTTGCCTTCTCTGAAGTGTGGGACTTGACATAGGATAAGTGTTACAGGTATGAGACATCTTTAATTTATCTATCTTACAGAGGAAAAACATTAGTTACATTGCTAAGTGATATGCATTATTATAATGATTATTTAAAAAAATATTTTTTTTGACAGAATTTGGCTGATTCCAAAACACAATAAGCTAAGCTAAACATGACAGTCTCCTACACCCTTGAGGTGGCAAATGCGAAGTTTGGTGGATTCTCCAAGCTGCTCTTTAGGTGGAGGGGTAGTATTTACAAGTTACTTTACAAGGAATTCCTGGTCTTTTGTGGGATGTATGCCTTTTTTAGTGTATTTTACAGGTACATTAAAATAATTAGATAATTTACCTCAACACAACTGTTACATGTATGTATATAAGATACACTGTACATATTGGAAATATACAAAACTGTGTTATTGTTTTCCTGGCAGGTTTTACCTATCACCAAGGCAACAGGAATTATTTGAACAAATAGCACTTTACTGTGATAAGTTTGCCAACTTCATTCCCATGTCTTTTGTGCTGGGTAGGTTAAGCGACTTGTAATACCTTTTTCTGATTCAATTATCTCCCTCTCTTTTAACGCCAACATAATTGCACATTGTAAAGCTTTTGTAACTGCCTAAATAGCCAGCTATGAAATACATTTTTTTTTTCTGGATAGGATTTTATGTGACCTTGGCCTTTAACCGTTGGTGGGGTCAATACACCAGCTTCCCTCTGCCTGACAACCTGATGATGGTAGTTTCTGGAAATGTGCATGGGAAAGATGAGAGAGGACGTCTACTGCGACGCACACTTATGAGATATGCTAATCTATCGTCTGTTCTCATCCTCCGCTCCATAAGCACCAGAGTGCACAAGCGTTTCCCTACTTTGGAGCACATTGTGGATGCTGGTAAGATAATGTTCCTGGATGAAATAAAGGAACAGAGAAAAATAAAAGGAAAATAGCTTGGATATTTGCACGTGACCATATCAATTATATTTATCCTGTATTTATATGGATCTGACATGTCCATGAATGTATCAAAGTCTTGTAAATAAATCTCAGTGTGTCTTTTTTTATTGTGCAGGGTTCATGACTTCCCACGAGCTTAAAAAGTTTGAAGGGCTTTACTCAGACTTCAATAAGTACTGGATGCCGCTGACTTGGTTTGCTAATCTGGCTGCCAGAGCAAGAGAAGAGGGACGTGTGAGGGATGACATAGCTTTAAGACTGCTTATGGATGTGAGTCCTGTATTTAGCTCTGACATGTTGATCTGTAAATGGATTAGGTAACCAACTAACAAATACTTTTTTACCTTAACTATACCCACTAGCTAATATTCGGTGGTAAGTAGCTGCCTGGGTTAGATATTGCATACCCCTTTGTGCACAATGAATCATTGTTTTTTCAGGAGCTAAATAACTATAGAGGTAAATGCAGCCTCCTGTTCCATTATGACTGGATCAGTATCCCTCTGGTGTACACTCAGGTAAAAATGGTGGATTATTGGACTTAATTACAACAATGTTTTAAAAAGGTACTATCTTCTATTTACCAAAAAATAAAATTGTGATTTACCGTTATAACTTACTTGCACAAACAGGTAGTTACCCTGGCGGTGTACTCCTTCTTCGGCTTCTGCCTGATTAGCCGACAGTTTCTGAACCCAGAGAAGAAATATGAGGGTCACAAACTTGATATGTATGTTCCTGTTTTCACTCTACTCCAGTTCTTTTTTTATGCAGGCTGGCTCAAGGTATAGTATAAGTTGTCATTTCAGTTTGTCTTTTTAAATGTATTTTTTATCTACCCATTAATAAAATGTATGATTACCTTTCTTTTACTGTTTCTTTACAGTAAAATAAATCTAGCCTGTAATGTATTTCTTTAGGTTGGAGAGCTGATTGTTAATCCGTTTGGAGAGGACGATGATGACTTTGAAACCAACCAGCTGATTGACAGAAATATCCAAGTGTGTTCAATCCACTTGCATACCAATTTAAAAAATAATAATAATAATGAAGAACAATATATAATTCATATCTGTGTTTGTATACCTCTGTTATGTCTGATGTCAACATAAAAGGTGTCAATGCTGGCAGTGGACGACATGCACCAGAACCTGCCACCTACAGAGAAGGATAAGTTCTGGGTTGAGAGATACTTCTCCATGTCTTACACTCAGTCTACAGCTTCAGAGATCCACAGACCAGCTTTTATGGGCTCTACCTATGATATGAAGTAAATTACTGCCGCCTGTCTTACCACTTAGTGACTATACTATTACATAGTAACAATGACAAACCTTTTCAGAGGTATTTAAAATAATTTATTTCAATGCAGGATGAGTGTTGAGGACCTTGAGCTTTACCCGCCAGCTGACCTGCTTTTGAAAGGCCCGCATAAGGCTGCAAGCGAGACCCTGAGTGATGGCCAGGATGGCCTCGAGGTGCTGCTAAGGTCCCGTGCGGGTAGCTTGCGTTTGGAACAAGACTCCAGCTCTCACAGCCACCAGGATGAATGTCTTGATGTAAATGCTCTTTGTCTTGAGAAAGACATGCATGACTGCAAAACAACAGTCAATGAGAACACTATGGTTAAAATTGCAGTGGGAAAATGTGCATCTTAAAATCTCAAGTGCTGTAAACAATATAATATGCCTGTATAATGTACCTCGATTTTTTTTCATATAAATACTCAAGTGCATATTTAGAATTTCTTATTATCTTTGGAAATAATGTATTGGATCAGACAATGCAGCAATAACACAATCTGAAGTCCATGTGCTCAGTCGTGTGGAAGTAGTTTCTTTTTTAGCAGCCTCATCAAGCACATCTGCGGGAACTATTTGCAAAGCACAATATTGGTCATAAGGCTTAAATAAAGTATTGCAGATAAGCCTAACGTCTGTCAATAAGTTAATGTGCTGTGAGTTGCACCCCTAACTCATTTTCTGGCCGTTACCGCGGTCTCACAGCGCGAAGACACAGCTTCCAAGTAACCTGATTCTGGTGGCTAAATACGAAACGGATGAACCAGCATTTTGTTTCTTACAGTACAATTAATAGACAAGACAAACGGGTTTTCAGTTTTTTTTAAATCAAGTGATTAAACATTGAATGCTCCAAATTTGTGTTACTTACTAAACGTTTATTAATAAAAACAAATTTATAAATTTTCAGTTGATCTAAAAGTGACATTTTTAATGTCGAAAAAAGGTTTTTAATTTTACCGAGTTGATACTTCGGTGTAGCCACGCCGTGTCTTCAGAAAGCTCTAACATATGGCCAACTTTGACATTCGTTTACTTCTTTGTCTGGGAAAAATAATGAATATGTTGCTACAGATACTTTGAAAAACACACTGCCTTTACAGTTACATTGTCGTTTACCTACATTAAGGCTAAAATATTAAACACGTGTATGCTGAAAACCGCGAACGTGTCAAACAACTTAGCTTTTTCATGTGTGGCCCTAGTCAACAATTCTACGGCTCCGAACCAAAGTACTGCTTGCATTTGCGTTTGTACACGCATAATCGGTGCCAGATAATCACCCGATCGAAAACACATTTCAAAACATCTCAGTAAAATGTAGGTCCCATTGCAAGATCATTGCTCAGTATTATTTGTACACATCTGCTTATTTAGCTATAAAGCGGTAATAAACAGGCATATTCTCGTTGAAATACTATCGCTTTCCCTGCATCCCCCACAGTTCTCGCCCAATCGATCTGGCAAAAGTCAAAGCTCTGTGCCCAACAAACTCCTATATTATAGCCTATATTTCATTTATAATGATGATGATGATCTTGTATTGTATTGATCTTGTATTTTTAGCTGTCTACGAGTAGCCGATCTGCTAATTTCTGCAGTCTGCTCTACAAACCTTAAGGCAATAAACCATCTGACTAATAAATAGGTTTTCTTGTTTTCTTAATGCACTGATTTTTCAGGCACGCACCCGAGGTCACAATACTGGTCATGCCACTCAAGCAGTCTTTAAAGAAACCAACGCTTCGGATAGGAAAGGTCCCGATTTTCTCACGGCAATTGATATGCTACCTCAAACTCATATCACGCATAGTTCTTCATAAGCAGAAGTATTTCAAATATGAACAGTTTTTCATATCCGCTGATCATTAATATATTCTTAACTGCCTTGATAGGCATACTTAAAATTACCCTGCTCAAGAATGCAAAAAATAGGTTGCATTTTATCTTGGTGCAGATAACGATACCGATGAGCATCACTTACATTCACAATCAATCAGCATAGCTAGTTAAAATTCAATGTGTTATAATAGTAGCCAAACTGACTGACATTAAGATAGCAGGCCTACGTAAAACAATGAAAATAGGTCTCGATTTATGGATTTCAATCCACGCCACTGATTTCTAAATCATAACAAACTATCTAGCAAGCTATAGGCCTAGTGGAAAATGACGTGTGTTCTACCGCTGACGCTGTCTTGGAAAAGTGAAGGCACGGAAAACTTTGAGTGAGCCGTTCTTCCTCTGTCTAGGATAGATTTTTATAATTTTTTCGGAGAATCTTTCAAAGGCCTTGGACTAGTCAGAGTTGAAAGGCCCCGACCGACGGATTTTATTTAAGTTAGTAGCGACTCATATACTAGTATAGTGGAGAATGGCGCTTGTTTGAGCTGTCCAGAAGCAAAGAAAACAGGGCATTGCAACAGTTTAGCATCGGCTATGTTATTAACAGTAGAACTATGGAAAGCTGGAATTATCAGTGATTTATGAATATATTCTTAAACCAGTCAATCAATCGTTTGATATTACATTTGATATTAAATAAACATATATATTTTTATTTAACAGCTCAAAGTTGAGGATTTTTTCGTGTAACAACAAAATATACGCTCTTTGGAAGCTAACTGCGAATTGGCAAGAGATCAATAGATATAAACACTTCTATTTTGTGAAACTAAGTATTACTCTGGAATGACTTAAAAGACTCAGATCAACAAAAACGTTATATTTGTGTTGATTTAAACAGTTTCAAAACGGTACACAGCGCGGTTTTCTTCACCGCTGCGTGAATACAGCTGCCGTCGACTACACTGCAGCTGTTGGGTTTGACCTGCCTACAATTAATGCCTCAGTAGTTCGATGGTACGCATGAAACCAAAATACTTTTACTTTGAAGTGTAACATACGGTGGTCACAGAGGGACAGAAGCAGTCACTTGACACGAACATCCGTACAATTATGAATGTATGCAAATGAAATGTGCAGCGAGCTCCAAGGGATTGACACGTAACTAGTGAGCAACGCTACTGCCCGGGGAGAGCTTTGATTTCAGAGCCTATCTGTGAGTAAACATTTTTTTTTACTCTAACGTTAATGTTGCTTGACCTGTCTAAGCTCCTTGCTTAATAAACGAACGTTCATTTACCGGTTACAGCAAAGCTAGATAATAGTTGACGTTGCCTACGTTAGCAAATGAGATAGCATTTACCTGTCCGTCTACACACTATGGGTATGAGTCGCTTTCCTGGAACCAGGCTAAGTGGGCGTTTATTTGACAGACTGTGAGATCGGGCCTATCTAGCTTAGCCTTTAAACCAGTATAATTCAGTGAGGTTTGCTCTCATTGAGAGCGGTTTGCGTCTAGATCTATTCAGTTTGTACACTGAAGCGATGTTTCATAAGAATGTTCTGCTTTGTTTTTGTGACAGTTAGGAACATTGTTTCGGCTGACCATTTGACAAAGGGAGATCTACATGACTGTAATGCCAGGTGACTTCTCCATTGGTCTGCTGTGTCGTTAACTGAAACGGTACTACACTGGCTCCCAGTGAATCAGGTTGACAGAACAAGATGTCCCCAGGCGACAATCCTCACGTTCTACTGGGCAGAATTCGCTTCCTAAACAAGTGCATTGAATGCTTTAGGCAGAGCAAACAATTGCCAGAATGCTTGGGTTTCGTCCCCAAGGAGGTATGCTATAAAATCTGCAAAGATTCATCATCAGGATCAGCAGCTTCGTCAAGCACATCTGCAGGAAACTCTTCAGCTGGAAAGACCCTGATTTCCATCTGGGAAAGCCCTCACCAGACCCTGCATAGCAAGAAAATATGCAAGTACAACATTGAACCAAAGAAAGGAACCTGTATTCGAACCACTGGGGAGGAATACTGCAATAGCCAAGGCCTATGGGTCAAAATAAACAAGGTAACTGCTAATTTAAGAGTCTTAGTACCCAATTAGCTCCACCCTTTAGAATCTGTCTCTAACCAACTTGGAGGTAAAATAGTGACTTTTACCTTGTTTATGTCTCTTTAGTGCCAATCAATGTGCACTGCAACCTTCTACGTTACTCCCTAAAATCAGATCTCAACAGCACACACACACACATTTTAATATGATTATTCCTTCATGCTACTAATAGGTAATTACACAATACCGTCTCCATATAAATTTTTTCTTCCCAGGAACAGTTGGAGGAGCACCGTGTGGGACAGGAGTTAGAGGAGGGATGGATCTTGCTGTGTAAGCATACCGAGGGAGGAGACAGACTGGTGCCGGTCAAGTCTCCTGACACGGTCAGCAGACACCAGCAGCTCTTTGGCTATGACCACAAACCCTGCGACAGGTGGGAGCAGGTGGTGGATGTGGAGAGTTCTCTGCACATTGGCTCTAAACCCAAGATCGCTGAGTGTGATGAAACTGCCGTCCAGAAACTTAGGTAGGTGCGCAAAAGATTTTAACCTTTTTACGGGCAGCCTTTATCGTTTAATCCTGCTTAACACTCTCGTACAAATATTCTGTTTTAAGAATTTGTGGAGAATGACTTTAAGAATGACTTCATGGGTGATTTATCTAGTACTACACCGAGCAGGTTAATGCTGTAAGGAATTTCTGATTAACCGTCATTTTTTATCTCTGTTTATTAGATATGTCCCCCCGACTTGGACATTTGAATGTGACGAGGACATGGTGCACTACTTCTATGACCACATTGGGAAGGAGGATGAGAACCTTGGAAGTGTGAAGCAGTGTGTGACCAGCATTGACGTGTCTACATGCTCGGTTAGTATAGTGATTATTAGAGTGCGGCAATATTTGGGCTATGTATGTCTGCAAGCTTGTGTGTGTGTGTGTGTGTGTGTGTGTGTGTGTGTGTGCATGCACACAAACACATCTGTTTGTTGATTTATATCTTAAGTAAGACTTTGCTTGTGCAGGAGGACCCAAGCAGTGCTACCAACTGTCTGACGGATGGAGACAATGAGACGTACTGGGAGAGTGATGGCATGCAAGGACAACACTGGATCCGTCTGCATATGAAGAGGGGAACGGTAGTCAAGTAAGAGCTGCACAGCACATGATGTCCTTTGACGTAGACTGTCCTAATAATATCATGTCTATTGAAATAATGGCGATTTGGATTGTGTTTCTCAACCTTGATCTTGTGTTTTTGTTCTGTGCTGTTTTTTTGTGCCCCTTTAGTAAGCTGATTCTGACTGTGGATTCCACAGACGACAATTACATGCCTAAGAGAGTCACAGCTTATGGAGGAGAAGGGGAAAATCTGAAGAAGCTGAGCGATGTCACTATAGATGAGTGTGTGATTTTAATGTGAATTAAAGAAATAACTAGTTAAGAAAAAAAATTAAGTATTGGTAAATTTCTTAATTAAAAAAAATACCATGCTTTAAAATCTAACAAGCTAAAACTGGGTATTGGAAAAATGAATGCGGTCTCCTATAGGTTAAAGAATGGACTTCATTTTTTTTTTTATAGCAATCTAATTGGAGAAGTATGTGTTCTAGAAGACATGACAGCTCATCTACCTGTTATCGAGATCCGGATCGAGGAGTGTAGGGGTAATAACACCCCTCAGTTTTTATTCACCTAGATTAGCCTATTATTAAATCACTTAGTGGTATCTCTCGAGCACTCCCTAGTTATCCCAACTGGGAGATAACTGTCACCACAGTGGATGTGTTGCTCTTCTGCATAATTATATGGACCTGGACTTTGACTGACGAGTAACATCTCGACAGAAAACTGTGTGTAGGTCCTAAACTCCCCAGCCTGTGATGTCATACAAACATAGAAACATGGTTTTCTGACTCCCCCAGATGAGGGCATAGACGTGCGGATTCGGGGCCTGAAGATCAAATCGTCCTGTGAAAGAGACTTGGGCCTGAACGCTGACGTGTTCCAGTCCCCTAACATGGTGCGCTATCCCCGCCTGGAGGGTACCCCACCTGATGTGCTTTACCGCAGGGCCCTGGTTATTCAAAGGTATGTATTATAGAAACAGATTTTTTTGTGTTAGGCAAAACGGTCTAGTTTTTTGTGGGGTTTCATGGTGTTCTGATTGTGCCTCACTGTGTGTATGTGCAGGTTCATCTATCTTTTGGACAGTCTCCTGCCTCACCTGGTTCCAGCATGGGACTATAGTCTGGGAACTTTCAACCAGATCAAAGTGAGTCGCCCAGGAATTCAGGATTACGATTACAACTAGCCACCTACTACTCTATAACGCTTTGTTGGGTAGATTTGGTGATTGAATTGGCTCCTTTTTACAATGCTTTACTGTTTTGCCACCACCCAGAGTATCAAACAGTTCCTGCTGCTGTCCAAGCGCCGCTCAGCCCTCATCACCCAGTGCCTGAAGGACTCGGAGACCAGCAAACCTAACTTCATGCCCCGTCTCTACATCAACCGCCGCCTGGCCATGGAGCACAGAGACAACCCTTCTCTGGACCTCACATGCAAGAACGCTGTCTTTACCCAGGTCAGGCAAGAGTTTGTTGGGGAAAACAAAGCTTTTTGGTGTCTTGAGTGTTTTTGGACATATCTTTTGAGATAGAAGATTTTGCATGCCTAGTGATATTTGTTTTCATGAAGGTGTATGAGGGACTCAAGCCATCCGATAAATTTGAGAAGACATTGGACTACAGGTACAGTTTCAATCACTACATCTTAACCACCAATTTATGCTTTACTTAACAATGTATCCATTGCCACATGGTTTTGGCAAAGGCAAGTGAGAGAATTTTAAGAATCATTTCTCTTTTGGTTTGTCAGGTGGCCTGCACGATATGACCAGTGGTGGGAGTGTAAATTTATAGCAGAGGGAATCATTGACCAAGGTGGTGGCTTTCGCGATAGCCTGGCTGACATGTCTGAGGAGCTTTGCCCCAGCTCAGCAGAATGCCCCTTGCCACTCCCATTCTTCACCCGAACATCCAACCAGGTAATTCCATTGTCATTTAAAACTAGGTTTTGTACTTCTGTGATAAATTGAACATGACTTTATTTAACTTTTCAATTTTTTAAGCTTCAGATTTGTGATGGTTACTGTGTTTTGGATTTCCTTTCTCATTATCATTTTACTTGCACCTTGTGTAAGAAATTTGTTTCATGACATAATCGTTTCATGACATGATAGTTTCGCTCCGGTTCTTTAAGGGCACTGGAGAGGCTAGAGACTGCTACGTTCCCAACCCCTCATGTAAAGAGTTTCACAAGTTTGAGTGGATTGGCCAACTCATGGGAGCAGCTCTTAGAGGGAAAGACTTTCTGGTCAGTGGCTGAACTTTTAAACCGCCACCATTCAACCGTTGTTAATCTTTAGAAGCTAAAATATATATACAGCACTGTGCAAAGGTTTTAGGCAGGTGTGAAGTCTTTAAAGTTAAAGTTTAAAAATATAAATGTTAATTCTTTTTTTATCAATTCATACAATACAAAGTGAGGGAAAAGAAAATCTGTATCAAATCAACATTTGGTGTAACTACCTTCACCTTCAAAACAGCATCCCCTGCCTAAAACCTTTGCACAGTACTGTATATACACCCATACATACATATCGTCAAGTAATTTTAACCCACTCTTTCCATGCAGGTGCTGGCTCTCCCTGGCCTTGTGTGGAAGCAGCTGACTGGAGAAGCTGTCAGCTGGAGCAAAGACTTCCCTGCTGTGGACTCTGTACTGGTGAGCACTTCACCAACTACTATTACACAGTTATACACCGCTACTGTTAAGAAGCTACGGATATTTGCGATGTTCTTTTTATGAGTTTTCACGTCGATGCAGGTCAAGCTGTTGGAGGCCATTGAGAATATGGACCAGGAGACGTTTGAGTTTAAGTTTGGCCAGGACCTGGTGTACACCACCTTACTGAGTGACGGCAGACCGGTGGACCTTATCCCTGGTGGTGCAAACATGGTGGTCCGCTACGAAGACCGCAAAGAGTTCATACGCCTGGTCCAGAAAGCCCGTCTGGAGGAGAGCAAGCAGCAGGTAAGGTCCTCCTGACCCATGTCTGTGCTTAGTATTGATAATTAAACTGGCATGTGTCATATGGCTGTCTTTATTGGAGGATATTTGTTGGTTTAAGTGCTTGGGGAAATATGTACATAATAATATGAAGTATGCAATAACATGAGCTTTGTGTTTGTGCTGGGTGGCCCACATTAACCTTTGTGATGTCTGTGGTACTTCTAGATTGCAGCCATGCAGGCAGGACTGTTGAAAGTGGTACCCCATGCGGTGCTTGACTTGCTAACTTGGCAGGAGGTTGAGAAAAAAGTGTGTGGAGACCCCGAAATCACTGTTGAAGCCCTAAAAAAACTCAGTGAGTTTAGAGTAGATTGAAAAAATTCTGTGCTTTCCTATGATTGTTCCTTATTGATTGGGCATGCATATTGATTTTCTATGATCCATGTTGAACAGTGATAAAAATTGTGGTTTCTCTGTCCTCAGCACGCTATGAAGACCTGGAACAGACTGATGTTAGAGTGCAGTACTTGTGGGAGGCCCTAATGAACTTCACCAACGGTCGGTTCACTGTTTTCAGGTGTTCCTTGGACCACTACTGTAAAATCTCTGATAAAGTTAACACAATTTTTTTTTAAATCTTTTCAGAGGATCGCAGCAGGTTTTTAAGGTTTGTCACCGGAAGAAGCCGTCTACCAGCCCCTATCTACATATTTCCTGACAAACAAGGGTAAGTTAGAGCCCTAAAATGTTTTTCTTGTTTAAAGGCTACTCATGGTACGGGTTGAAGGCTGTATTAACATGTTAGCAATTTAACAAGTGAGTATTTCTTTAGGACAAGCCTCACTTTATAAAAATTTCTGTGCATTTGTTTTTCATTCTAGCTCTGAAACCACTGACGCACTCCCACAGTCCTCCACTTGTTCTAGTACCCTATATCTACCTAACTATCCGAGGTAACTATGCGTTTTCTGCATTGCTACAATTGCAGCTACAGTAGTAGTGTAAGGTAATTGATTCTATTTTCTTCTAAACCAATTTCCTAAAAATGTGCATTTGTTGCTTCTGCCCCTGTTCCCTGCAGTGCGAAGGTTTGCGAGGAGAAACTGCGCTATGCAGCTTACAACTGTGTCGCAATCGATACAGACATGAGTCCCTGGGAGGAGTAAATCCCCAAGCCTTCAATTGGAGTTCTGTCCACCTATACTCCTTACTCAACTGTCTAGCAAAACGTATATCATTGCCAACCTTAAATATGTCTACAACATTGCCAAGCAATCACAGCTGTATATAATAAAATATCTATGCAAAAATAAGAATTTTGAATGATGTGTTAATTTGTAATAACGCACATGAGGTGCAAAAAGAATAATGGAGGGAAATAAAATGCTTATTGTCATAAATTATATATATATTTTAATATAGCAAAAATTCTATGTTAGGTAATAAAGTATATCAGTAACAGACAAATGTCTGAGACATTTTAAGCATACATGCACATTGCAGGTTTTGTGATAAAATATAACTAGAAGATTTTTTATTAACTTGATAATTAGAATATCATTCTGCCTTGTCATCATCATAAATTATGTAGATATTACAGTTGTTTGAATCCCAAAGTAGCAGCAGAAACAAACGTTGCCTTGTACATAAAAGGGTATACAATGTGATGGGCACTGCCTGGATACATGAGCAGGTAACTTCCATTTCACTACCACGAAAAGAAAAAAATTGAGGTCTCATATCGTGGGTTCTCGCGACAACAAATGGGTTCATCCTTTCCCAGAACCCATTGCGATTTCTCTTTCTAGCCGGCGCCTGAGAATGGGTACGTGTTTTCATGCTCAGGCTGGAGAGAGAATCCAAGGCCATCAGATGTTTAACTACTGCAATATGATTATAATGGTTTGCTATGTTGAAGATTTGGTATATATTAATTCGTTTGACTTAAACTTGACTGTTACCTATATTTTGTTTCTATTTAGATAAAATAATTGGAAAGTAAGCTGATTGTATCCAAGATGGCCGCGCGTATTGGCCATTTAGCTTTCAAAATTACTACTACGAATAGTCTAAGCTTTGCCCTACACATTGCCTGTTGTAATGTTGCTTTGCTGTAACGTTGTCAACATTGTTTTTTAGTCTGTTATTAATTTGAAGATATCAACCTGTCTCGCAACTACATTAGATATGGTAACTCTGATAACTGCTTACCTAGTGGTGAGAGCGCTCGTTGAAATGTAGGCCAGCAATACAGACTTTCTTGTTGCACGTGGAATGTACGTGAAACTATATAGATGTATGCTTTTAAGACTACAAGTGCAGAGTTTACTGTTGGATTAGGTTATCACAAGTTAGAAATAGCTTTCGTCGCTAACGTACAGTTAACTCATCCCACATTTGAAGCAACTTGAGCTATGTGCTGTAGTGACGTGAGGCTGTCCTGACTGCTTGAGTGACATGATGATATTTTAAAGCGGAATCCTATTAACATGCGGATACCACCTTGGAGAACTGATTGCTCAAGCTACGGTTTTTAGCATGTATAATGCACCAATAGTGCGATTCCGATCTGACTGCTCTAATCACAGGTATCTCGAGGGATAACTGGCATAAACGCCGCAAGACCGGTGGTAAACGCAAGCCCTATCACAAGAAGAGGAAGTATGAGCTCGGTCGTCCTCCTGCAAACACAAAGGTAAGCAAAACTGTCCTTAAGTACTTGTTTGTTTTTTGACAATTTGTGGTGTGGGTGATGAAAACGTGACCTTAGGTAGGTTTGTTTTTGACCGTTTTGGTTCAAATATTCTTATCTACCAATGTTAGGACTTGTCATAGTTACACTGACACGCCACTAATTGAACAATCAACCAAGGGGTACATTTGATAAAGTTCTTTGACGTTATTTATTAACTACCATTGCGCCAACTGTTGTAATTTGTGCCTTCTTAGATTGGACCTCGTCGTATCCATACAGTGAGGGTCCGTGGTGGAAACAAGAAATACCGTGCTCTGAGGCTTGATGTCGGCAACTTCTCATGGGGCTCTGAGTGTAAGTTCATCCACTCTGCTCATGTATATTTGCATTGCTGTAATTTATCAGCCAATTTTTACTCAAAGCGATCTACAATGAAATTACAAGGGCAGTCCCTCTGGAACAATTTAGGGTTCATGGGTTCATGCTCAAGGGCACATTAGTGGTGGTGATCCCTGGGGGAGATTAAATGACATTTGCGTGTTGGATGTGTATGTAGTGTCTTTCCATGAAGATAACTTTGTCCAGTTCTGCTACTGAATGCAAGTGAAGATGATGTGACTCTGAGAAAGACATTGCCTCAATTGTTTCACCATCTCAGTGATTCTAGTAAATCTTATTTGGTTCTTATGCTTGCATCTTAATTAGGCCCTTTTTCTTCATTCAGGCTGTACTCGCAAAACAAGGATCATCGATGTCGTTTATAACGCCTCCAACAACGAGCTGGTGAGAACCAAGACCCTGGTGAAGAACTGCATTGTACTTGTCGACAGCTTGCCCTACAGACAGTGGTATGAAGCTCATTATGCTACTCCAATGGGGCGCAAGAAGGGAGCTAAGCTGGTACGTTGGTTTGGCTTTTGAAATTCTCGTAGTGTTGATCTTTAAAATGGAATGTGTTTGCATCTTAACAGTCCAAGTTGCATTGTCACGTTTGAATGCCATTAAAATGGCTAAATCCTGGCCAGTCAATGAAGATAATTTTGTCCAGTTCTGCTACTGAATGTTTGTGACGATGTTTGTGACTCTGAGAGACCATGGATTTATAGCTTGTATAAGCTTGTGAAGGCAGCTTAAGTTTTTTTTTTTTTGTTGCTCATGTCACATGCTTGTATTTTGTTATGTTAGTCTCCTGAGGAGGAGGAAGTTCTGAACAAGAAAAGGTCGAAGAAGATCCAGAAGAAGTTTGATGAACGCAAGAAGACCTGTAAAATCAGCAGCCTATTGGAAGACCAGTTCCTCCAGGGCAAGCTGCTTGGTGAGTCAAGAACTTGCCTGTCTATAGTGACCCCCAGTCGTTTTTAAACTACATGCTGTTCAGATGTTTTCCCACAAGAAAACAAATGATTGCTGGTAATAAGTTTTGTGACCGCAATGTTGGTCTGATGAAGCTGCTATTATACCTTTATACTGCTGCTGATTTCTAAGCAATTAAACAAACATTTTCTGAAGTGTCTTGGCTGAATGGATTTTGGTCACTTCAAATATTAATTTATTTTCTTTTTTCCAGCCTGCATTGCCTCCAGACCTGGTCAGTGTGGCAGGGCAGACGGCTACATCTTGGAGGGGAAAGAACTTGAGTTCTACCTGAGGAAGATCAAGGCCAAGAAAGGCAAATAGATGTACAGCTGTTTGATACTACGTCAATAAATTCTAAACGTCCCAGATCTGTGTGCAGTCTTTTCCTTTGGCATGTTTTTGTTAACAGGAAGTGGGGTTAGTTTGGTAGGGGGGAGGATTAGTTGGTGTTTCTGCTCTCAATGCACTGCCAAGTGACTGGACTACCGTTCCCCTGGCTTTCCAATCTCATTCCAGTGCCATATCAACCTCTGTCAGCAGAAGGGCTGGGCCACATCAATGGTTCCTCCCTTTCGAAGGCAGAGAACAGTTCTTTTTTATGTTTCCACGATTTTGAGTTGTAATTTCAATAAAGTACTAAGTAAATGTCAGAGTCTGTTTGGGAAATATATATGCATAAGTGTTTTGATGTGATTTTTAACCATTTTGAGTCAAATATCTGAAGATGGGTATGACAGATTTGAAATACCCATGTGCAAATACAGTAACTAGTTAAAACATTGCCTTATGACTTTGCTGCATTTAGTCATAATCTTAAAATTACTAAGTTTCGGGGACTGATGCTTCATTATTAAATGTTGGGTAATGCATATCGCCATCTAATGGTTGCATTTAGGACATGATCATGATGTATGCGCTTATGGATATGCATCTCTGGTTCAAGTCATGAGAATGGACCGTGTCATCTTTGAATTAAGGTTTTGTCATCGGCCTTTCCTTACAACCATGCAATTCGGGCTCGTTCCACAGCGAATATTCACTTCACCTACTTACATTACGAGCTCTAAAACTTGATTCACTATTATAAAATGTAATTTTTGGGGAGACCAATCAATACATACTAGAAGTTAAGTATTCAGTTATAAAACTAGGTGAAAATAAAATCGAAATGTATAGAGTAAAGCTAAAGTCTGTAGGCCGGACTTCTAGAGTTGACTAATACGGCACCTAAAATATAGTTTTTTTGCTATTTCAGTGTGGGTTTATGTCTGGCCGAAGTTTTCGTAGGCCTTTTGTCAGAATTGAAGACTGACCAAAGACCTTGAAATAAATAGGTGGCATGTATGGTATATTTGGTGTTAAAAGTATATGTACTCATTAAGTAGATATACCATTTTATAATACTTTAGTTAATAAATGGAGTTAACGGAAGAGGCAGAGAATAAGGCAGCGGTACGAATGGTTTTAGGGAAGGGTTTATTGAGGGTCCAAATATGTGAACTATAAACAAGAACCCTAACCAATATCATGCCTGCTTGTCCTCCCAGACACCTAAGGTTAAATTAAGGAGGAAAAGCAGAGATAGAAAGTTCACAATTGACAGACTCATAAATATATAAGCAATTTAAACAGTTTTGGTAAACAAGTGTAAAGGAAAGCAGACGCATAAGGGATTAAATAAAAATCCATTTGCTGTTTTAACCTGGAGAAGGAAAAGAGGTAATGGACTCTGCTTCCTTAGTTTATGATAGCCAAGGATGGGGCTAGTTGGAAAAAGGACTAAACTTTAAGGTTCATGGGACAAGCGATCCTCAGGAAACAGATGTGTCAGAGGGGATTGGAAATGGGCATGTTTTACTTTGCATATTGGGATGTCTTGATTTCAATGTAAAATGTATAAAAAGACGAACTGTGAATGTACAGGCCAGTAGATCTTTGTAGTTGCATGCGATGTTATTCAGGCTGAATAAAACCTACTCTTCTGAAACTTTGGCTTTCGACTTCCAATATTTTGTATCAGGTTGTAACTTCTGCTAATTGAAAATACACAACACATGAATGCATAATGATTAAAAACTTTAATACTATATGAAGTTGAAGATATAGACAAACGCACCGTCTCAAATCGCATACTACTATTTTTTTCTTTAGTAGGTACTTCAGCTGCACTTGCAAAGTATGTACTGTTGCAGGCATTTTTTTTTTTTGCATACTGGATTTGACATACTATGTAGGCCTATCGGGAAATTTTAATGGTGGTATGGGGACGCTGCAGAAGTTTTGGAAGTCACATCCAGAATGACAGTGACGTCATTGGTTGAATTCTCCTTTCCAATTGGTTGGAAAAAACGTTTTCGGGGGTATAAATATCATGCGCCTATATTATCCAATTTCTCGATCGACTGCTTCTGCGCAACTATGTGTGCCGCTAACAAGGTAGATTACTGTCTCTATCCCCGTGATTAATATTTAGTGTTGCTTTTGTGAATTTTGTCGGATGACCAGCGACAGGACTTAAGAAAGCTTACTTTACACTAGTATTGTAGCAGCTTACAGTAGCAGGCTAGTTACGAACTACATTTGGTCATGTCTGGGTTCGGGGAAACTGCCCATAGCGTTAAAACTAGAATGAAGATCAAATGTGTGTGTGTGTGTGTGTGTGTGTGTGTGTGTGTGTGTATTCAAAGCTGTCTAACTTCTTCAGGCAACGGCTCAAGTATCATTACTTGTGCAATACTGTTCTAGTTCTATCACAGTTTAGCTGTGCCGCGGTGCTAATTGTGGCTAACACATTCCACGTTTGTCGCAACTGGAGCCATGTGCAGTAGTAGCATTAGGCCAAGGTCTTGAGTCTTGACTTGAGTGACATGATGATATTCAAAAGCGGAATCCTATTAACATGCGGATACCACCTTGGAGAACTGATTGCTCAAGTTAAATGGCAAAACATTATTCCACAATAAGTGCTATGGCGATGCTAATCTTTGTTTGCTTTAATTCTAGGTATCTCCATGGTTATCTGACATACTGGCGGTTAAGCCCTACCACAAGAAATGTGCCCTGTTATCTTGCAAATAGGAAGGTAAGAGAATCCATCCTCGTAATACTGGTTTTGACATCTGTGGTGTGGGTGATGAAATAATGACCATAGGTAGGTTGGTTTTTTTGACCGTTTTGGTTCAGATCTTCTGATCCACCAATGTTAGGACTTGTCATAGTTACACTGACACGCCACCAATTGAACAAAAAATAACAAATCATTGTATTCGACGTTAAATACTTTACCAGTTTACCGTTGCTCCAACTTGAGTGTAATTTGTGGTTTTAAGATTGGACCTGTCATATCCATAGTGAGGATGGGTGAGGGTCCATGGTGAAAACAAGTAGTGGCTCTGATGCTTTATCAGCAACTTTTCATGGACTCTGTGTAAGTTTATCCATTCTGATCATGTCAATGACATTCAAGTGTTATTGGCTATGTATGTACTACGTTTGTCTTTCCATGAAGATAACTTTGTCCAGTTCTGCTACTGAATGCAAGTGACGACGATGTGACTCTGAGAAAGGCATGGTGTTGCCTTGCCTAAATTATTTCACCATATTTTAGTCAATGGAGTAATTTGGTTCATATGCTTTAGCTTGAGGGTTAATGGGCCTTTTTTGGGCATACAGGCTGTGCTCACATGACAATGATCATCTAACGCCAACAACGATCTGGTGAGAACCAAGACCCTGGTGAAGGAACTGCGTTGTCCTGCTCGACAGTTTGCCCTAAAGTCAATGGTTTGAAGCTCATACCACTCCCATGGGGTTCAAGAAGCTAAGATGGTATGTTGGTTTGGCTGAGATTCTCAGTGTTGCACATATATTAAATGTATTTGTCAAAGTTGCATGTTCATGTCAATGCCATTAATCTTCAAGTCCTGGTTAGTATAAAGATTTTATCTTGTTCTGCTTCAGAATGTTAGACTACATTTGTGACTGACCATGGATTAATGTAAATTGTTTTCGTATTGTTTAAGCTGTATCTACAAGCATTTTTATCATTGGTTTAAGTGTGGTCTGTTCAGGTTTTAGCATGCATTTTAATGATCCTTTACTTTGAACCAGGATAATGGATGTGGTCTGAAGATTCCAACAAGCTGAAAGCCAAGACCCTGAACTGCATTGTTCTCATTGACAAGCGTGTCCTAGATGCAGTTTTATAATTCTTTATGCCACTCCTGTGTCTCAAATGGCGCTAAGCTGGTACATTAGACTTCTTGGTTTTTGAAAAGAATTTTCTGATTTGTAAATTGGCTTTGTGCTTCAAAATACTCAGTTGCATGTTCACATCTAAACAGTCAAAACGTGGTCCGTCTATAAAGATTGTCCACTTCTGCTAATAAATGTTTTTGACTTGGATCAGCTATAATTTTAATTATGTGGATAAAGCCTAAGTGCAATACTTATTTGAGACTTGCTGGATAAGTTATATTGCATACTTTTCTTATGGTAGTATCCTGAGGTACAGACTAGCTTTGAGTCCCAAGACATGTCAAATCAGCAATCTATTGGAGAAGTTCTTCCAGTGTAAACTGCTTGGTGAGTGAAGACTTACCTGCTAGTGACCACAGGTCATGCTTAACATGCATGTGGAGCCTGTCATGAAAGCATATGATTATGTACAGCTGTGATGCTAAGTAAATAAATTCTTTACATCAAAGATTTGTCATTTTCCCCGGTCGTTTCTCTTGGTTGAGTCGTCGCTGAAGTTTCTACAATTACTGCTGTCAGTGCACTGCCAAGTGACTGGACTGCCTCCCCATGGCTTTTCAATCTCATTCCAGTGCCAGATCAACCTCAGTCTGCAGAAGGGCTGTGCCTCATAAATGGCTCCCCCCTTTCGAAGGCGGAGAACAAAGTTTAAGAACAATTGTACTTTGATACTAAATAAAGTTGTGAAACTGATTTCTGTGTCTTGTATATATGCCTCAGCATTTTGGTGGTAGGCAATAGTGCCTTTTTAAAAAAAAAAGAACATCTTACAACTGAACTTAAAGAGAACTTACCAGTTAAATGGTTATGGCTTTGTCCAGAATGTCCATTCTCATTTTAGAGCACAGGTAATTTCTTTAGTGTCTAAATTGTAATTCAAATTTGTGGAATTACGTGTGAGGGCCCTTGTTTCCCACACAATGCACCAATCTGACTGCCTCACTTGACATTTTGTGTAATGCTCATGTCATGACAAAATGTGAAGCCTTCCAGATGCTGATTTAAACAGAGCACCTGCACGTCCTGCTTAAAAGACTGATTATATACCCCTCAAAAAATAGGTCCGCATCATGTCATATACTTATATCTAGTCTAAAGAGTTCTGTTAAGTAATGAAGTAGGGCAAAAGTCATCTCCAGAATGACGACAAGCTCACGTGGATAAATGCTCCATTCGGATTGGTTAGAAAAAAATAGTTATCGAAGGACGAAGGTGGTGCAGCCTTGGCCAAGGAGTTTTAGATCGACAACAGCGACGCAATAACAATGCTTATTAACAAGGTACGTTAACTAGCCCAATATCTGTTGATTGTTGTTGTTAAATATCCAGAGTGGCGCTTTTACAAACGCTGAGCGCCATTCAAATAAGCGCCACCGACTAGTGACGTGCCATAACACAATTTATCTAAAGCCTGTGTGTTTGCTAGCTAGACTAACAAACGGGTCGTTAGCTAACATCGACAAACTAGTTACAAATTAGGTTAGGTTTTACTTATGACATGTCTGGGTTTTGGAAAACAATGCCTGTTAAAGCGAATAACTTGCCATTCCTTTTTTAACATGCCAACTTCTTTACGTTGAATTAATTTATCTACTATTTTACTTACTCTTTCGACAAATCTAGATTAAACCTTTTTGGTGCATATCAGGGAAATTCATGTAGCATGGTTGGCTTGTCTAGTGGGCGCACATTGGCTGCACCTACTACCGTGCCCTTAATGTGACTGCGAAATGCGAAAAGGTTAAATTGATTAAACGTTCCCCTTCTCTGCCTCCAGGTGCTTAGAGCCGGTATCAAGACTGGAATCCGTCTCCAGAGCACAAATGCTTCTCCAAGTGCAAAGGCGGCAACCACTGGCGCTCAGACAGGGGGGTTCTGCTTCGGTAAGAAGGGTTTATAAGTCAAAGTCTGGCTGGTATTTTTAGATTGTTCGCCAGTGTCATTCAGGGACTTGTTGCCACGTTTGTAAACAGAGCTGACTGAACAGCAGAAAGAATTCCAGGAGTTGGCCAGGAAGTTTGCCCGAGAGGAGATTGTGCCAGTTGCCGCAGCCTATGACAAAAGTGGGGAAGTAAGTGTAATTATAAGATGTAAATATGCATTTTAATAAACATTACACCACATGTTGTTAAAAATTTATAACTATGGTGCCATGGTCTAAAATCATAAATGTGTTATTTTTTTTATTTAAAGTATCCTGTCCCAGTCATCAACAGAGCATGGGAGCTTGGTTTGATGAATTCTCATATTCCAGAGGACTGTGGTATGCACCCCGCATCTGTCCTTTCAATGTGTCAACATATTGTCTTGAACTCCTGTTGAATATGCCACTGTTTATGCTTTGGCTACAGGTGGAATGGGTCTGTCCATATTTGATGCCTGCCTTATCACGGAAGAGCTGGCATACGGTTGCACAGGGGTCCAGACTGCCATTGAGGCTAACTCTTTAGGTGTAAGTTCAGATTGCTGCTACATTCCCTCATAAATTAAATTATCAAAAAACATTTCCATCAAGTAATTCCACTTAAACTAAAAAAAATGTATACTTCATTCAAACAGCAAATGCCTGTTATTATTGCTGGCAATGATGCACAGAAGAAGAAATATTTGGGTAGAATGACTGAGGAGCCGCTTATGTGTGTAAGTTTTTTATTTTTGTTATTATCATTTGTGTAACATGGCATTTAAAACTCCAAATCCATTCGGATAAACAATCCACTTTCTTTCGTCATTACAGCTTAAAATCATGTGACTCCAATTTGTTTTGTCAACAGGCTTATGGTGTCACTGAGCCAGGGGCAGGCTCGGATGTGGCTGGCTTGAAGACCCGTGCAGTCAAGATGGGGGATGAATATGTTGTCAATGGTCAGAAAATGTGGATCACTAATGGTGGAAAAGCGAACTGGTGTGTACAGTAAAACATGCTGGTGCACACAGACCAAACTAATGCCACATGTAGGAGGCCATTTTAACACAGAATTGTAACTGCAGGGATGTTAGTAAAGCGTGCCCTTTATTCCTGCAATCCTCTCAGGTACTTTCTCCTGGCCCGCACTGATTCAGATCCCAAATGCCCTACCAGCAAGGCTTTTACCGGCTTCATTGTTGATGCAGACACGCCAGGAGTTCAAGTGGGAAGGAAGGTAAGAATGTGCTCGTACATTGAAATGTACACTACACCGACATTTCTAAACATAATCTTTGCTATTTATTTATTGATCACTAGTAGATAACCTAAGCTCTTTCTTTGTAGGAGTTGAACATGGGACAGAGATGCTCAGATACCAGAGGCATTGTCTTTGAGGATGTGAGGATACCTAAGGAAAATGTTCTGATTGGAGAGGGAGCAGGTTTCAAGATTGCCATGGGGGCCTTCGATAAGACCAGACCACCAGTGAGTAAAACCAGATGGTGTATGCAGTCTATTGTAGAATTATTATTTTTTTTTTAACTGTTCGTTTCATTGTCATTTAGGTGGCAGCAGGAGCAACAGGCCTTGCACAGAGAGCACTAGATGAGGCTACAAGTTATGCCCTGGAACGGAAGACCTTTGGGAGGCTCATTGCTGAGGTAGAGGAGCTGTGTTGTGGAGACAGACAGTGACGTAACTAAGTAACATAAACATCCTCTAGGCCAGTGGTTCCCAATCCAGTTCTCAAGTGCCCCCAGCCATGCCAGGAATTGGATCTTTCCTTGTGCCAGCACATCTAGTGCAATTAGTCAAGGCCTTGCTGTATGTGACTAATTACACCAGGTGTACTAGAAACTGGGAAGATTAAATACCTGGAATGGCTGGGGGTACTTGAGGACTGGATTGGGAACCACTGCTCTGCGTGTGTGTACATGGGTTAACAATAGCTCAAGTTCAGTCGTTTTAAGCTAAATGCCTTTGAACGGATGTGATCTCTCTGCTTACAGCACCAGGCAGTTTCTTTCATGCTGGCTGAGATGGCCATGAAAGTGGAGTTGGCCAGGATGGCCTATCAGAGGTCAGCCTGGGAGGTGGACGAGGGCCGCAGGAACACATACTATGCCTCCATCGCCAAGGCCTTTGCCGGAGACATTGCAAACCAGGTTGCTAGTGATGCCGTACAAGTCTTTGGAGGCAATGGCTTCAACAGCGATTACCCTGTGGAGAAACTGATGAGAGATGCAAAGATTTACCAGGTTTGTCATCGTACATTTAATTCATGTTGAGTAAAGGGTTGACTGAAGCTTTGGAATCTCAATCTACCTTTTTTATTTTTTCTCTTTTTTTTTTATTAAATTTTTTTTTAAATCTCCAGATCTATGAAGGAACTGCCCAAATTCAGAGACTCATCATTTCCCGTGAACTGCTTGGAAGATTCAAGAAATAAACTCTGAACGCTTAGATGGTTTGTCATTGGACTGTCCTTGTCCTTTTTGTAACGTGTCTATATTAATGGCAATGTTCTAGAACTGATCAATGCAACTCAGGATACAATACACAGGATCTTCGCCTTACTTCCATATCTGCATGCCTTGCCTCTTTTATTGTGTTAGTATGTCGTATGTCATTGTGTGAAGACTGTAACTTGATCAAAAAATTAAGATCAAACATTGTAGTAATGAAATGGTTTGAACTTTCACTACCATTTACATAGATATTGAATTTAATAAATATGTATACACAATTATGAATTGCATTACGTGTGGTTCATTTCATGCCGAGGAGTTGCGTCTCTATTTCAATTATTTACATTAGCGGCTAGAGTTTGTATAAGTAGTATCAACGTTATGAGTTCGCCACTTACTTTTTTTTTTTTTATCAAACATATTCAGAGTTCCTAAACTTGAGGTTTTTATTTAATTGTTATTTATAAAGGTTAACAGACTTTATTTACCAGCCAAGCAGTTGGAACAAGTTAAATGTGCAGGTGAAAGAGTATTCGTGTGTTTCATGTAATTGCATTATTTTACAACGTGTGTGGTTGGTTTGGGACCTTTGCAAAAAATCAAACGCATAAACAATTATCTTGACGTTAAATTTGTGCGACTGTAGTAGAGGATGCGACACATCCAGAATGGTAAATACTTGGCGTTCCTTTTAACCTGAAATTTGACATTGTCACGGTTACTTACTAGTTTGTCAGATCATTGAAAGGGTGTATGTATATAAAATACTTAATTGGTGTTTTTTTATTCAACTTTGTCATATTTTTGGCTTTTGATTTGACAAACTAGCCAAAAACTTGCTGACACGAAGCTAACGTTGCTAATGTTTGCTAACTGCAGAGCTACTAGACTCGAAAAATAAATTAAGGGTAGAAGCTGTGTTAGCCGTGGCTACCATTTCAACATGCGTCAATACTGGCAAATGTTGGCTATAATTTAATATTTATATAAATTATAATATAATGTATTATTAGCTCTTTCGTGAGAGTTGACCAATATATGGTCTGATATGGTCTTTATGTTTGCTTTTATTTCTATTACGCTCATAAGGGTACCCAAGTGAAAGATGTTGTCATCAAATCGGATGCTCCAAGTACTCTGTTCTTGGACAAACATGCTGATTACATTGCTGCCTATGGCTCCAAAAAAGATGACTACGTAAGTGTTGGATGTTGGTGGTCTAATTATGCAGGGGCTGTCAATTTGGACAAAATCAAGTGATCTTCAGCGTCCTGTGGTATTGTGAATATCTTCCCTCCTTCAAATCCAAATCTTATCTTATCCAATTCTGCAGGAGTACACGTTATCGGAGTACCTGAGGATGAGTGGGATCTACTGGGGCCTGACAGTGATGGATCTGATGGGGCAGCTGGACAGGATGAACCAAGAGGAGATCACAGACTTCATCAAGTCCTGTCAGCACGACTGTGGAGGCATCAGTGCCAGCATCGGACACGACCCTCATCTACTCTACACCCTCAGTGCTGTGCAAGTAAGAGAGCTGAACATGGGTTACACAATGTGAACAATGTGTCCTTTCTTTGATACTTTTTTATATTGTTATTAGGAGAAGAAAAATGCCTTATGAAGTCAATCTTTTGTGTTAGGTCTTGGGAGACTAAAATTGTTTTATGTGTGCATTTTTTCAGATACTCTCCTTATATAACAATGTAGCTGTAATTGATGTGGACAAGGTGGTGGAATATGTCAAAGGATTGCAACAGGAAGATGGATCTTTTGCTGGTGACAAATGGGGTCAGTCCAAATCACAGTTGACAATTGAGATTTCGCTTGTTGTAATCAAAGACAATAAAATGTATTATGTATTGCTTGTCTATATTTGATTCTTATGACTTCTTTGCAGGAGAAATAGACACAAGGTTCTCCTTCTGTGCTGTTGCTGCACTTGCGTTGCTGGTATGTCTCCCTTTATGTTTATCACACTGCATCGATTATTACTCGATTAAATATGTGCACAGTATTTTGGAGAGGGGAGTTGCATCAAAGCTGACTTTGTCTTTGTGACATCCCTTTTTTTAATGTGTCTAGGGCAAGTTGGATGCGATCAACGTTGATAAAGCTGTAGAGTTTGTCCTGTCATGTATGAACTTTGATGGAGGATTTGGCTGCAGGCCTGGGTCAGAGTCTCACGCTGGCCAGGTATGTCACATCACAAGCTGCTTTTCTAAGATTTAGATTACGGTTCGGAATGCCCAACAAATTGCTGTACCCTGTTGAAACTGTACATGAGCACGTGGAATATGTCATTTGACTTTTTTCCAGCTCCGTAGGAAGCGGGCATGCATCTTTCTTTTATTGTATTTACTCCTACTTTTCTTAACCTCTTTTCACTTGTCTCAGATTTACTGTTGCACAGGTTTCCTCTCGCTCACGGGGCAGCTGCACCAGGTGAACGCTGACCTCCTGGGCTGGTGGCTCTGTGAAAGGCAGCTACCCTCAGGGGGCCTTAACGGTCGCCCTGAGAAGGTAGGCACTCTTACTTTATTCCAGCCAGTGTCACTTTAATGTTGGCACTTATTAGCTATGCAGATGCACCTTTTTTGAAGTAACAGAATGGAGCATGACACTCACAAATTCCCTTTTTTATCTTCTCGTTCTGGCTCAGCTACCAGATGTGTGTTATTCATGGTGGGTACTGGCCTCTCTGAGGATAATTGGCAGAATCCACTGGATAGACAAAGCCAAGCTGAGCTCCTTCATACTGGCCTGTCAGGATGAGGAGACGGGAGGCTTCGCCGATAGGCCTGGAGATATGGTTAGTTCTTTAAAATAAAACCCGGCCTCTGCTTTTCTAAAGAAAAACATTGTATTTGATGCCCTCCACAGTCCTGACAGGGTGGCCTCTCTGTTGTTCTTCAATAGACTCACCATTTATGTCAGATTGTTATACCACACCGCTAAGACTCTGGTTCTTCCTCTCCTCTTCTGCAGGTTGACCCCTTTCACACCCTGTTTGGAGTGGCAGGACTCTCCCTCCTGGGCGATGAAAAGATAAAGGCGGTCAACCCTGTGCTGTGTATGCCCGAGGAGGTTCTCCAGAGGATAGGCCTGCACCCAGACATCCTGAGCTAGCCCACCACCACCACCACCAGAGTATGCCAAGCACTCCTCAACAACCCCCCTGTCCACCCAGCCCCGGCTGCCTGACATGGTGGCTATGACCAACGACACAAACCCCCTAGTGATTCCCTGAAACGGTTCACTCTGATGCTAGAGATTTACAGTATCGGCAGGCTTCCGAATTGTGAACCAATTGATTTACTTTGTTTTGATAGGACTCTTCTAATCTAATCGTGGGTAACAAACTGGTATTGTGGTGTCATTATGAATTGCATAAAACAAGTCACAGCAAAAAGTCTGCATTGCTGTAGGTCTCTTTGGCAGGGTGTATAAAAATGTGAGAGAAATCAAAGTGGTTTGACATTATACAAGATGATTTCAGGCAAAAATCTTTTCTGATTTGTTGTTGAAAAGTGTACTTTAATTTAGGTACATTTTTATGAAGCTTTAAATCTCTGTTGCCCCTCCTATGTTCTGAGTTGTTTTTCTCCTCTCAGATGAAGAGAAAACCCAGAGGCTTGTAAAAGTGAGACCACAGTTTTATGTTTACACTAGAGTCTGTCTGTTCATGGCTACAAATGATCACTGTATTATTGTCATGTTAAGTAACATATATGCAACAGAGGATATATATAGTTTAAACAACATTTGAAATACTGTCATTTGAATGTGCATCAGCATAGCGCATATCTTTTTTGGGGGGCTAGCAAAAAAAAAAACAGCACAAATGGCAACACCAGGTTTGGTTGCCAAGTTTGTGAAGTATTCTTTATTCACAATTACTTGACACTATTTATTTGACAAGTGGTATTCAACCCTAATGGTAATTAGATACACATTGTCCAGTAGAATTCCGGATATAGCATTAAGCTAAAAATCTTGATTTTAGTGTCTATAACCTACATTGAAGTACAATGGTGTTAGTTTGCTGCACTGTTGTTTCCTACACAAAATTAGCTTGACTTATTAAATGCAGATTGGATACTCTATATTGTCACTGTTAATGCGCTGGCCAGAAGTGACATTAAAGATTGAGGTATTTGGTTTTATTGCCATTATAGTTTCATAATTTTCTTCCATATCTACCTTAATTTATTTCCCTTTGTTTGAATTGTTTGCTATTTAATCATCACACCATTGTATTATTATTATTATGTAGCTTGTTTAATGTCCATGCCCTTTCTACTAAATAGAAATGTTACTGAAAACATGAATACCCCCTTGTCAGTTACCTAAATACAATAATATGCATCAATTTTACCAGTAGGTGGCAACATCATCTCTTCCAAGCGTTCAGATTTCAGTTTAAAAGAATATATATTCAATATTCAGTGCTGCATCTATAGGTTGTCTGACATCTCATGAATGCTACAACATATGCCTGGTAAGATAGTAATATGTATTGTATCTTGATTATCTTTATTTTCTGTGGTGCCAAATGTAGTGCCACCGAGGACTGCTGGAAATGCTGTAGCTCTTTAAAATTATTTTACAGAGATGCAAGTACAAACTTGCCAAACAATAAGGTGGCAAGCAACTCTAGGACTTTTTTGTTTTTTGTTTTTTTGCAGGTAAAAAGAGAACAGTAATCTTTGGGGCTCTTGAGGTCTGGGCAGAAACAAACATGCTGGTTGTTAGGCTACTGTGAAACCCCACAGGCTCTCATTAGTGCTGGCCTGTGAGAAATGGAGAGCCAAGGTGATGGTGGCCATGGCTCACTGCTGCTGGCAATCATAACAGTTTGGAGCAAAACCGCATATACAATCATATTCCTGCTGCCAGTCTTGTCACCCTCTTGTTACCTCTTGAGAATTTCGAGTAGATTATTTTTTAACATACAAGAACTGCCAGATACTTCGTAAATATTTGATGTTCTGTCATACTTTTGGAAAGTTATGACTTGTTTAAAATAAGGAATGAACAGCAGAGATATTTACACTTGGCCGTGCCTTTGCCATACTCTCAGGCTCACAACATTCGCTTCAGCCAGAACCAGGATAGAGAGTAATAGCAACAAGACAAACTGTCTTTATGTGCCTAAGGGCTTTGAGGGTGGTTCAGCCAACCTTGATTCTGCAACTTGGTTTCCTGGTCTGGAGAAAAATATATTCTAAAGTTCACCTGCTATAAATTCCAACTATTTTCCTCTTCCATCGACTGCTAATCATGCAGGTTAGCTGGAGAATCACTAAGCATGGTAAATTAAGGTTTTGTAAAGTCTGAGAGTATATGCCTATAGTTTCAGGCTCTGATTATTAGTGATCTATATAGCAAAACCACCTTAATAAGTAAGTACTAACATCAAGCATAATTAACCAACGATTATGATTGAACCGTTGTTATCAGGTGATAGCATTTTATTGACAGGTGTTGGCAACTTGTCGGTGTTCAGATGTCCAGGTTGAGGTAGCTGTGGAGGCGTTTAGGCAGAGGCAGAGCTTGGATTCCATCTGGCAGCAGTGCTTTGCGCAGCAGACAGCTCCGCACGGCTACCCTGCACAGATGGCCGAGCTCACACGGCTCTTGGTAGCGGCTGAGAGGGATGTGGTCTTTCCAGTCGTCAATCAGGGGCTTGCGTCCATAGATGATCTGCATCTGCAAGAAGATATTATGTCAGCTCTAGTATTATATTTTTTTTATTGAAAGAGTTCCGAATCATGGGCTTTTATGGAATCATTAAACCCTCATTTAACCAGGAAATTAACAGTAAAAAATATATATTCTTCAAGTGAGATGTGGGAACGTGGCAGCAGCACAAATCAACAAAAAGTAAAGCATGAGTTTCCAACAGACACACAGTCAACATTTTGCACTTAACTGTAAGGCACTTACAGAGTCTTACATACATACAATAATAATATTGACCTCAAGATTAATAGGCAGATTCAAAGAGCAGTCAATTAGTGTACCCAAGATGGCCATCAAGGCCAAGATAAAAAAAATGTCAGCATCTGTTTCATTGACTTTGATGTTCGTAAAGGAGACTGGTGAAATAAATAGGGATGTCCACTGTCTATATAGCCATTCAAATTCTATGGTGTCAGGATTTAAGAGAGAGCTTTGTTGTGTTGTAATTATCAAAGCAAGTCAGTTGTGGGTTTAGTGAGAGTATTGATTTGGATTTGACCTGGTGAATCGAGGCTTGTTAGCATTAATTGCCTACCACTGACATTGTGCCCTTGAGCAAGGTTAGCTTTAGATACCATTATGCATAGTTAATTTTATTCAAAAATTGTCTAAAAAAAGTAGAATTATTCTACGTGTGGACAATTTTCTTCAATCAATCTGTGAATACTTATCATGTTTGAGATGGATATCATTTCATCATCATTTAATTTTAAATACAGGATTGACTGACTGAGACGAAGCCTCTGTTAGTGTCCTGTTTGTTTACAAGGCAGTTCATGAAATTAAATAAAACAAAACAAAAAGTATATAGTTCTACACATTAGGGTAATACTCAGGGACTACTGTCACACCTGCTGAATAGTCAACTAACCTCAACATCTGAAACAGAGATGTAGGTGAGCACCCTAAAGCAGAGTTCCATGCACTTTCTCAGTTCCGTCTTTACAGTACCATGGCCTAGATCGTCCAGCACCTCGAAGCGCGGAGGGGCAAACAGGATGGAAATTATGATGTACGTGGGTTTCCTCTCTCGCTCCAGCATGCCATATTGAAGGAGGACCTTAAGGACTTCATACTGACGATTCTGAGCCACAAACATCAGGGGCGTTACCCCACCCATGGTACTAGGGCTGTAGATTGGGGTGAAGCTTCTATAGGATAGGGAGGACATGGGTATCAAGTGTAAGATTGTTCATGATTTAGCAAAGTCTTACTTTTAACAATCACAACGTGTGATTTGGATACCGAAATATTTTTTGTTGTTGTAGCTGTCCTGATATAGGATAGGATTTCTCCCACCTTATTGTATGCATTACCTCCATGCAATAGCCAAGTTATCAGTCTGATCTTGAAGGTACATTGCTGTTCTCTCCATTAACCTCCTAACAATCTCGGCGCTCTCCTTGCGAGTAAAGACCCAATGCAAAATGGTGTTGGTGCAAACGTTAATGAATTCCATGTAGAACTGCATGTCCATCCGGGAATGTGCAGTCTTTGCAAAGTGAATGAAGTCTGATATGAATGCATCAAATTCCTCTGTTGTTGCATTGCGTAAAATCGATCCTAAACTTTTATAGATCCGAGGCTCATAAGTCTCGGGACCCCATTGGCCAGGAAACCTGTAAACTGGATTACGAATTACGCGCGCAACCAAACTGAGGAAAACGTTATCATTGCTACGGCCTTGATCGTCGTCGCTGTCCGACATTGTTGTTATATAATGATCTGATCAGCCCAAACTGCCGTCGTTCCAAAGCTTTCTTAGCAGTAACTTTATAAGCATTGTTACGCAGCTATGAGACAGCAAGACATTTACGCTCAGTTCTATTTGGGATTCCCTGGAAATTTTAACGATGCCACTGAATTCTAGTTTCATGTTACCCCAGAGGAAACAACACAATGTTAAATTATGGTATATTCAATTAGTTTGTTGAGACAGACAGATCAACGGGTAGGTATTCTGTAAATTGGCTTAATTACCTATACACTTTGGAGAAAATGGAACCTTGTCTAAATGGCTAAATGCACAATCAAACTAGGCCTAAATAGTTACCGAATATTTATTATTTCTTTATTTATACAGGGTCTAATATAAATAAATAGTTAACGAAAATTAGCCTACCTAAAGTTTTTAAAGAAATTCTGAGACTTGTTTTCTTAAAGCATACTGTTTTTCCTTTTCATTATACGCCAAACTCCTAGTTTTATTGTATTCTTGGACGAGAGATCTAAGGCCTTCTTGGATAGCAGCTTTCGACATGACCGTGTTACATGCGCTTCTGCCATTCTGACCAAGGATTCCCCCACGCACCTCGTTTAATATTTCTGGCCCCGGTGGAACGGAGGTACAAACCTTTGGCTTGCCACTGTTAACTGATAGTGACGATTTAGAGCGCATTTTCTTGGACTCGAGTTGAACTGGCAAGTGGCCACTTTTACTAGCAGGTATTTTTGATTCAGTATGCGAACACTCAAAACAAACCGGAAAACATGAGGCTGACCGAGGTAAACAGAATTCAAAAGTCCAAATGTGGCTCGCCCCCCCCCTCAGAGTGCCATGTTCCTCGCCAAAGACGCAACCATTCTTGATTCTGTCCAACACTACAATAACTTCTTTCTTGTTGGCTCATATTATTTCTCCAATGTGAGAAATTGGTGAACTTGTTGAAAAATATTCCCTTGGAAACACTGTCGTTTTCGCCAACTTGAATGCCGTGGCAACAATATCCACTAATTATTCTTACAGACCTTAAAGTGAAGTTAACATTGCTCATGTCTTTTTTTATCAGCGACATAGAGCGGTAGTGATCCCGTTCCAACAGCTGCTTTTGAAGAATGTATCTTTTCATTTCATGCATGTTTTTCTTTTGCGCTTTTATAATTTTTTCAACTCTCACGTCTTTGCTGCAGTTCATGTTCACGGATCTCTAATCACTGAGCCCGACTGTTCCCTGCTAGAAGCACTGTGTCAGTGGGTTGCCTGTCAGGTGCTCAACAAAATTAAGGAACAAACACAATGTACCCCCGCGGGACTGGGAGTAGTTTGCGAAAATATAAATCACCTCGAGGTTGGCTGGACATCAGCATGTTGACGTGCATGCATGCATCCTCAATTTCTTTGCAATAAAACCAATTAAAGAGACCAGCATAGCTCTCACTGACAATTTTGCTAATTCAAGGCAGTTGTTAAGGGTGGCCATGTAGACCCATATAAAGTATTCCCAGGCTTATTTTGTTCCTATAAAAGCCACGTTTCAATCTGAGATGATAAGTTATTCAACAGAAAGTTGAATCAGTTAATTTACTGTCGTATCGTCGGGTCGTATCGTCAGACCTGCGGCCGTATGTCTTGGACACTCGGGTAAAGAGAGGAGCTGAGCTGTCAACTGATCGCCACCTGGTGGTGAGTTGGATCAGATGGCAGGGGAGGCTGCCGGACAGACCAGGTAAACCCAAACGCCTAGTGAGGGTGAATTAGGAACGTCTGGTTGAGGACCCTGTCCGGGAGGTCTTCAACTCCCGCCTCCGGAAGAACTTCTCGTGCATCCCGGGGGAGGTGGGGAACATTGATTCTGAGTGGACCATGTTCAAAACCTTTATTGTGGAAGCGCCTGCTAGGAGTTGTGGTCAGAAGGTCGTCGGTGCATGTCGTGGCGGCAACCAAAGAACCCGCTGGTGGACTCCAGCGGTGAAGGAAGCCGTCAGACTGAAGAAAGGGGCCTTTCGGGCTTGGTTGGCCCAGGGGTCTCCTGAAGCAGCAGACGGGTACCGGGCGGCCCGAAGGGCTGCAGCTTCGGTAGTCAAAGAAGCAAAAACCCGAGTGTGGGAGGAGTTCGGGGAGGCTATGGAGAAGGACTTTCGGTTGGCCTCAAGGAAGTTCTGGCAAACCGTTAGACGGTTCAGAAAGGGAAAGCAGGGATTGGCCCAGGCTCTGTTGAGCAGGGGAGGAGAACTGCTGACCCGGACTGGGGATATCGTCGGGCGGTGGAAGGAGCACTTTGAGGAACACGTCCTCTGTGGAGGAGGCAGAGTTCGAAGACTCGGGGGAAGTCTCAGCAATATCCCTGGCAGAGGTCACTGAGGTAGTTGGGAAGCTCCTTAGCGGCAAGGCGCCGGGTGTGGATGAGATTCGCCCCGAGATGCTGAAGGCTCTGAACATTGTCGGGCTGTCTTGGTTGACACGCCTCTTCAGTGTCGCGTGGAGGTCGGGGACGGTACCATTGGAATGGCAGACCGGGGTGGTGGTTCCCATTTTTAAAAAAGGGGACCGGAGGGTGTGCTCCAATTATCGGGGTATCACACTTCTCAGCCTACCTGGGAAAGCTTATGCCAGGGTGTTGGAAAGAAGACTCCGACCGATTGTCGAACCTCGGATCCAGGAGGAGCAATGCGGATTCCGTCCTGGTCGTGGAACAGTGGACCAACTCTTTACCCTTGTGGGGCTGTTTGGGGGCATGGGAGTTTGCCCATCCAGTCTACATGTGTTTTGTGGACTTGGAGAAGGCCTATGACCGTGTCCCCCGGGGCGTCCTGTGGGGGGTACTGTGGGAGTATGGGGTGCCGGGGTCGTTGCCACGAGCCATTCGGTCCCTATATAACCGGAGTGAGAACTGTGTCCGTATACTGCACAAAGTCAAATGCGTTTGCAGTGGGTGTTGGACTCCGCCAGGGCTGCCCCTTGTCACCGGTTCTGTTTGTGATTTTCATGGATAGAATCTCAAGGCGTAGCCGGGTCGAGGAGTGTGTCCGGTTTGGGGACCTCAGAATTGCTTCTCTGCTTTTTGCAGATGATGTGGTTCTGTTGGCTTCTTCAGACTGTGACCTTCAGCATGCACTGGAGCGGTTTGCAGCTGAGTGTGAAGCGGTCGGGATGAGAGTCAGCACCTCCAATTCTGAGGCCATGGTTCTCTGCCGGAAAACGGTGGAGTGCTCTCTCCGGGTTGGGTGTGAGTTGCTGCCCCAAGCGAGGGAGTCCAAGTATCTTGGGTTCTTGTTCACGAGTGAGGGAAAAATGGAGCGCGAGATTGACAGGCGGATTGGTGCAGCATCAGCAGTAATGCGGGCGTTGTACCGGACCGTCGTGGTGAAGAAGGAGCTGAGCCGAAAGGCGAAACTCGCGATTTACCAGTCGGTCTACGTTCCAACCCTCTCCTATGGTCATGAGCTTTGGGTAGTGACCGAAAGAATAAGATCGCGAGTACAAGCGGCTGAAATGTGTTTCCTCCGTAGGGTGGCTGGGCTCAGCCTTAGGGATAGGGTAAAAAGCTCGGTTATCCGGAGGGAGCTCAGAGTAGAGCCGCTGCTCCTTCGCGTCGAAAGGAGCCAGATGAGGTGGTACGGGCATCTAATCAGGATGCCTCCTGGGCGCCTCCCGTTGGGAGGTTTTCCGGGCATGCCCTGCTGGTAGGAGACCCCGGGGTAGACCCAGAACACGCTGGCGGGATTATATATCTCGTCTGGCCTGGGAACGCCTCGGGATCCTCCAGGAGGATCTGGAAAACGTTGCTGGGGATAGGGACGGCTGGAATTCCCTGCTGAGCCTGCTGCCACCGCGACCCGGCCCCGGATAAGCGGCGGAAAATGGATGGATGGATGGATGGAGTTAATTTACTAAAATAATGAGTTTGCTCCAAATGCCAATTGCATAGTAATGTTTACAGATTGACTGTAGCCTGAGCTAAATCACTAGGAGGCAGTAAAACACAGAAATGGGGCGGTAACCATGTATAGCTCATCTAGTCTACAGGAACTTTGCAGTTGACTTGCACAGTCTAATTTATTATGTAGAGCTATTGAACATGAACAGTACACATCAACTCAATTGTAATCACAAAAAGTTAAAAGTCAAATCGTTAAACCTGATTTGCAGTGGATGGGAACCTATTGGTGCAGAGGAGCAGGTCTCCTCTCTCTCTTTCTCTCTGTCGCTCTCTCCCTCTCTCTCTCTCTGTTGCTCTCTCTCACCCTTTTTATCCCTGACTTTTTCTCCTTCTGCTCTCAATCTATCCATTACTCATCAATTTCCAAATCCTCCCATTTACATGGTCTGTCCTGTAACCTGATTCTATCAGGCAGCGTAGAAAGAGACTCCGAGCTTTTTTGGAGGCATCAGGTGGGAATCTCTCTCAGAAGCATTGTGTGGGTCTGTCAACAGGAATAGAGAGTTTTGGACTGTGGGAGGGCCCATCACTCAGACACTGTCTCACAGAGCTGGCTGTGTGGCTGACTAGAGCCTGGGAACCAAGCAGACCCTCATTCATGGCCACCCATAGATCTCAATTTGGAGTCAGAGCCATATATCACTATGTGCTTTATATATTGAACCAAATAGTGGTACAGATTACACTGGATGTGCACTATTAGAAAGGATGTGCACCAGGGACATGTAATTGGTTCCCATGGAGCCATAAAGTACAATAGATAGAGGCTTGGCAATTGGCCAACCCCTAACCCAGCAAAACCGAGATGAGGTCTGAGGCAGATGAATTTAAGAGCTCCTCTATAGCTTGTAGCATAGCGTTACTGTGAGCAAAGTGCACCCCCACCCCACCCACACCCCCTAATTGGTGTTAAGTTTTAGTCTGCATCCTATAACACCTAAATTCACTGGTCATCTGAAATGTGAAAAGGATACATTCTGGAAAACATTCTTCTATGCTTTTCCTTGGACATATATACATCACCCAAGGCTCCCATTAGGAAATGGCTGTGTGTGTATGTGTGTGTGTGTGTGTGTGTGTGTCTCTCTCTCTCTCTCTCTCTCTCTCTCTCTCTCTCTCTCTATATGTGTGTGTGTGTGTGTGTGTGTGTGTGTGTGTGTTTGAGTGCGTCTCAATACATCTGGTAAAGTGTAGTACAGTTAACTGATTAAATGAATATCATAGAACAGCATCGGAATACAAATCTAAGAAGACCTATATAGCTTACTGATTGCAGAAGCAGCATGGCAATCAGTCTTCTGATAAGGATAGAAATTTGCCACTCTTGCTTGACTCGTTCATTCACTTATCCAAAGAATAATTACCAGTTTCACTATTAAGTCATTTTAGTTTAACGGTCACACATTGGGCAGCACTACTGTATCTTTGTGGCCCACTTATGCTTGCTTCCTGAAGGCAATTGCCTTTGTTCGAAATCAAGCGTCGGATGTGGTCACATGACCCGGGAGGCGGTGCGGCGTATTCACCGACCAGTAGCAGTGAGCGTCGATCCGAGCTCCATGGAAAATGCAAACAGAAGACGAATAACGGTACGCTACAATATTTGTTGAAATGATCACCGATGTATCACCGCATCTGCGTCGCGCGCGTAAATAAATGCTATCGAAAGTGAACACCGAATGGTGTTTTCGCTTTACTACGAAGACAAGCAGTTCACCATTGTCTGCATAGAATTTAGAATGGCCTGGATGTGCAAGGTAAGTGAGGGTGTTTCACATATTACAACAAAATAAATAGCAGACGTCGTTTTTTTCCACCTCAGAATGATGTGGAGAATAAACAATAGATCCAGTGTAATTAAATTATCGGTTCACAACCTTTATATGTGTTGATTTTGCCAACTAGGTGCTTGCTGCACAACAACCCGTTACCAAATGAGGAAAATTGTTTTGGAGGCCTGTAAGCTAGAAACATTTATCATATTTGTATCCACGAGGAGTCTCACATGTTCTTCACTGGCTACAATGCATTGAATGAAACTAGGCAAACAAACTTTTGTTTGTTATATCTATCTGAGGTCCCTAAAGTTAATAAGTTTCTTAATTTGTTCTCAGTCTCTCTTTCTCTCTCACACTCCCTGTCTTTCCACCTCTTTCTGTCTGTCTGTCTGTCTGTCTGTCTGTCACACACACACACACACACACACACACACACACACACACACACACACACACACACACACACACACACACACACACACACACACAGTAAAGTATAGCTTTTTGTAAGATTATGTTCTCTGTAGGCTCCTCGCTGTGAAATTTAACCTCAGCTCCTGCAAATGTAAAGGGGCCAATGGGTAGGCATTTGGCTTGTGGTTATAGCCTATTTAGTTAACAATACATCCCCTAATGTTATCAGGAATGCAAAGCAATGAATCATTGATCAACCTCTACCAGTAGTGTCATTGAAGTCAGTGTCGGGCAATGGCGCCACGATTTAAAAAATAAAAAAAAGCTTAGATAAGGGACAAACTTGGTAGCCACACAAACTATAAACTCATCCTAATAGCACATGCTGCCTGCTTCTCTGTTCATTTTCATATTTGGTGGAACAAATTCCTATGTAGACCTTTAACATGGAGAGCCCGTCCTTTGTCAGACTGTATTTTAATTGGGATGTGCTCATCCGTGAAGACATCTGTGGAAGTTTGAATAGGGATTATTAGTTGCATGTAAGCATCCAACTTAGTAGAGAGAAGTTGTGTTTTGGGGGTGTTACAAAGCTTAGTCCATGGTGGTTGTTATGTGTAATAATCTTTAAATATGGCTTTTTTCCCAAACTTAAAACTGGAAGTACTGTATGTGATTCATCTGTGGCACTACTTGCTTTTTCTGACCCCCCCCCCCCCCCAACTCACACACACATCTTCTAAGAGTGATATGTTGATGGTCATTGTAAGTGCCCTAGTTCCAAACACTATTATGGATGAATGGCACTTTTCTACCCTTTCCTGGCAGGTGTGATTGTGTTACAGCAGAAGGCCAGCAGGCATAGTGAATGTCTGCCCTGCCATTGTTTTACAGAAAGCCCAAGGTACCGGATGCCATGTCAAGAATGTTAAATAAGTCTGGATTCTACATTAAAATCATTTAGATTTTTCGATTTGAATATTTTTAAGACATTTTCTTTTTAAGGTTGCTTTATAGCTACACATCTCGGACACCTCATTTTGTAATTCGTAATTTTTAAATAACATTATTTAATTTATCTTTAGATCTTTCCTAGACTTAATCATTATACTATGGGCCTTAGTGTGCCACATATACTATAATATTCTATTCAGGTCATCAACAACATTAATCATCAATGTGGTTTGCGGTTTTAAAAATTGTAAAACAAAAGTAACTTTTTCCATTCATTTCTTTTTTCTTCCATTTTAACCTTTATTTAACACAGAAGTTTGCTTTGTGAATTGTTTGTAAATTTCTATAATATTTGTATTTCCTATCTTATTTAAACACTCTTTAACACAAAGGTTATGTGGCTGGCCTTTGTGTGCGTTGGGGTAGCACACACACACACACACACACACACACACACACACACACACACACACACACACACACACACACACACACACACACACACACACACACATACACAAACACTGTTAGTGTAACTAGGGCAGGATAGCTAGGGTAACACTGTGATGTGCAGCAGTGATAACATCTAGTGAAGCACAGTCCACGTAGCTCAGGGTGAGGGCACGGCTGCACTGCTGCCGTACTAACCAGGCTTCAGCTCCGGGTACCAATGGTCACACCCCTATCAGAAAGCTGTCCAGAAGGATTTCTTCCAATCAGCATCTGTCGGAAGTGAGAGCTTTGTTTGACATAGGCAGTTGATCTCACTATATAGTGTTTGCAGTCCGGATGGCATCTGTCAGCTGCCGTTGTGTGGCTTAGGAGGCGTTCAAAAAGGATGCTATAATACATAGGATGCAACAAAAAAAAAGCCTGTGTTTCTTGATTGCCTTTCTGTTATTGTTTCTGTCTCTATCCCCACTCTATTCCGTCCAGCTACATATTAAGAACATGGAGTTAACAATCACTAATGCTGTTGTGAAAGTTAATACCAGCCTAAACGAAACAACAGCGATAGACTCTGGACAAGTAACCTCTCGCAGGTTCAATCCACGAGTCCGTCCAACTTGGACACCAGACGCAATAACCTAAGGCTACCAACGCCAAGAGTGTGTTGGTCGCTGTTTGTGTACAGACAAGTGATTTAAGAGGCGAGGATAATTCTCTGGAGCATGGCCTCAGGCTCCTTTGTTAGTATTTGAAACCGTCTAATCCCGCCACAGCACTCCACAACCGGCCCCTGGGTAGCATTTAGACAGTCTTAGTGTATCACACTGTGAAAAGATTACCACTGACCTCCTAACACTCGTGTTGGCTCTCCCCTACGATTGAGATTTCCCGTGCCAGGCGGCGCATCGACACTATCTGTGACTCCCAGACGCAATGGCCACGACGCCAGATCTTTGGGGATCAGCGCACATCATCCCCTTGGAGTATCTCTCTCGTTGCAGGGTCCAGGGTCCTCGCTGCTTGGACTAGAACGTAATCCTGGAGACGGGAGCTGCCAAAACAGATGCTACAGCTGCCATGGCCGTAGTCTATGTGGAGATGATTTGATTTGTAGAGTTGAAGTTTTGGATCGTTCAGTGAATTGACAGTGAAAAGGGGGACAATATCCTACAACTCACACAGCCAAACGCTTTGGCAGCCACTACACTGATTTGTAATACTTTGTATTAAACTTGCTGCCATGAGTTTAGTCTGACACCACAGTGTGAAATTCACTTTGGTGGCTCCCCCTGTGTTCTAGGATTGCGGGACAGAGCCGTGCCAATCCCGTTGTGTTTGCCCCCGTCAGCGGCGGGATGCGACGGTGAGGCGGCAGGATCGATCTGAGCCCTGTCCTGAGTAACGGCTCAGCTCTCTATCTCTCTCTCTCTCTCTCTCTCTCTCTCTCTCTCTCTCTCTCTCTCTCTCTCTCTCTCTCTCTCTCTCTCTCTCTCTCTCTCTCTCTCTCTCTCTCTCTCTCTCTCTCTCTCTCTCTCTCTCTCTCTCTCTCTCTCTCTCTCTCTCTCTCTCTCTCTCTCTCTCTCTCCCTCTATCTCTCTCTCTCCCCCACTTGCTTTCCCTCTCCCTCTCTCACTGGACTTGTGCAGTGTTGTGATCTGCCTGCACTGCGCCCTTGAGCTATGCCTCAGAGTAGGGTTGGGAAAAAAAATCCATGTAATTGCAGCAGTGATGTCCAACCGCAATCCCTGCACTGTGAAGGTTTTACATTTTGACCATTTCATATGTATGACAAGTTCTGATATATGTATTGTTACTTGAGAGAGCGAGCTCATCAAACGACATCGATGGCACAATTATTATTCCCTATAGGGGGCTGATGAAAGTCGTACAGTGCTTTCTGGACCCTTGACACACCTCTTGCCATCCCTGGTCTGAGGCCTGAAACACAGAGAGCATCTCCTCATTTTACTGTGAAGTAATGGAGTGCAAGTAGAACATTGTAAAATCTTACTGCACAGCCTAAGCTTTGGGCTGCTTGTATGTTGAAAAGAATGTTGATGTTGTGTTTCTGTTGTCATCCGTTATGAAGGAGACACGTGCAGCAGTTCTTGGGTCAGTTGAGTTCTTTGTGTAATACTGCAGCTGTTCCATTCTTTGTCTACGGCTTCTGATGAATTACCGAACCCAGTACTTTTTCTCCTCACATTATTTGGTTTGGGGTTCATGGGTGTTTTAAAAAACCAGGATTTGTGTTTTTGTTTATGCAGATTCCTGCCTCGCAGTGCATATTGATCTCAGTAAAGTGCAGGTGGACGCGTTTGTTTTTGTTGTTGACTGCAGCTGCTGACCCTCCTTATGGGACTAGGCAGTTTTGGCTTCCCTCGTTTGCAAACAGACCGCTGCACTGCAAAGGCTGCAACTGGAGGGACTGACATTATAGAGAATATACATCTTTATTCTATCCTATTAGCCTATACCGTCACCTGTCATTTAGAATACATTGCACACAGAATTATTTGTTGAGTGTTTAGTTAGTAGTTTGCAGGTTTTGTAATGTCTTTAGATTTTATGTGATCTTTGCTACCTATTTGTGGCGACAACTGGACTCCTTAAGGTTTGAACATAGATCATTATTGGAATGTTGATCCTAGACACAGGAAGAGTGAAATGAACTGGGCCACATCCTCCTGCTCCTGCGGAAACCTTGTTTTTATGGTTGGCTTGAAAAAACACAAATAGCCCAGAGAGACTTATTAAACTATGTTTTGACTCCCAGAGTACATTAATAAACAGGTTCAATTAGTGCAGCATTTCTCGACCTAACAGTTCTTTGTTATTTTATTGCTTCATGGCACAAGGAAGTGAGTCACTAACTACTCTTGGAGCATAGTCGTTGATCGTGCTTGCGAGATGCAGTGACCTCGAGCATTCTGCATGTCTTCTATGCGACAGTTAGGGAAAGTAATTACACTAAGCAAACGGTAGGGGTCACCAAAATGGTCTCCTACAGATAAACTGCCTCTAGTAACTTTAATTACTAATTCTCGTAATTGTATGGCAGTTCGCCAGTTTCAAACTTTCATGGTCACATTCCTTGGCAAAAGAAAACATTTGAAAATATACAAAGGAAACCAATTTTCTGTATTGTCTGGTGGAGGATGAGACACCTTATGCTAATTTGGCTGGAATTTAGTCGAATTGAGTTGCCCCTAATAGGCCTAAGGCGGGTTCCTTGTAAAATGAAATGTTGCTTTCAAATATAGACATCGTTTGCAGTCTTTATGTTTTATATAGTTATGCTGCCAGCTCCTTGCAATAACTTACTATGTAGTTTTTGTTGTAGTTTTTACTCTGGTGGATATACACCACTTACATTTTTGTGAAGATCAGTGTTATCACTGTCGGAAGAGATGATTGGTACTACAAGGCTTTTGAGTGCCAGTGAAAATATCAGATGCTGTATGTCCCGTCTTGCACTCTCATCAGATAAATTGAAATGGTTTCCCTTGGTCAATACTTTTCTCAGAAGACAGACCCCCTGTTGCCATTTGCCCCTCAATTGTATCTAGCACTCTTTGTTGTGGTACTTCCCTCCGTAAAATGGGGTTTGCAGCACTTTCAAAATTGGAATCTAGATCACATTCTGTGCGGAGTCTGCAGCGTTTCCTTTCGACAAGACAATCTTTTATTCATGTCGTAGAACTGGTGTTGCTGTGCTTCAGGTTCTTTACAGTACTTACTTGGGAAATGGCCAGCAGCCATGGCTGTCTCTCCATGACGGCCTTGTCCTTGGCTCTGCAGCACTGTCTCTCCCCATGCACTACAAGCCATCTGTGGACCTCATAACCTTACTAGCACTTAACCAAAAATAAAAGTCAAATATGAGGATATGTTAAAGTCGTCAAAGTAAATTCCAGTGTTAATGGGGTATCAGTCCCCTCTGAAGGGCAGGCACAGTGCAGTTTAAATGGGGGATTAAAAAAGGCCAACGGTTGTTGGGTCTTGACACACTCAAATAGCTTTGGACCCTCCGACATGCCCAACAGAGGAGAGAGAGAGGGGAAGGGGGGGAGGTTCAGAATAAGTGCTGAATTTAGTTTCCACTCTTTTCCTGGTATCTAATAAAATGGGCAGATTGTGTACTCTATGGAGGCATTTAGAGAGTTAGGGTGTGTGTGTGTGTGTGTGGGTTGAATCTTAGTGAGTGAAAAGAGCACGAAACTGGTCTGAATGTCCCCGTGTTGCAGAGCTGATGACTAGTGCATGTTTTCTTTTCTAGGTCACAATCAACATCCTGTATTAACCTTAGATAATGCATTTACAGATGAGATGAAAAACAGGCAGGAATGCAATTGTTTTAAGAGCTGCATTATAGGGGGTTAAGAGGGGGGCAGTGGGATTGTGAATCCAGCATAACCTCACTAAATAATAGCATTCAAGGTCACCTAATGTTAAATTTTGAATAGAAACACTCTCAAAGGTAGTTGATGTTTCCAATGATTTAAAGCCAAAGGTTTTTTTTCTCTAGTTTCTGTTATTTCTTTTTTTAACGTCAGTGCACGTCAACCTGCATTTAGCTGGCATTCTCTGAACATATGGTGGCATTGTTCATACTTCCAGAGCGCAGAGGGTCACACGGGACAGAGAGATTCACTCAATGTTAAATCCTTCTCAGGAGGGAGGATTAAATTCTGTTTGGAATCAGACATACATTAGTGAAATAGATTTTGACAGCACCCCCCTCCTCTCACAGAGATTCTGTACTACAGTCACACATGCACATACACTCCAACTCCATCTCTCTTTTTACACACACAGACTGCGGATGATTGAGCTCTGCCACCTTCACTTCACAAAGGAGGTGCACTCTGCTCATTACCTCTCAACAAAGAAAAAACACACAGAGCCCAAAAACATTTGGTTCAAACCTGTGACGTTCTGTTTCAAAATGACATTTCACCGGGATTAGCGTCAGTGTGACCTTGATTGCGGGATTACTTGTTTTATTTCACAAAATGTCATAGTTGATATAAAGTGCACAATTGGGATGGTAATATGTAAGCTGTATGGCGCGGTCCTTGATGGAACCCGCTGAGAAAAAAAGGGCTTCAGAGAAAAATTATTACATTAGAGATGGATAACGTTTTGGATTACAATTCCAGGGTTTCGTAAGCCCTCAACGTGCACAAGTGAAAAGCTCACAACCATCATGTTAAAGTCTGCCAAAAGTGTATAGAACGGTAAGCTTTACCCATTAGAATAATTTTCTAGTAGTTGCTCCGTAGAGTACGACTAGATCAGAGCGAAACTCCATAGGGGGTAAGCAGCCCCCCCTCTCCCTGTCTCCCTCTCTCGCTCTCGCTCTCTAAATTTCTCTCAGTCTCTCTCTCTCTCTATCTCCACCCCGTCTCTTTTTCTGAAGCTGATTATAATGCAGTGTGGTCGAGACGGAGCATGACAGTTGGGTGAGTTCAGTGCCCCCTCTGCTGGCCTAGGCAGGGATCACCGCAGGCCAAGTCTCACACTAAATATTGGTTGCTAAGAGGTGACAATTCCTGCCTGCTGTTTGTCCATATGGCTGATGGATGTGGATCAACATTTCTCAAACCCATTTTCAGTGTGTATAAAATTGATTGAAAGCTTAAATTGATTATACTTTTAAAATGTATTTTAATGTGCTTAATACAAAAGCACTGATACTTCTACCGACACTGGTGTATTTAGTGGATTAGCCCCAACAAGATGCTAAGAGCTCATTCTGCATTCCCAGTTTCAAAATATGGAAAATAGCAATTATCATAAAACAATGGTACACTTTGGTGTATTAACTTTAGGAAATGTTCCACATTGGCCTACTTTAAAGTACATTGTATTCTGCATAATTCCTTTTGGATTCAGCCCTATGGGTATTTACATTTCCAACTACTCACAAGAAACCTTGCTCACGTCCATTCTCACTTGCTCAAAGAGTAAAGGGAACGGAATAAATTGATGTTCCAAAATCCACTTTATCACAGGGAGGTTTTGCTCGTATCTCTCTGTCTTATTGCTCTGGAGAGCGTGAATGGTGAGGGAGAGAGTATAGGTCTTGGTAAATATTTTCTTGAATCCCTGATTAATTGAAATTGGATTTTAACTGCTCACTGGAGCATGGTGGCTAGAATAATGTGCCAGGAAGGTAACAGTTTTGCAATGCAAATGTAATTTTCAGTCTTTCCCATTGCCCATGAGACCTCTGAAAATAGCTACTAGATAGGTTTTTTCATGAGCAATTTTCTCCAGGTTGATCTACTCATTATTTTAATTCCCACTGCGATTAGCTTTTGAAATGAAATGGGCTGTTGTTGTTTACCGAGCTAAATGTTTGTCACTGCAGAAAAGGCTCAGTGTAAAAATGATTTGTTTCACACTTAAGCAAAGCTTACATTAGAGCAAATTAATCTCACAATATGAAGTGAATGAATGATTGATTATAGTCTTGCCCGTTGTGCAGTTTGTGGGGAGCCAAGTGCCATTTTATAATTCGAAAATGCATTGCTTCATCTGCATTCCAAAAGCAGGGAAATAACTGCAGTAATATATTCTGGGAATAATTGAGCAATTGTCATATGTGAGGATAATATCAGTAGACCTACCATTGGTGGGGGAAAGGAGGGGGGGGGGGGTGAAAAGTGTTGAAAACCCTCACGCTAAACATAAAACACCACTCCCACTTGCCTCATGCCTTCTTGGTGCTAGACATGCCCACCCCAATGTGAGGTCATCTGTACAAATGGCTAGGACGGCTATCAACATCCTCCTTGTATAGTGTCTTTGTATAGGTCTATATAAAATCTAGTCACACAGACACACACACATACTGGGATTTTCCTCCTGGCTGGAAGAATTATGGTGCCCCCATGTGCGGGGTTATAATGATCCCCTGGCCTGCACTCAGCCTGTGAACTGAGATCAATACCTCCACAGAGATGGTTTTACTGGCTCCACAAATAGCCCCGCAGGACCTTTGGGCAGCCTGGAAAAGCCTCTCAGTATGTGGTAGATATGGGGTTGTTGAGATTCTGCCTAAACCCACAAAGTGTAGCTGCAAAGCGCAGGTGTTTCAATATTGTCCTGGTAACAATCGGGCCATGAATACATAGACGAATCCGTCGCAGTGTTGGCCACCAGATCGGATCGTTGGCAACCGTGTCTGGTGTCCATGCTCCTCTCCTCTCCAGCGGTGCTGCTTGGCCCGGTGTAACTCTGTGTGGTCTCCCCCTCTAGCCCCACCGTTTCAAATCTATAACATTCCACAAGCCTACCCAACACGTTACTTCCTTGTCCCTGATGGATGAAGGGACGAGGAGAGGAGTCATATGTCGCCCGTCCGGCGTCCCGAACTTCACTGCACCCACAACCTCTCAGAGCACTGAGATCAGCCCCAACATTGACACGTCATTCAGCTGTGATTGGTGGTCAAGCTGAGGGTATAGGGAAGGAAGAGTTGATATAGTTTGGTCCTGAGAATACCTGAATGTGGCACTGTAGAGTAGGCCAAAGCGAATTATCTGCTCAAGACCACCCACCAGACTTTTCTTAACAACATCATTTGGAGCTCTGGTCTTTGTGACCCAAAACCAGAACACTCTATTATTATCTAAACTATATCTAACTATGCTTTTAGCATGAGCCAATCATTTAAGAATCAGATATTATCCTTCATGATTTTGAGGAACTGTTATTTTGTCCCAAGATTTGCGGGCAAACAGCAGTGAAAGCATCAAGAAAGGCTTTTTGTCATATTTGCAGCACTTCTCCTTCAGGATGGAGAAAGCTTTCTTGTATAATAGACCAAAATGTCATGAAGTGGATCGTGATGTAACACACATGCAATTTGAAAAAGCGTGATCGTCTTGTCAAGGCTGTAAATTGTCTTTTTTTTCCCGTCCAGCTCTTCAACCCCCCCCACCCCCACCCTCCCACCCAACCGTGTTCGATGTTCTTAAGGAGAGAAAGAGAGCAACAAAGCCTCAGAACCCCCCCTCCCCCCTTGTTGGAACTTTTGATGTTGGAGAGCAGAAAACGTGACGGTGCAGAGGCAGTTTGGCGGACGGGGGCTCTCCATTATTCTACAGCACATCCAATCCCCGTTACCATCAGATTACTTCAAAGAATCTGCAAAATGCCACCTTAAAAACCCACAAGTTTCCTCAGCCCATGTTTTCTGCACCGACCGACCATTTTATTGATGTCGACCCAACAAGATTCCATCTCTTTTGGAAAATATCTATTATCACCCCGGGTTCAAGACGCAGCATCATACAAAAGTCATTCCCTCCGAGACTGATTGCATTTTTTTTCTGCTCTCTGCATTGATCTCTATTCCTCCATTCCTACCCTGTATCTTTTCTTCTTTTAGACCTTTGCCTGTCCTCTAGCTTATATGCATTATTTATTGCTACTCACTGTGTCTGCCAAGCCGAGATTCCTCCCACCTCTATAGTCGATCATTTGTCTGTTTAGTGACGAATGGAACAGTAATGTCCCGGAAATGCTGAAACAGAAAAGTAGATTATTGTATCTGTGCACAGTGGACTGCTCTAATCCTCTCTCACACAAAAAGTGATGACAACTTTGCGGTTGTGTCGTGTCAGCAAAAACGATGGCCACATCAGTTGTGAAAGTGCGAACAGAAGGAGCTCTAGTTCAATGAACAGGGATTAATATGCATCGCTGTGAATGGATTTTATTTCCAGCCAGGAGGAAGACTCTTTGTACTTTCTGCAATATTTTTAATTGATAGCAATTTTAGGAATTTCCGCAAAAAATTTTGGAGGGGGGGATAAAAAAGCATGCATTGTGATCATTTATTCGAACCCTGCTGTCTTATTCTCTCCACAGAAGAAGTCGGTGATAGCCACCAGTCTGATCGTGGCGGTGTCGCTCTTCGTCGTGGTGGTGAACTACTCCGAGACGCCCTACTTCCTCCTGCAGCCTGTCTTCGGCCAGTCCTTCGGCCGCCACTGGATGTTCCTCAAGCAGCCGCACAAGGCCTTCAAACCTCACCTGGGCTACGTCAGCATCCCCAAACAAGAGGTGAGGGGCTACACACACACACACACACACACACACACACACACACACACACACACACACACACAAACACACAGTCAGTCACACACACACACACACACACACACACACACACACACACACACACACACACACACACACACACACACACAGTCACACACACACACACACACACACACACACACACACACACACACACACACAGTCAGGCACACAGACCTGCGCAGTGTAACATGGTATTAAGATCGATCATAATCAGCATATGAGAAGGTCTTGCATAATAATTGATTTCCAGAAGAAACATTTCTGTGAACTCTTGAACATATTGCAAGTGTATAATACAATTAAACTGGACCACTTTTAGGCTGTCAATTGTTCACTTTCGCACAAACTCATACACAAGCAAATGCGCACACACTCACGTGCACGTACACAAACAGTCTGTATGCACAATGCTTACTGAGGATATGCATAATGATTTAACAGAGATGCACACAAACATCATATTTATAAGGATGTTAAATCCCTCACATCCATAAATTGTTTGATACTTTGACAGCATCCGCTTCAAGGTTTTGTTAGTCATGGTAAATATTGTCAACTACAAAAGGTCATCATCAGCTTCCTTCTTTCAGCACATAAATGATCCATAATCCACTGTAACCTTTAGATGATTATTATTTCAAATAGACGCACAATAGCATCAAAACAATTCTCAAACACCATTGCGTATTGGAGTATTGTAGGCCCTGATGGATTTTCACGATTCCTTTTGGAGTTTTGTTGGGTGGGTTTCAAAACAACACTGTTTGTGGCCTCTGGTGCGCATGATTCATTTGCAATGTCCAGGATCCCATTTATCTGGCATCAAACAGCTCTGTGGTGGAAAATCCCTACGCAATTTATGGAAATTTAAATATCAAAGCATTTTAATTCCCAGCACATCAAAATGTAAAACTAAGCTCACGGTTGTTGCTTAGGGAGCGACCAAGAATTGCAATTCTCAGCGGGTTCACGGTGTATATCCACGAAGAACGAAAATAAAATACATGCTCATTGCACATTGGCACGCATGCATGTGTAACATGTTCGTTCTATTGCATTGCCTTCTCCCGGTATGGAGAAACTCTCTCAGCAGAGAGTTTGCATTAGTTTCCCTCCTCCTTTATGTAAAGCGGACATCTTGTGTTGTTTGAGGCTGTATCATTCGATGGATGTAGAACACCATTCCGTGCCACTGGAGGCTCAGCCGTAAAACCGGGGCCCAGAGGCAATCACACACTACACCAATCTCTCCATCTGCTCCTCCTTCTCGGTCCATCAAAACGGGTTGAAATGAAATGGTGATCTCTCTGTCTGTTCATTCATGTAAATGTTAAAATAGTCAGGTGTCAAGCAACCACACACGTTTACTACTACTACTTAGTTTCTCTTTAGGAATTGAATTTGTGTGATTTGTATGAATAACAGCTTCACAGTATTTCTGTTACATGTGTTTGAATGCATCAGCTATCTATAATTTATATTTACACCCAGGCTTTGCACAATCAAGGCAATACGTTCTTCATAGCAATATTTAGTTATTGAACCTCAGATGTCGAATGACATCGAATGAATCTCAGAATCAAGATGTACAGTATATTGTGTATATTAAATATAGTATGAATTTATAATAACATTTGCAAATCTGCATTTTGTTTGGACACTTGCCTTCGGGTTGATATTTTGTAACAAGTCACATTAAGACGTTTTTTTGAAGCCTTTTTATTCTCGTCTAAAGTGCTACATGCCTTCTGAATCCTTACGAAACCCTAAACCGAGTGTTGTGGCCAAAATGACGTGCTCGTATCAGGTGTCATCAGTTATTATTTCAACTGTTACAATGACCGTCGTGCAAGCTGGTGAGACACCCACTGGCCTCCCTTAAGCCTGTATATAACACACCAGTGGTTGCTATGGACAGTTAGGCGATATCATGTGACCTCACATAGTTACATTTTCAATATTAGGCCAATGAAAGTGTAAAATTACTTGCAAGAGCTCTGTGAATTGATTGCCTTCTGATTTCCCTGATTGGTTGTGAGTCTGTCAATCAGCATGAAGTATAGTTCCCATTCAAAATGTCATGAGCAATTGAATTAATTTTCAGCTCAGCATGACCTTACATCAGGGGTGGCGAACCTTTTTTCTATAAAGGGCCATTGGCGTATTTACAACATCCATTGGGGGCCACACAACAGGACAAGCATGAATGTATTTTCTTTTATTGCTCGCTTATGTAACTACATGAAGAAGCCAGGGTGCAACTATTATTCTTACTTTCTAGGCTTACATTATAAACTCATTAGACGAAGTGAATTTTAGCTTGCTTCTAGCAATACCTTAGTGGCTTTCATTTTGTTCCTGTGGAATGGCATTTCAAAATACACACTGTATAAATGGTCCTTTGGTTTTAGGATGGTATTTGACATTAGCTACTTGAAAGCACCTAGAATGGATTATTATACCAACTTTGCTACAGCTTGATGGCTAATATTTAATACATTTTTGTGTATCCCCAATGTAGTGTCCTGCTATTAGTGTGTTGGGACTGTCAAGTCCCTGAGAAGTCTCACAGAAGCCACTGGGCACATTCAAGCAATAACTATCCCTTATTAACATTCAATTCATGCTTTGAGCATCTAAAGAAAGCTCAAGGTTAACTGTGTCCCCCAACGCACTTTCTTCAATTAATGACAACCGTGTTTTCATGGCTAAGCCTGGTTTCGTAACCTGCTTTACTTCAACACATGCAGCCGTTCAAATCAGACACCGCACAGCATGTGAAAAGTAGATTTTGTACTTATTAGTGGTTCCTGAAATTATTGGGATTACAAAAACCTCCATTTGGATGTGGGCTCAGCACGAAACATTTAAAATAACACACTCAGTAACACTAAGCCATTAATCATGCCCGAATATTAGTTTTCTAAATTGTAGGGCCTAAAACACGAGGAAGCCAATGCCATCTTACTGGTACACAAGGTGTTTACGGTGCCGCAGTAACGGAGGGGGAGCAGATTGAGCCTTTTCCTCCCTGCGTGAGATATCTGCAGGTCGAGTCCAGCCGGAGAGGGGCTCATAGAGCACTCAGCGTTCTCCACGGAGCGGTCCGGCTAATCTCGACGCACCGTGAGGCGAGTGAGATGGAGTTATGAGAGGGACTGAGGGAGACTGACTACTGCTGCTGGATGAACCGCTGACAGCTCAGGGCCACAGTAATGGCTGTCTCAACCAACAAAAATCAATGGCGAGGCAGCTGGCTAGAGACCCGCGCACAACCACCATTTCTCAACCCTGATGAAATCCTATAGGGGGGGAGAGTGTAATACAGGTGCTTGCTTGAGTGATCTATTGAGTCCGAAGGAGAAATAAAAACATGCTACTTTTTCTTCAGCCTGCTTGGCACCTTTCTACACTATTGGCTGCAGTTGATGCATAACTCTGAGTGATGTTATTGGTTACAATATTATTCTCCTGGGAGACAGAATTTCCTCACTGACATGCTATGCAGAAAATGTACAGTACTGTGCAAATGTTTTAGGCAGGCGTGAAGTCTTTAAAGTTAGGAAAATATAAGATACTTTATATATATAAAAATATAAATGTTAATTGTTTATTTTTGACCAATTCATAAAATACAAAGTGAGGGCAAAGCAAATCTGTATCAAATCAACATTTGGTGTGACCACCCTTCGCCTTCAAAACAGCATCCCGTGCCTAAAACTTATGCACAGTACTGTATATTAAACAGTTTCTATGGAAATATGTATATACATATGATTTCTGTGTAGGAACCCCAGGCATGCTATTGTGACTGAATGTAGAGAAGACCTACAAGCATAGTGAACTAAGACAAATGGGGCTTTTAATTATAGCCTAATTGCATAAGTTGCTTTCTTTACTGTAAAGTAAAAGTATCTGTAACTCTTGAGATACAATTCATCTTCTATCTTGAATTCATTCACTTAAGTAGGTTTAATAGCGTTCGAGTGAATCTTACATTTCATAGGAGAAATCTTTTTGTATCTTGGCAGGGATTAGTGAACCGCAATTTTTGAAGGTTCACACATCCTCTCCTTGCAGTAGCAGACCGGCAGAAGTTTTTTTCTTTTTTCTTTCTCACAATTCCTAGCTTCAGCAAAAAAAAAGTCCAAATAAATTATCCTTCTTTAGTATATGCTATGAACTATTTTAACAAAGATGATGAAGGACAAGTGAAGACACAGACTCAATCTTGACTCACAAAATTCAAGTGCAAGCTTTTTGTGTTCTTGCATGTGTGTGTGTGTGTGTGTGTAGAACTTCAGTATGTTTGTGATTATCTCTCTTGATTTTACATTATCAGAGACATTTGCCTTATTATTCAGAGTAACAATATAATTATATAGTTTTATTGTGTCCAACTTATGACATAAAACATACCACATTCAACAATAACAACACAAAAACATATATCTAATATATATATATATATTCAACTTTTAATTATATCGCTACGTGGTGACCCCCTCTATGACTTTCCCCCAGCCCCTGAAGCTGCACTGTGAGGTTTGCAGCATAGTGTCCAGCTCGGGCCAGATGCTGAACCAGGCTGCCGGCCCCGAGATCGACCGCTCCTCCTGCATCTGGAGGATGAACAACGCGCCCACGCGGGGCTTCGAGCCGGACGTGGGCCACAGGACGACCCTGCGGGTGGTGTCTCACACCAGCGTGCCCTTGCTGCTCCAGAAGCCCCAGTACTTCTTCGGCCAGTCCAACGACACCGTGTACGTGGTGTGGGGCCCGCTGAGGAACATGCGGAAGGACGGCAAGGGCATCGTGTACAACATGCTGCGACAGGCCTCGGAGAACTACCCCTACGCGCGCATCTACGTCACAACCGAGGACAGGATGAACTACTGTGACATGGTCTTCAAAAAGGAGACAGGCAAAGACAGGTGAGTCTGTGCGGGCGCCGTGTTGTCCCTGCGTGTTGGATGTGTGCTCAGTGTATACCTGACTCCATTCCACACCAAAGGTAGCCTCCAGCTTTGTGCCTTAAGATGTTAAGTCGTTATTTCCGCTAAATGTTTACCTTTATTAGTTTGAAACCCTTTCAGTCAATTTGTGATGTACTGATGTACTGATGACTCAATCAATACTGTGAGTTGGCTAAACGCTCTTTGTTAGATCACTACATGGTGACCCTCTCTATGACTGGCTAAACGTTCTTCTTCTGCTTAGAACCTTGCTGTTCTGAAGTGTCTCAGTGAGTTACAGTACCTCACATCTACACTGGAGACCATTTCGAATGAGATCCTTTGATGAGAGACCTTCAGATGTGTATACCGGCGGTACTCTCTAGACAGCTGCAACAACAATCCTAAACATCCCCCTTACACCTGGCTTCAGAAGTTCCCTGACAGCTTCTTGTTTTAGTCCAACGTGTTCAAACTGGGGGAAATATGCTGGGAGTTGCAGGTGAATTGCTGAGGAACCAGACACAGACTTTTGCTTTGATTGTGTGCATTGTCGGAAGCCAAGCGCTATGGAATTGGACTGCGTCGTATGGGGAGGGAGCCGCCTGCTTAGTGCTGATGCACTTACTGTGCCTCCACTCCTCATCCAGTCCCCCGTAGATCAGTGGGCTGGCAGCCATGGAAACCACACCTGGCCCGTCTGAGTTGTTTGAGTATGAGCCCAGGTGTCTCAGCCACTAGCTTCTATTTTACAGTCACTAAGCTTTTCTTTCCTTCCTCTCCTTGACGCCGCGGAGGCCTTTCTTAGCTGCCTAAAAGGCTTAAGATGTTCAACAACGAGCCGCACATCCGTGCCATTTCATTTCGGCTGTCAGTGATTGGATTCGAGACACCCTGGTCGGCATCGTTTTCCATGCGGACGTGTTGATCATGCCATAGCCCTGCACTAGAGCTGTGCAATTAGTAGATTTGTGTGCAGGCAAAAGGATTTGGCAAACGCATAAAACTGCACTGAGATTGCCAACAGGTCTTAATCGGACAGTAGGTGTGACAACTAACCCAGTTAAGTGAGATTATCCTCACGTAAATACGGGGAAATATGAGACTGTTCCTTTCCATCATCCTGTTTGTCTGTCTGTCTGTCTGTCTGTCTGTCTGTCTGTCTGTCTGTCTGTCTGTTGCAGAGTTAAGTACACGCAGATACTCAACAGCCCCTTCCATGTTAGTAATACGTTGCCACCACAGCATGTCCCCACTGTCTGGTGTTCGCTCACCTGACTGTAGTCCCATTCATTTTTAAACTGCACCTGCTCTTTGGGGAGAATGCCACTCTCCTCCCACACTCTGTCAGCTAGATCCGATATCAGTGTTCTGGGTTTTTCTGTGTTTATTTATTTACCTATTTATTTATACGAGATCCCTGAGTTGTTGTTTTTTTTTTTGGGGGGGGGGGGGGGGGGACCTCACTGTGCAGATAATCATCAGGCTTGAGTGGGGCGTAGCAGTGATTGAACATGGCGCAAATCATCGTGATTGCCAGGATGAGTCAATAAGCCAGGCTGTCTTAGCCTTCTGCCTGCTGATCAGGCAAGCTATCTGGCTGACTGGCTGACTGGCTGGCTGGCTGGCTGGAAAGCTGTTTGTCTGAGTAGCTGGCGCACTGACATTTTCCCAGTAATTAAAAAAGATTTATAGGATATTGGATAAAAACGCATATCTGCTATGGCATTACTGCTAAACTAAAGCAGGGTGTTATTATTATTTAGTAGCGACGGTGGTGATTATTTATTTTCGGAGTGCATATCCATGCTAAGCTGATTTCATTTGGCAGCCACTTTGAAGCATCCAGCGTTCTAGGTGATTGCTCTGCGTGGCTGGAGCTGTTATGGGCTCAGCCTACATGTTATCAGAGCTTCTTCTTCCCCTGTTGTCGTCGCTAGTCGGGTCCCTATCTGCGTGGGGCAGCAGATAACAGGGCTAACAACAGAGCGCTTAAACCACACTGTCACATCACAGCGCCCGCCACCTGGGCCGGCATGACCTGACCTTCTGTTTTACCCAGCAAGCTGCTCGCTCATCTCAGCCTGCGTGTGTGTGTTGATGTGTACGTGTGTATTTTTGAATTTCTGTAAAGATATTCCGATTTGAATATGATCGTTGTGTATATCTATTTGAGTACATACACTGTCCCTACGTATGCAGTTGGGGAAACATTTGTATCTCTAAATGTGTTTGTGGGTCCTTTCCAGAGCAGTCCAAGTGTTATATAATGTATTGGCTTTTAAAGTCAGAATGAGCTACACTCATACAGTAACAGCTAATGCACATGCTTCAACACACTCTCATCAACCCGACTGACTCAGTGTGTCTGCAGATGCGCTTAATAGCAGATGTTCCTCTCTGTGACCTAAAAAAGGGTTTGAATGTTTTTATCTATTTTTATAGCTCTGACTGTCACCATTAAGTCATGTGTAATCATGCGTCGTCATCTCCAAATGTTACGCTATAAGAGTGTGCATTCTTGGCAGGCTGTTCCTATTGACCCAACCCCACTATATCATTTGAGATCGGGAGACGTTATGCCAAAAATGTGTTCTGAACCCAAATAAATCACACACTGATTAGGAAGCGAGAGCCATAGCATTTACCCCATGCACGCTGTTGATACAATCTCTCTATCACCATGACAAAAAGAACCCATTGACCTAACGTCAAATCGCTTTCCATCATTGGGTAGCTTCTATCTTTAGAGGGAATAATGCGGGTGCACTGTATTGGCAATTTCTTGGCTTGAGCTTTGGAAACGAAAACTAACTGCCAAATAGAACACTGGAAAACATTGTGCTTCACACTGCAAAAAAATATGTGCACGCTCTAGCCTCCTCGCGAATAGCATAACGAGGATGTTGATTTCAATTTAGGCCACCAGTTGCAGCATTGAGTGTACAATGACATTGCAAAGCCGTTTTATAAGTTTGATTCAACTGTGAAATTAGTTTACAAATGTCATCAAAAATACAACATCCCCTGTATGCCAGATTTGTAAGGAAAGTGGTCACAGTTCAACATTAAAGGTACATTCGTTTCTCAAAATGGGAATGGGAATATATATATATATATATATATATATATATATATATATATATATATATATATATATATATATATATATATATATATATATTATATATATATATATGTATATATATATATATATAAATATATAAATATATATATATATATATATATATATATATATATATATATATATATATATATATATATATATATATATATATATATATGTGTGTGTATATATATATATATAATGGCTGTAGTTAAAAACAGACATTAAAGAAGAGGTGCACATGCAATATATAAAACTAAATTATGCATTTGTTCATTGCATATCAGCATGATTGAAACGCTTTCTCAGTGGCATTGAAACCAAGTCAAAAGGTAGCAATAGAGACAAAGAAATGCTTGTAACTGACATACTGCACAGATAGATACAGCTCTACTGTAGGGCACATTTAATTTTAGAAGGTATAGTTTCAAGCACAGTGTTATGGTCTCCAAGTATCCGAGGTAGGATCACGATCAGAATGTCGGATATGGAGAAAGATTCCTTTATAATTAACCAGATTACCTGATATACCATTCATGCTGGACGTGGGTATTCATGTAGACACTAAAATGGGTGAGCGATTACAGTTACAATGCATTGTTAATCCAATACCTAAATATTTTCTGTCGCTGCAACACCTTAACAGTCAAAAGAGCAACTATCTGCAACAATGCGATGGTATTCTTAGTGTGTACTCTAATTTGAAATGTATGCTGTAGCTAAAGATGTGTCGCACACTGAAAGAAGTCGGCGTCTCTGCCTTTATAGCCCTCGTGCATAATGTGTCCTCGTCTCAGAGTATAGTGCAAACGAATCCTGTCACGCAGGGGTCATGGGGACGGTGGATACCGGCTGGGCAGTAACACCGCTAGACGTGCTGCTTAGCCTGAAGACACAGGGCTAGTAAATGCATTTTATGCTCTGCTTCACCGTGCCCAATTGAATTAGATCCGCTGGCCACCGTGTTCAAGACGTACACCTGCATCGCTAGCCACGTAATGACCCAAATGTTATTATGCCTAATTAGATGAAATGCCTATTTGGCTTTTGAAAAAGTGACTAAATAGATAAGTCCTGGTATACTTTATTGATGAAGCCTATGCTGTGCACACAGACTTGTGAGCACAAAACTCATTGGCGCGCACGCACACACAGACACACTCACACACACACACACACACACACACACACACACACACACACACACACACACACACACACACACACACACAAATGCACACAGGCACACATCCTCAATTTTGTTTCCTGGGGCTGAGATTTAGCCATAAAAGGGAATAACTTAGAGCACATAAACAGACCTCTGAGCCCTGGGCTGACTGAGAATGTTTCACAGATGTATGGCATAATTTATCACGTCTTGCTCTCCTTACCTTTTCCTCTACCTAAATCAGAGTTTGACATTTAAAGAGCAGTGGAGAGTGTAGAATGTTAAGGCTTGCAGCAGGTCAAGTTAACCTGCCAAATCACTTCTGTGTCTCCAGCAAACTCGCACTGACTTTTGTGCCTCTGTATTTATTTGACCTGCTAAAAACTAAAAACTAAAAACTAAAAACTCACCAAGGCACATTTGCTCAGTGCTGTATACTTTTTGTACAGATAATATAGGCATGCCTTGTACACAACCTAACATAAAAGACGTGTGTGACAAAATGCGATTTTGTTTTCAAATTGTGTTACAAACAGAGTACTGTTTAATATATATACAACACTGTTTATGGGTCTGGATTTACAGAAATAGAAATCCTCGGCTGTCACTCGCCTGACAGCACGGCAAGCCTTCGATGTGATTCATTCCGTCAGCAAATGGTATTTGGTTATGCAACCGACTCTGAATTAAATCTAAAATGGAAATTTTAGACACATACAAATTCCATCTGTAGGAATTGATGGGAATGGGAATCAAGCACTTAGTCACTATCTCTATATCGTCTCAAGTCAGTTGAACCTAACTGACGTGCTGCTTTCGTGCATAGCGCCTAAGAATGACAATTCAATTTCATCTGCTCAACACACTCAGGATGTTTGAGTGTTTTAAATTCTCACCATTTTTTTTCTTTTTTTTTATGTATAAAGAAATACACATCATGCTGATCCAAATTATTGATTTATTTTTGGTTGTAACTTGTATTATATATTGTATTCCTGTTTTAAGTGCTGTACTGTCTAGTTGGATATTTATGCAGCTTGGAAGGAATAATATTGCCATTAGCTAATGTATAAAGTAAAGTATAAGTATTATAACTTTAACTTTAAATCTGTCTCAAAGCAGGCCAGTAGGTTAGAGCTGTTTAAGCCCTGAACAAAAAGTTGCTTTGAATGTGCGATATTTCTTTGTTATTACATAAGGTAATACCATATGCACAAAGAAAAACAATTCATAGCCACTTTTTTGCAATGCATTTTTGCATCTAACCCTAAGACTAACCCACATAACATCTTGTAACTGCTCTATAGAAATGTGTCAAAGAAAATAGTTTTTGCCTATCAGCATCATTATTCATTTGCTTCTGAGCTGAGCTGCCTTGAATCTTCTTGGTTTTCGAGAGAAGACCTGGTGCGGCTTAAGTACAGTCTGGAGAGCTTAAAATTCTGTGTTATGGGACTTTTGTGGGGGATTACTCTCTTTTGTGCTAAGCTCTGTCAGGAGCAGCTTGAGGAACAATGCTTTTTTTAAGCATTCAACGCTAAAACCAGGATTAATTGATTATTGAGCTTTAAATCAGTAATAATCAGTAGTAGTGTAATTCAAGTGTTTATCTTGGTCTTCGTCCCGTGGGAAGGTTGTCCACGTCTGCTTTCATTCTGAATTTTCTCCGATAGCTTTTCTATTGGCATGTTCCGTAGGACCTAAGACTTGATAGCTATTCTCCTGGCATGTTCCGTGGGACCTGAGGCTTTCACTGTCTGCATTGCAGTGATTGTCCAAATGGTCTACATTGTTGAAATCGCATCCAAGAATGCCATTTTTAATCAAACCTATTTGAATTTGAAATATTCTATGTGTCCAAAGAGATGGGTATAGGCCGCATGCCTGTTTCAAGCCACCAACTACACGGTTTGCTGCCAAATTCAAAAATGATCATTTTGGTTGCTTCACAAAATACATTTTGACTAAAATAACAACATAATTCAGAACCCGTTGTCAAGAGAGAGGAATCCAAATCACAGAGAAGTTGTTTAATATTGCCCCATCAGGCAAAATACTCTTCCTAAAATTACAATAACACGTAGCAGTAAAGCAGCAAAAAGTCCCTATTGTACAAAGCAGTATCAGATGGAAAGTGAACACATCTAGCTAATTGTTGTCAGGGGATAAAAGTGCTTCATAATAATGGAATCTTTTAGAACATCTTTTAAAAAAGCTGCCCTTTCATAAGCATAGCATTATTGTTGTCGTGAAGCTGCAGACAGATGAGTCACCTGACAGGGACTCCTAGCCAACACTCATTATGTTATCACAAGGCACATGAGGCCTGGCCCACTCAATTTCTAAATATACACATGGGAAAGAAGAGGTGGATTGAATGTCAAAAATGGAAAAGCTGAGTAAATGAAGAATAAATTACTGCTCATTGTTGAGCTTGTTTTATCATTTAAGTTTGTAAAAAGCAGAACAAAGCAGTGCTATCTGTCTGAAAGTGTCAAAATAAAACTTTGCTGAAAATAGCGCAACGGGAGTGATAGTGACAGGGAGTGTTATCTTTTGGTAGTAACTGTGTGAAATTACAATCAACAGACGCTTGCAGCTGGCTTTTGACTTTCTCTCAAATTGCGTTTATTTGAAAGCAGTCACATGAACTCAATTAAAAGAATGAATGGGGTAATATAACGCAGAAGAATAAGAATCACTTTGCCCCTGCGCTGAATATTTAATTCCTTTCCCCTCAGGCTAAGGAATATTAAGAATATGCTTTTTAGTTGTTTTATTTTTTGGTTTAAAAAGTTTGAGTTGAGGGACAATACTGATTTAATGGAGGCACGTAATGGCAGTAGTTGTTCAACACTTTGTGAAACTTTATTATTGACTTAACTATGCTATTTTTACACAGCGTGCAGTCTAAATGGGGCTCAACATAAACACTTTAATCGACTCCACTTTTTATAACCATAACTCAATGTTCTGACTGTCGCTGTGGCAGAAAGGAACAAAGTGCTTCCATACCACTCAGTAACATACATGTGCAGCCCTTAGACATGAATCTATTCTGAGCCTTAACTGGATTAGAATGTAAAGGTTCTCTCTTTTTTTCGTCCTTAGAAGCCATATCCTTGGAGGCACGCTCGCTGGGCTGCTACAAAATTAATGAGAGGAAAACTGCTCGGGTGGTGGTGGTGGGTATAAAAGCGTCAGATTTATTTTGTTCTCAGAGAGAATTATTAAAGCCCTATGTGCCAGGCAGATAGAGATCAGTGGATAGAGGCCCAGGCCCCATGCAGTGGGCTTGATGCATTGAACTGTTGGGGAATGGAGTGCAATAATGATACAAATCAACCAGGAATGGGCAGAGGAGGGGAAACACAATATGGTTTTCGCCTCTTGCCATTTAGTACCATCTGCTCAGGCATTTTGGGAGTTTTTTGTAAAAACAATGAGGGAACAAATGCTTGGTCCTTGGTCGCCACCGGGAATGAGATTCAGGTTTGAGTGTGAGAGTAGCCTTATTGTGAGGCCCGCATGGTGATGAATGCACTCAGTGAGTTAATAGAGAGGAGAGTTGGGTTTGTACAAAGAAGGAACACCGTGACCCTGGGGGGGAGCCCTGCCACAAATAACTCAAAGGGATTCTTGTATTTCTCCTTGACATCTTTACTCACACAAACTCGCTCATATTCTCTTCGCTTGATTCCAATAGAAATGGTGGCAGTACAGGCTTTTCTCAGTAAAAGAATGGCGAGAGTTTTTAGAAGGCTTTAGAATGTACCATTAAAAAATAAATCAATGAAGTTTGTCCTGCGTCATGGCGATGATGGCGTTTTAAACGTGTCTGGGCATTCAGCTGGTGCTCCGCTGAACAAAACGCTCGACTGAAAATGTCAGGGCAAGGCAATGTCAGAACTGCTTTGCTATTCACATCGAGGGATCGGGACGGCCGCACTGGGAGTTCGCAGCCTCTCTCTGTCTCTACAGCCACTGCTCCTCTCCCTGTCCTCGCTCGCACGCTGCTCATATTGACATATGGTTTAGGGGGACAACAAGGCCATTATACAGAGGGGGGAAAGAAGGAAAGAGGGGCGAGGGGGAAGAGGGTTTTTGAGGAAAAGAGGATGACAGGGTCAGCCGAGGGAAAGGCCAGGGCACAGGAAGAGACGGGAAAGAACGTACAGCAAATAGGGAAAGAATGAGAGAAAGCATTGATAGAGAAGGACGGTAGAGAGAGCAATAGAAATGAATAGAGGTAAAAGGGGAGAGCTAGCCAGTGGGCAGCTCCAATAAGTATTAGGCTAGCGTTTGAGCTGACCTGGCAGAAGCCAAATAAAAGATAAGGTCCATGAGTGCACTCTGTGACCTGAGAAAGCCCTAAGCAGGATAGTGTCCCCACAGTTATTGACCGTCTCTATGGCCAAGAAAGAAAGCGTAAACAAACGTTTACTCTCAGGGGCCTTCATTGTATTTTCTAGTATGACAAGTTGTGAAGGTCACACCAAATAAATCGTCTATTTTTATCGCGCATGAATACCAGCGAGACAATTGACGGGTTGGTACATTCAAATCATTCAAATCAACAGATCAGCTGTGTGAAACCAGCTACACAAACAGCAGTCCTCTTTTCTCCCGCACGGCTGTGTACTCTTTTCTCATTGTTTTTTTTCCCAGGGGCTCCATACTTCAGTGCCTCGGAGATGCGATGTGTTTTCCTTCTTTGCAAAGACTCCCCCGTGGGGCACGGACGCCAACTTATCTCCCTGCCTCTCATTGTATGAGGTAATCAATTAGGGAGTGCCACAGCTATAAAACGTCAGCCCAGGGCCAACGCGACATAGCTGGGCTAACACTAAAGCGAGTGAAAGAAATTCTAATGTCTGGAGAGGAGGAATGGCGGATAAAGAGGAGAGGAAGGGAAAAGGAGGCTGTCGTTCATAGTTTTTCGAGCCCAGGTCGATGCATTGCTTTTAAAGCACCTGCCATGCATGGGAGGCCATGGTTAAAAAAGACATTGTGTTTTCCCAAGGAGAGTTATCTGGCGCAGTCTCCAGCCCAACAATACACCTCTGAAGCTCTGGCAGAGTGGCAATTTCTCCACGGGAATCAAGCGAGAGGGGGCTTGATGTAATGCCCTTCCTCCTGGAGAGAGTTAGAGACTGGGTCTGAGTCTGATGAAAGTGCGGCTCCTTATACACTCTGGAATGGGTTTTTTTAAATGGAGGATAGGTGGGGGGGGGGGGGGGAGGACTGCGGTGAGTTCACAATGCTGCAGCTCAGGTAGTGCACCACTCACTGACACTAACTGCGTGCCACTGGAAGGACAATCGACCAGTAATTGTTATGGGATATTCTATAGCGTGTGTACTGTTTGTGAATGAGGCTGCCTTTAAACATGAGATTAAAATGTAGGTGTGTCCTTGTGTCCTCAACTCCTGTTATGTTTGGTATCAATATGTCGCATAGTTACCGGAGTACTGCTGCCATGTTGATTGGCCAGCTAAATAACAATTTTGTTCTGACGCCAGCGTCTGAAAATAACCTTCATTGAAAAGTTTGGCCAAATGTCAACTCATGTTTGTGTAGGCGTGCGGACACGGTTCTCTAGTATTGCTGTACTTTTCACTCCCAGTTGAGAAATTCAAGCATTGTGTGATTCAACAGGAGTCCCGAATTGACAAAAGCTTCTGGCTCGTACAATGCTGTTGCCAAACTTCTCTGTCCCTGCCTTGCCATATCCTATGGGTTTTGCAGGGGAAGTACAACAAGCCCGACTTAGTGGGTTATTTACTTAGACCCAGTTTGGAGTGTCTGACTTGATTTCTCAGCCACCCTTCATTTCCTCTTGCCCTCATCCGGACTGCTTTCTAGCGTGTCAGTCTGAATCACTCACCATTTACTTGTCTCAGGTTACGAGAGAGTTGAAGAGAAACGCGAGTATGCTTTTATTATAAGCTTTTTTTTTTGTATGATGCTGATGTGACCCGGTGCTGATTTGTACCCAAAGACCGTTTATTATGTTCCATTTTTTAACAGCAGTGACTGCCAGAGGAGAAAAATAGCCAGTGGAAAAAACAAAGAGTCTGGGAAGACATTACGATAACTTTTTCTTTCTTTCACAAAGCTATGTTGTGTATAGCTCTGCTTGAGCAAAACAACTTGCTGTCACTGTCGTGTCGTGTCAAGAAATAATATACATTACTGTTCAAAAGTTTTAGGCAGGTGTGAAGTCTTTAAAGTTTTAAAAAATATTAAAAAATATAAATGTGAATTTTTTTTTTTTTTTTTATCCATTCATGAAATACAAAGTGAGGGAAAACCAAATCGGTATCAAAACAACATTTGGTGTGACCACCCTTCACCTTCAAAACAGCATCCCCTGCCTAAAAGATATGCACAGAATACCGATTTGGTTTTCTCTCACTTTGTATTTCATGAATGGATAAAAAAAAAAAATTATTCACATTTATATTTTTATATATTTTTTTGTAGGAATGTTTCATAAATATTTGAACCTTATATTCCTTCTAATGTACCATTTTGCACTCTACCTGCCTATGACAACCTCTCCAACCATTTCTCACAGTTGGCTTTATATTCACCAAAATGTATTTATTAGAAGCTTTAAATTACATCTACAATCCAAAAAATCTGATTAAAATTCTCACACGTTTTTGTTTGCATCCGTCAATATATTTCCCTTTCAACATCTCTGCCTGAAACAGACTTTTGCTCCTACCTGAAATGGACTGGGTCAGCTCAGTTTACCTCTCATACACAGCAGAAAAACAAAAGTTTGGCCAAATTTAGGGTTGCCTGGTGTTTTAGCTCAGGGGTGTCTGGCAATGTCAACCTCAGATGCATCCCGTGTGCATGCTTTGGCCCAGTGCTGCCTTCTAGACTAGCAAATCGCTGATAAATAATGCAGAGTAACAGGGATGTGCTGACAGCTCTGACGGCTGTGAGCCGCAAAGCTGTGTATCGGTGATAATGTGCAATTTCCCCCTCTGTGGAATTCTAGTCCGTCGTTAAAACAAATTAGCAGTTTTATGATCGGGTCCACTCCCTTCTTGACTGTACACATTTGTGCGATGGTGGTCAGCTCGTTTTGTGCATAATGTGGACGTGTGTGGACAAAAGGTGAATGTGTGTGCATAATTCAAAATCCAAATGAGTGTGTGTCGCCCTCTGCGATGTTGTTGTCCTAATTACCTTGGTGTTACTTGGTTGCGGAGTCAGTTATTTTTGCTGTGTACATAACTCTTGCTAATCATTAAGTGACTCTGTGTGTTGGCAGGATCCAGTCCGGCTCCTACCTCAGCACCGGCTGGTTCACTCTCATCCTGGCCATGGACATGTGCAAAGAGATCCATGTCTACGGCATGATCAACGACACCTACTGCAAGTGAGACACGACAACTTGTCTTTAATGCACTTCATAAACCTCATGTGTGAAAACACCCAGCTCTCCATAAAATCTAACTCAGCGCTGCCAGAGTAGATTCACATTCACCGAAACCGCAGAAAACCGGCGCATAATATCCCAGGCCCGCTCTTGCACAGTAGGAAAATGCATTGTCGATGACAAAGTTGGAGTTTGATGGCAGAATTTATATGGCAGAAACCCATATTGAGGCACCCTGAGCAGTGAATACCATTATGCTTGCCCACCTGGAGTACTCTCCAGGGTGTTATGCTACCTGCAGCACCTCCTCCTGCCTCTTTAAGATGTATTTGTATTTTAGTCACAAATCTCTCTCTCTCTCTCTCTCTCTCTCTCTCTCTCTCTCTCTCTCTCTCTCTCTCTCTCTCTCTCTCTCTCTCTCTCTCTCTCTCTCTCTCTCTCTCTCTCTCTCTCTCTCTCTCTCTCAGAAGTGTGATTACTGTCTGACCATGAGGCCGTGGGAGGGATGACAAACAAGTTGTTGCTGCCCGGGGCCACGGTTGCTCATTTCCAGGACGTCACAGCCATAATCGAAACAGGCCTCTCTCCGTCTCCACCCGCTCGCAAATCAACCTGAGCTCTCCCACTAGATGCAGACACTCTCACCTAATATGCACTCTGACAAATCCAGTCTAGCAGTCTCCTGCTGTCTTCTCTGTCACACCGTGGGAGTTAAAGATGCTCAACACAAGTATTATAAATATATTCTATGATTTGAGCAACGCTACAGATTTTTGAAAAAAAACAAAACACGACACTGGCCGCGTTCCTGCTGCTTCTCAGACAGCCGTCATCTGTCGTCCCAGGTAACACAGAAAACAGGAAATTGTGTTTCATTCTAACGTTGCAGTTGCCTATTAAGAGTTCTGTGAAGGTAGCGAAAGGGGCTGCTGCCAGTCAATGCAGGATCTCTGGGCGGTGCGATGTGGTGTGATGCTCTGAGACTGTGACGCAAATGACGCCGCTGGATGCGCTGCAATTGAAATTCAACAAGTGCCACTGAGACGTTGAAATTGATTTCAACTGTTGCCAAGGCTGTGCCATGGTGTGTAGTGCTAGCTACATAGAGGAGATGACAGAATAGTTGCTCTCAGTGACAGCCTCGCTGCAGGAGCTTCCATTCAACACAGTGCCTTTCCAATGGACAGGTTGATAGGACGTTAAAGTGACATGATAAGAGATCTGAGTCTCTCCTCTGGTCCGTTCGTTCTCCTAATGAAGAAGCTTATAGTCCTTGTCTCGTAAAGCTGTCGCCTTTTTTATTCTCATATCTTCCCTCCGTTTTTCCCCCCGTGCAGGGCCGAGGGCTACCGGAAGGTTCCCTATCACTACTATGAGGCGGGAAGCCGCGACGAGTGTGCGGAGTACCAGCTGCACGAGAGCGCGCCGTACGGAGGCCACCGCTTCATCACGGAGAAGGCCGTGTTCGCCAAGTGGGCCAAGACGCACCCCATGAAGTTCTTCAACCCCTTATGGCAGCTGTCATGACCCTGGCGATAGGCCAGAGCCGCGTCGCCATCTAGTGAGGTGGCCAATTAACAGTACGGTTAACGGTGACATTAAGGCAAGTACCCCCTCCAGGATAGCTAGATATGTCTAAAAATTCGGATTCGGTCTCCTCCTGACTGACTTTTGTCCGTGACATACACATCCTTCCGGACTTGAGGACGGAGCCTTTTTGTTCCCATATTGGCCTTGAGTGGCCTATCTATGGTCCGTTTCATGGGGTTGTTCAAGTCAGGAAGATTCTTTTGACGATGTATTCATTGAAACATTTAATTGCTTCTCTCTCTTGAGTTCTGAGGATTGTGAAGGGATATGCTCTGCTGTATTCTAGAGTTGGCCTCGCGACTGGGGTTGGGCAATTCAAATCAATTTCCGTTCTATATAAATATTAGGGCAAGAAAAGGAAAGCTGGATGACTAATCAGATGTTTAAAGCACGGACAACCACGAAAACGAAAACATGTCCCTTCAATTTGCAGAGCCCTGTTTCCAACCACTTGTCGTGCACTATTCCAAGGTTTAATTCAACAAACGTAATTCAAAAATAACCTACATATTGAGAAGAAGTTATGTTATATTTAAAATCTGATCAAGCTCTTCTATTTTTTAATCTCTTGCGTGTAGGTCACAGTCATATTTATATAATAACTCATTATAACACATTATTGCTGGAGTTACTTTCAATGATTAATTTCTCATTGCAGATGGATTAATTTTCCAATTTCACCTGTTCTAACAATATAAAGGAACATTTAACAAACACTGTCAACTGAAAAGGAAGGGTAACAAGAAGGGCAATTTGATTAATCTTTTAAAAAAAATATCTAATCACCTTTCCCGTAAAATTATTAGGGCAAGAAAAGGAAAATCTCTATGATCTTGGAGTCATAGCCAAGGGCTAAAATCCGGCCCACCCCACTCTCCCCGCTCAACATTCCTTATTTTTACTGTGTGAATATGTATTGACACTGCAGTGTTTTAAGTTGTCCACTTTAATTTTAATGCTGTGAAATCAACTTTTGACATGTTTAGCTGTATGTCTTAGTAATTTATTTTAGGGTTGTGAAAGACAAGGTGTCTAACACTCCAAATCCTATGTTGTTTAACAATGTGAGCTTCACAGCACAGAGAGCAATGTCATTAAGATTGTGTCCTTCCAGATGGACTGAACCCATACACCAAACGACCCTGAGATTCATATATGTAGTGAAATTGTTTGAAGTTTGTGGCAAACTATTACCATGATTTTGTGCCTGTGATATACAGTATGGTACATTGTATATGGAGCAAAGCTTTTGAAATCTCGCTTTCTCTTCTTTCATCCCCCAAACCTACTCCCTTTTGTGCCTGTATTGAGAACATCCCCGCGTTTCACGTGTGAATATGTCCGATGCCGTCGGACACAGCCCGCATCCCATCTAAAGTTCACGCCGTTACGTTTCGCAGCCTTTCGAAGGCTGCAGAGGGGAAATAATCAGTGAGGTGTTGGAGCGCATTGATTAGCAGGCCAATGTCAAAGCGGCAGAGCGCCAACGTCGGACTCTCGGTTTGAGCTACGTCTTCGAGGGTGTGATTAGGCCCCTGATTGCGGCAGCAAAGTCCGCCTGATCCCAGAGAGGAGAACAGGATCTTTAGTGACTATCAGTGGAACTCTCTAATTGGTGAAGTCTTGACGCCGATGCATATGGATAGCACTGTAATGTAATACACTTAAGCAACACATCACCCCCACTGTCAGTCCTCCTGCACACTTGAATATGTCTTTGCTTTCCTGCATTCTTTGTCAGTGTGCTGTACCAATAGATTGAACAGATATAAAAGAACATGTTTTGTATGAATAGTGTGGCTCTTCCTAACATTGTTAAGCAGCTTGTGATAGTGACTTCTGACTCCTTGGTTCTTGTTGCCACCTCCAGCTCTCTCTTGCGTAGCACAGATATAGTTCAAGCCTGTCGCACCTTTTCTCTGCAAGCTCTGCAAGCCAATTCATACGTCTACATTACTGTGCTGTCAGTCCCTAAGCAACGGAGTCTGGCAGGTTTTTGTGGGTGTGTGTTTTTACTTTGACATTTAGGCCCGATACTATTGTCGCGTCTGTGTCCAACCTGAGCTTAATGTAGCTGGGAATGGTTTCCCCAATGAGGGGGAATAAGTCTACAACTGTGCTGTGAGACCGTGCTGTTGTAAAGATTGGATCCACGACAGTGCAGCAATAGATTCACCTGAGGTCACAGCCTGGCAAGGGGCAAACTATGTCCAGCGGGAGGTTGATAGCAAAATATGACCTAAGCAATCTAATACCTACTTATGCAGTTCTTGTTAAGTATCGGCCCATGATGACTTGTTCATCTCGTTATAGAGAGCGGTGGAATGTGACAGTGAATTTTAATATCATGCTTCATGGAGATCTTTTTTTTTCTCCCTGCTGTGATGAGTCCATATGCATTTTGGAGGAGATGGTTCTTGTTTGGAAAAAATATTCAATAGTAATTCTGTGCTGAGATAGCGACAGTATGTAGCACCAATTATTTTCTAACTCATTGTTCTTGTTGCCATTTCTTTAACTATTCAAGTGCATTTTCATGTTTTAATTAGGGTGGTTTTGATGAATTTGTTTTAAAAAATTTGTTGCGGTGAAGCACTTTTCTCTTTCATTTTCACTCCAAGTGTCCTTGCCTCACACTGTATGTTTCCTCTGTAAACCACTTACAGTAGATTACAAGAGGCTTTTTTTCTCATCCTTTTAATGTACAGAATTCATACATTTCTTTTGTACCACTCACTTTAATTCAATAAGGTTTGCAGCGTTGTAAATGCTTTTCTTCATTTTTTTGGGCTCCTTCCCTAATGTGGATTATATTTAAAACTGTTTTATCGATTTAACACCTTTGTCACAAAAGGAAACCTTGAAACTGTATAACAGAAGAATTATGCTTCACTGTTTTTATTGTAAATGAATACTCCCCTTTATGTGTCTTAATGTTTTAGTGTTTTTGTTTTTTAAATGTACATGTTAAACATATGTTAAGCTGGTCTTTGATTTTAATGATGTAATGTAAGGAAAACTATTGAAAAGAAACATGCTTATTTGAAGAAATGCGATAAGAAGTATTTTTTTTATATAAACTTGCATGGAAAGCAAAAAAAAAAATATATCGTCTTTTATAGCATGGAGTAATGAATGAGTAAAGAATAAAAAGATATGAACACAATATAGATATGTTGACAAGACTTTTAATCAAGCTTGTTTATTTTATCTCAAGGTGTCTTAACAACCTTTTCAACTCTGAAATATAATTTAGACGCTGCTCTTTATTTTAACCACATACCATTACATTTTAATCTTGGGAAAATTATTCATCAACTGCTGTGCAGTTCCTTAGAATACGCCAAGTCTTATTTTTGCATTTATAAGATTGTTTAAATCTAAACCACCAGCAACAAAAAACAACAGTAGACTATTCTGATTATAGTATATCCTTTTTTCTAAGTATTTTTTTTTGGTATGCTGTTTCCGAAAGCTAACCAGCCTCACTCCCTATTGATTTCTTTATTGTAAGGGAACCCTGTTTTGAAGGTAATAGATACACAGAATCTAACTACACTATTCATCAACCTGTGGGACTACTTTCATTCAGAGAGTCATTTTTGTATAAGATGATTTTTGTTTCCAACCAGCACAGTCAAAAGGTCAAAGCACACACCTAAAGGAATCGACCGGAGATGGGAAGAGCCACACCAAATCACGCGACTCTTTTGTCATGTTTATGAATGTCCTGTACAGTAAAATTATTCAGACTGACAGATTGAAGTGGCTAAATGGCTGTGTGCATAGCTCCATATATATCTGTGGTGTTGGCTATGCTTCTAGAGAGATTGTGGTGTGAGTAATGGACATTTTGTACTCCTTGTAATACAGAAAACAATGAACTTTTCAGTAAGAACGAAGCAAAGAGGGAGAAAAATATAGCCAATCGTTCACTCCGTCATGCCTTGCTTATAAATGTATTTTCCTTTTGTTTTTAATTTAAGTTACCTTGAGTGTGCTTGCCCTACACTAGTCTGGTGTACTCCCCTTTCCCTTTGTTTTTCTTCTTTTCATTTAATTAGTGGCTGGCAGACTTTAGCTTGTTTTGTTCCCCATGGGCTACCTGAGAAGAGGTCAACAAGACATTTGTTTTACTGTGTTCTTTGTGTTAATGAATTTGTTCACACAGAATGTTTGACCTCCAAGACTTGTTTTCAAGGGAATATGCTCTCATGGGACAGATGGTGTTACCATATGTAGTGCTACTTTAGCCGTGGGACTAAGCAACTTCTCAACGGATGGTTTAAAGAGGTTGGAAGTGTTGGGGAATGCACATGGGGATGCAGAAGTGTTTAGAAGAAATTACCATTTTATTTAAAAAGCTATTTGCATGTGTCTGTGCCATTATCCCGACTATCTTGGTATAAAGCCACACAAAAATAAATATTTCTGCCAAATTTGCTGTTTAGTTGTTTTGCAGTCAAGTTTTTTTTTGTTTTTTTTTTGTTATGTAGTGATTTCATGTAATTTGGTGTTTTACCATGAGGACGTTAAACCAACTTCTTCTTTTGTGTCATTGTCAAAACCATTTCTAACCCAAACTGTAGACAACATCATCTGTAGCTACTCTCTTTCATTTGCATTATATTGAATTTCATACCCTCAATATGTAACCTGTTTTTAATAAATGATCAAATATGGCCTTTCTGTGGCTTAATTTACAAGCTTTCCACACATTTGCTCGCATATGAATGTGTTACAAAATGTTACGCTACATCTATTGAGATGAGAGTATAGCGCATCATTGCCAAGTCAAGTTTACAAAATTAAAAATGACTTATTCTAAATAGTACATTACTTAAGTCACTGAAATCTTTCTGAGCGCAGATGCCCATTTGTGTATTTTATATACGATGCTTACTATTTTGCAAACGTAAGAAGTGGCCTCTTAATCGAATGCCAATATAACATTAGATTTGGCATCATGTTTTGGATTCTGCTCTGTCCTCTTGGTTGCGCCACTTGTGTTTTGCTGCCAGACCCTATTAATTTGGATATTTTTATTCAGACTGAACGTCTCGTTTAGAAAGGCTGACCCCCTAACAACGGCTTGCAAAAGAGACGAAAAAAAGATGTGATATGTTCTTGTTGGCATCCAGTAGACTATAGTAAGATTTAGGGAAAATGCATTGTGTGCGCTTTTATCTATAGGTAATTATCCATCAGCCATTTTAAAAAGCCAGAAATATATTTGATTTGATTGGCTCCTCACTCCTTTATCAGGGTTTTTTAAAGGACCTAAAGACCTCTTTGGACTCTCAGTATATCAATAATATGGTTGTTGCACCATTAAAGACGAGCTGATAGTACTTTGATCACATTTTATATCATCCTCCCTTAAGAAATATGAGCACTATTCTAATTGCCTCATGTTTTTATTGATTACAGCCGCCCCCTCCACTACTTTCTCATCCTCCCATCTTTGTTTCGTTAATCTTATGGTGCCTGTCAAGAACCAGGAGAATTCAAAGGATTAAGCACATGCGTTGGCCCTAAATGTCAGAGATTTAAATTATACAAAGCCACAGAAAACATTCAGCTCCAATCAATCCACTCTCTGACAGCAAAAACATCTATGGATTTACAGTTTATGTAAAAGACAAGGATTTAACTTCTACGTCTCCAACAACCGAAAAAAGTATTTCCATACAAACTTAAAAATAGAAATGAGGATTCTTGTTTTGGCCCCGGGAGAAATACCGTGGCCAATTGCAAGCTGAGTATATTTGTTGATGTTGTTGATTACAGCATTTTGCCAGCCTTATATTTGCTTTACCTTGATCTGATTAAAGTAAGAGACATCACAAGTTGGTTTTTTTTCCAGGCATGATCATAATTGGGCTAGTTTTATATTCCTTATCTCCAAGAACCCTTTGGCCGGATTCGATCAATCACTTTCTTTGATGTCCCATTTCATGCCTCAAACTACATTAAGTCAACCGTTCACTATTTATATATTCACATTGCTGTCTTATTTCCCGTGGTGCCTTGTTTTGAGTGATGGTATACAAATGGCATTGAAAGGGCTGTCATAGACATTATTGGACAAAGCCATCACATTTCAGAGTGCCACCAAACACGCAGCAGGATATTGGCATTTATATAATTTTTTTTGTGAAACTGAAAAAAAGCAACATTCAAAATCCGTCAGCATCAGCACAGAGTCAAACGGATCCACTAACAACCATTGAAGAGAGGAGCAGTACATTTATGTAAAAACATCAGAGACAGGTGAGGTGGACGGACACGTGTCAACGGGAATTCACAGAATATATTAACTTTGATTTTAAGTGTGTAGGTATGCAAAGCGGTGACCCTTTGGGCCCGTGACAGCTTTATAAAAGGTAAGTCGCCAGTGGAAGGAGGTTACCCCATTTACAGCCCGCACAGATGTGGAACTAGTCGAACGCAGACACACTTGGCACATACACTCAAACACACACACACACACACACAAACACACACAAACACACACACACACAGTTATATCAACAGTACATCATGCTGGGAACAGTCAGGCTATGGTAAATAAAGAAAGAATATAGCTTAATTGTATTTTTCCAATGCACGTGCTATGTGTGAGGAAATATATTTCCAGTCTTAGAAATTGTGTGTCCGCTTGGTTGTAGTGTTATATCCTTTGAGGCTGTGCAGAAATCTCTTGTCATAAAATAAACAAGAGCTGAAAGAATCCATCAGAAATGAGGAAGAGAAATTTTAATTCAGCCCACTAAATCACTGGCACAATTTCTTTATTTATTTTTCATCATTAACAGTCTTACACAAAACAGGGTGCGTGAATGCTGGGTGCGTTTCGCTGCACCACTCCATGTGGAGTCTGGATGGAACCAAGGTACTGAACAGATGCTGGCCAGCGATAAAAGAGCACAGTTCCAAAACGCCACTTACCCCAATCCCAAAAAATAAAATAAAACACCGTTCTGTCCCAGAGCCAGCGTCTCTCCCTCCTACTCCATCCCCAGTGAGAGGGAGCACGTGGGAGCACAGGGACGTGCCTCTCAGAGAGCCTCCATGCCAAGGCACAGCATTTACCCAGCAGCAGCAGCAGCAGCCGTGGTGGTGGCACACTGCCAGTCCCCAGGGTGTCAGGGAGCAAGCAGCCGGAGCGGGAGCATCTGCTGGGGGTACTGCTAACATCAGGAGAGGCCAGCTCCACCGTCAGACAGACAGACAACTTCGGCATTACATGCAAATTGCAAACCTGCACACCGGCAGCGCGATGAGCAAACAAGCAGGCTAACGGAAAGAAAGTGTAAAATTTGAAGGAAAAAAAAACAGCTATTAGAGATGAATACATATTCAAATGGTTTGTTTAGAACGTCGTCCAAGGGCACTGTGTATCCGCCGCCTACAGGTGGCCGTTTATTCCGTCTGCTTGTCAGTCCCTCACACCCAGACAGAGGAGATGTAGAGGGAGGGGCTGCTTCACTCATCTTAATCTGGAGTCAGCCTAGTCTGGAGGACAAGGAGGAGAAGCCTAGCCTCATCACAGGGAAATTAGCACGAAGGGGGCAGTGGCACCAAGCTGAGACGACCCTTGGACACAGGACACACTGTAATGTGGTTCCCCAATAAACAGACACACCGTCTGTCACAATGTCTATTTTGGTGAATAGGGCAATTGTGTTTTTACGTTCTAGATGTTACAGAGTCAAATGCAGGGGGAGGCATGGAGAATGCCACTTACAGTAGGAGAGGCACTTTGAAAGAAGCACTTCAACTGCCTGCCGTTTGGGCTTTCACATTAGTTCGTGCAGGCACTGTGAAATATTGAATATTTTTAAACTACAATTCGGCTACTGCTTTCGCTGCTGAACTGTTGGGGTTCAATTGTCGAAAGGAATGTTTCCATATAATCTACAATTGTGTATACAGTATATATGACAGCAAGACATTAAAAGATATAGATTTGTTTCACTAAATCCTAAAACCAAACACCATAGGATGGAACCATTTGCTGTCCAAAACCAGCTGAAGGAGGAGAGCGTGGACAGGATAGAATGCAGTAACAGAGAACATCAGTCTGAGTTTGGGCTGTGCTTGCAGGGGCCCAGCCAGTGATGCATCACTACAGGGCTGGTTTCCCATTTGGCAAAGTCAGAGTCTAGGAGTGCTTGTCTCGCCTGCAGCAAAGACACACTACAAAGCGAGGCATTCACATAGACCGCGCCGGGTCTACCTCAGTACCCGTAGCCCACTCACCCCTGAAACGAGATCCCCCTGCTTCCATCATGCCTGAGGGAACAATTTAATTAAAGGCCAAGTCTGAGCATAGGATAGCCATCACCCTCATCCAGACCCTATTTTCTACAGTCAACAAATTGAGGGAGCTTTCCCCTGGCGGACAATGGGCTGCATGGACAAACTACAATTACAGTAAATACACAGTGGATAGAAATTGACCGAATTGCAATAGCTGGGAGGAATGTGATCATGTTTACCCAAAACGACCAGATTTTATCTTTGGTTAGTATCGTCTCAAACAATCACACTGATGTTCTTGTGGTCATCTTAAACTCATTAAGAAACTCTATCAATATTCTCATTTACCTGCAATCAAAACGGTATGAGATTCCCGTCTCCCCATTAAACGATATGATACATTCATCGAGCTAATGGCCTGTCCATTGTTATTTCCACATGTCAGCACGGTGGTTCATCACACAAAGAGCACATGCCCGATTCCATCTCAGATTCTCCTCTGCTCCACCGGTAAATGGTCGGTGCTCCCCACCTGCAAATGTTTCCCTGCAGCAGACACCGTAGTTTCATTACAATAGCACCCCCCCCCCCCCCCCCCCCCCCCCCCCCTTGTCATTTGTCATGAGGCTCATGGGTAATGAAGGGGGTGAAATGGATGTACTCTCTAATTATATTAAGGATGAAAAGCTAACCAAACTCCCCTTTCCCCCTCAAGCCCCCCCACCACCCCTACCCCCCACGCTCACACTCCCCTGGCCCCCCTCCTTGTAACACCAGTAGGAACACTCGCTCATCAATCAGGCTGTAGGAAGCCGATCCGGATTAAGGGGCACATTACAAAGGAGAAATACAGGCCCAGGTGGGCCCTTGACAATCATCCATGCAGCAGCCAACGACAGGTGATAAGTATATGCCAGGGCCTCACTGCGTTATGGCCGTTGTTTACACACACACACACACACACACACACACACACACACACACACTGATCAACACGCTGTCACTGCTGTCGCTCTCTAAGGGCTCAACACCCACAACGCCACCTGTCCTTTCTTTAAGGCAACCTTTCCAACAACTTGGTCCTTCGGCTCATGCAGCAACTGCAAATGTGTGTTATTGACGAAGGAACATGCTGCGTTGACTCCAGGTTACCAGGCAAACTCCCCCCACTATTTTGATTCATTTATTAATAACAGACAGGTTTTGTGTTTTTATGGTAATAGGCCACATTCATAATCAGTCTACTGGTCATGCACAGCTCTGTGCCACCTTCCTTCGTTTATATAACGTGGTGTGATCACAGACTGGGAAAACACATTCTCAATCTAGAGCCGTTGCTAGGAATTAGTTGTCCTTTCCTGGTGGGTTGATAAAATATGTTCTCTTTTATGTTATGTTTCGATATGCCGCAGCCACATAGTCCCTTCAATGCAGTGGAGAGTCGCACTCTATCATATGGGAAGAGGACAGTGATGTTGATGATGATGATGATGATGATGATGATGATGATGATGATAACAGCAGTGATGGTTTTAATCTGGATTACTACAACTAGAAAATATTTTGTTTCTGGGGAACCATTCTTAAGGAGATTAGGCACAGTTGTGTGCCATCTGGGAAAGATGTAGTTCACATTGAACAAAATGTGTTGCTCTGCATTCTAGGGAGGGGTCTCAGTTTGTTTTATTTGCGGTAATACTATACCTACAAAGTACAAATGTGGAGCCACGGTGGAATATCAATTAAAAATGAGTGATGTCCGAGAATTGTTTACCATAATCTGCAGGAACACATCTCAGACTGTTTGTCTTGAGCAAGTTTACTGCATCTCTAATATTCGATTCTACATCCAACCTCTTAATGGTTTGCAAACTATTTGACTAATCTTTAACAATGCCCTTTAATGAGCAAAAGTTAATTGCCCATACATTGAGATAATACAAATGTGTCCGTAAACAACCATTAAACACAATGCTTATCATCTGCTTGCAGGTACTCATTTTAATTGGCAAGGACTAATTAATTCCACTGTCAAATACACCCACCCCCTTCGTCAAAGTAAACTCCGAATACTTTCACTTCAAGCCTCAAATCAAAGGGGCTTTAAGACCGTGCAGGAGAAGCCTACAACGGGCAACATCTGTCGTGTCTACTGTATGAATTACGCTGGGGTTCTAGTCCATACAGGCGGCTAACTGACAGTGCCGCGCACACAGTCCGGGCTAAAGCAGATGGCGATACGAGACGATGTTCTATCAATTTCACCTGGTGTTTAAAACGAGGAAAAGTGACCCACATGTTCAGAAGCTTGGAAATAAAGCAGCTTGACGCAACATGAAGACACCTATGGTAAACGCTTGTATTTTAGGTTTATATTAAAATGCATAACTGTTCTGTGGCCAAAGTAGCTTAAGCGCCAGTCGCCATAATGCTGTGTACACAGTCGGATCAAAAGATTAAGATTTAACAATAGATATGCAGCTTCATTGTCGCGTTGTTTAGGAAATGTGTCATTTATGAAGAAATTGTTTAATTTTCTGCACTTAGAATAAGGTTCAAATTAAAGTTAAACTATTATTCGGACTAATGCATGTCATTTTATTGCTTTGAACCGGGTTTTGTTAATTACCTGTGCTCCTCACAACTGTTCTGTAAAATCTAAGATTGCATATATTTCATTAACAAACTACCTCAGAGTTAAATCTCTAGAATTTCTGTGACAGAACGCAAATTAAATTGTACTCCTGCCGTCAGAAAACAACAGTTATTGAAATATAGGCTATGGATTATTATAATGGTGGTGATACTGAGAGATGTCTTTCTAAGCAATCCTACAGTCCTACGGTTTATTGTAGCGAACTAGTTGCAATGCCTGAATAGTTTGAGGCAGTTTCCCTGAATGTTTCCTTTCCCTGTTCCAGCGCCATGGGATAGCCGTGTTTTTAGTGATTACTCTGTGCGCCAGTTTGGTCCTCGTCTACAACGGCAGCTTTAACAATGCATCCAGAGGTGCGAACGACACGCGCATCCGCCAGAGCGAGCAGCAACCCAGCAAAACAACCATCAAAACACCAAAACCTCACCCTCCGGTTCTTCAGGGTTACAACGGTATCATTGACCACAAGGTAGGTGGCAAAATACAAATCTAATTGGGTATAGGATGAATTACTCCACTTGAGTGCAAGAAAGAAATACACTTTGGTGTGAATCTGACATTTTCTATTATAACATATAGTAAGAATGTATGTGTGGTTTGTGCTTTATTTCTATTATATTTTTTTCTATCTATATTCCTTCCTCTTGGTGTAATAGAGTGGGTCTGGCAGTCATCTGCTTGTCTCTTAAGAGAGCTCTCGCTCCTGTCATTTATCACAATTTTCTCCAGTTCAGTGTAGCCCCGCACTCAATACCCACCTGACGTTACCAATAACAGATTGGACTACAAATGAAATCCTTGGCTGCTCTCTCCATCATTAATTGATAAACCCAGGGGCATTGCCTCTATGGTTTACCTGGACAGCACTGCAGCTGTATATTGACTGTCTTCTGTTTACAAGGTGGTGCAAGAGTAAAAATTGGGAACGGACTCAAAGCACTTAAGATCAGCCAGCTTAGATATACTCTGCATATGCTCGTTTTTAACATACTTCAGCACACATCCTTAAATTTGAGTTTTAGTCTTTCAATCTAAGCAAATTGAGTTATAATGTGAATATCAATCATAATTTAATCTTTGTGCGGATTATGGTCTATCATATGGGGATCATTTAACACTTGTTAGGAATAACATGCACAAATAAGCTTTTTCCAGCCTACGCAGAACTCAGCTTACACGTGCAGTTCGAGCAGTTCAATCTTTCTCAAACATATAAATGAGCCACCCATATTTTAAAACTCTGGATGAGCAAGGGAGAGAAATTTCCCCTCTCTTAAATGTCAATATTCAGCGACTGTGAACATTTTGATTTGATGAGGAATCCTACTGTAATGCCCAGTAAGACCTGTCTGCGGAAAGGAATTGATCCCCCCCCACCCGACGAGGCCAGTCAAGCATTAAAAGTAAAACCTTCAATTTATTCTCTGTTTGTGTTTATGTTTCATCCTTATAATAAACGTATTGACATTTCTGAGACAAGGGACATCAATTAAGGGGGCATGGCTCCACTGAACAGTCCTTAAACCGCTCAAAACCCTTCATCATTCAGAAGATAACACCAGCTTTTATCCTCCGTCTCTCTCACTATGGCTCTCAGTACTTTCACGGTACTTTCAGCTGTTTTTTTAAGTGGCAAGTATAGTCTGCAGCGCATACTGTTTGTGTAAATTGATATAATTTCAGTTCTTTACTAAAACGGTCAACATTGCTGCTTTTTTTGAATGCTTGAAAAATGTCTTTCAGACACAATCATTTCTTCTGTATGTCTATTTTTGCTGTTGGTACATATTTACTGTAAGTCTTTCTTCCTCGTTCAATGCATAGAGATCCACTTATCCCACAAGCAAGGAGAGCGCAATGCCAGCCAGTCATTTTTTTGTGTGTGTGTCCATAAACGACAGAGGTGGTCTGTAACTAAACAAGACAAAGAGACAGAAAGGGAATCACAATCGGAGAGAAACAAGGAGAAGCAGCGAGGAGACGGAGAGCTCTCGCGTGTTCCTTGGCGCGTTGTCGGATTTCTTCAGCATGACAAGGAGTGTAAGCCACTCTGCACGCCTATCTGGGGAGAGAAAGACAGCACAGCCTCGCCTCCTCCCCAGTTGCTTTCCAGTCAAGCAAGCTATTTAGGCACACAGCTGACATAACAGGATTTTGGCAGCATCCGAACAAATGATGGAAGATATGTGAACAGGAAAAGTGCTTAAAAGTAAGCCCAGTCGTACTTCCATTCACACAGAGAGACTGATTTTAGGACATTATGTTTTATCTTTATCTCTGAAACACTTTTGTCTGATAGTCCACCATTTTCCCAGCACTTATGTGCAACTATAAAAGATATGCCCAACCAGAGGACACATAAAGGAATTGTATAGCACATGTAAACGTGTAATCGACTAAGTATAAAAAGCATAGACAGAGTGAGAAAATCTTTGACCTTTTTTTCAATATACACAGAATAGGATGTTATAATATCCATTATGCCATATTCCACGATGAGCACTTCAAAAGAAAATATTTTAGAATGGACTTGGGTTGAGAGCAGATATGTCATTGGGGTTTTCAAGTGGGCACCCTCCATCCCAAATGTTTTCGT